>RHGG01000005.1:0-538578 GCA_005281575.1 Taphrina deformans | reverse complement strand
CAATGGTCAAAGAATGCTGTGATAAAATCGTCTTTTTTCACAAAATGTATGGCATGTAACAGAGGCATTTGAACTCAAAAGCATAAAATATGTCATTTTGACCCTTGTTTTTGTTTGGACCATCGAACACATAGATCTTGATCAACATACTTCAAATTTGACATGATGACAGGCAGATACCTCAAATATGAGTATGCAAGATTTCAGCACTATTGAGCTGGATGCTATTGTGCTACAAATCTCCAAAATCAAGAATCCAAAATTGTTTTGTCTAAAATGACTCAGGACGTTGCACTCTGGTGAGCACCTACTGTAGCTCAGATGCTATTGAAGCCTGTGTCATGCCTGCAGCTCCAAAGACATTGATGAGCTGGATCTGTGTAGCTTGCAAGTGGGTATATGTGATTTGCATTGATCTGACCAATTTTCTGTTGAACACTATAGTGAGTACTGTACCAGATCTAAATGCTTGAAATTCATCACAGAGATGATCAGCCATCAAGGTCTGTTTACACAAATTTCAGAGTGATAGTGTCTATTCTAAGCTTGTATACCCAATTGAAGGTTGCCATAACTGCAGCCACATGCAAAAAATGGCTGACCCTTATGCACTTGATTGGATCACTACTGTAGGCAGCCTGGATAGTAGATTTGTGTTGCTCCAATTTGGTCCCAATCCATGCAACAGACTTCCCTTCTCCATGATATGCAAAGATGAGGGCGTTCTCAGCAACGGTCATCTCTTCACAAGCAGAACAAGCTATGGTAGCCTTGGGAATCAATGGTTCAATTTTTAGTATTTATTGTGCAATCTGACTTTGGACGAAGACTTTTGTCACGTGTCTGTAATTTCCATAGGGTCAGTGTCGCAACAAAAAGTTCGCCACAATATCATCTATCGATTGGCCATATGAACCGGAATTTGTCTCTCAGATGGCATGTCGGAGTGCGTCAATTTTGAGACTATCTCCTCTTGCTTCTGTATCCTTGCTGCGGCGTACGAAATTCCAGAGTTCTGGAGCCACTGCTATCAGAACATCCATATCTCCTGTTCGCTGACTAATATGAACCATAAACACAATATTGGTTTTAGCGCCAAAAGAACTCCCATCACCCCAGCTAGCTCTTCACCTTGAGCGAGCACAACATACAAGATCTGCGTCACAAACAATGTGCCCAACATGGTTTGTCCAGACACGAAATCAAGAAAATCTGTTTGACGTGCTTTTCGACTACTCGTGCAGTGTTCTTCATAAGAACACGTTAGAGTCAACGGGAGCTGAGCAAATTCGACAACCGCCGAAATCCTGGGGGACCACAAAATAACTAGGAACGTACATATCTGAGTGACGAAGAGAGTCGTAGGCACGAATCTCATCAAGCCCATGCTTAGCGACATTCAGATAGCGTCTTCTTTGTCAGAGCACAACGGCAGGACTTCTGAAGCTTTACAGTAACGCTTTGAGTCACTTACTAGTGACCAGTCGGATAATGGCACGGCTTTCCAGGTGACCCTTTAGATTCATGGAAACTTCGACTCATGATCAAAACTCATTGCAGCTATAATCCTTGAGTATGAAGGTACTCGAGATTGTCTTGAAAAAGGAAGATTCAGGCTGGTGTAAAAGCGCGCGTGACACAGCCGTGTCATGTCATTATGTTGTAATAAGTTATGCTGGAGCGCCTCGATTTAGGATCGACAAACCAAAGATCGACACACGTGAGCAATATTCCCCTGCTCACGGTCAGATGAACAGTGCGGCATTCCGGAGGTCAGAAGGTCTACTCGAACGATCGACAGATTTCTAAAAGAAGCTTGTGCGACGTCATTGACTCCAAATTTGACATGATAGCCATTTCACTAGAGTTCGAAACATCCATAATCTCTGTAGCAATGAAAAGCTAAACAAACGTAAGTTGAGCAAGTAGTCTCAGACTTGTTTTGGTGGCCTAAATCATGAGCATTGGCGTAGATGAGTTTTGTGAAAAGTACCTGTTCGACCGCAACCCAAAATATTGTATACTCTTATCATGTGACCGGAAGAGGACACTATTGATACGGAACGACAGATCAGATCTTCGGCGTGTGGATGAGTGAGCAACCCATGACCTGGCAAGAAGAATTGGTGGATGCGGATCTACAATGATCAAGTCTACTACTTCCCCTCAGCACAAATGAGTCGTTCATAAGCGTCTATACATAAGGGGATGGCTTCCATTGTGATATATTCTCCAGGTTTTCAAGTATACAAGTAATTTGGTCATGTTCAGAACACATATATTATTCCTCGTGGGTCTAGTGGCTGGCAACGCCTCTCTACTTTACTTCACTGATGGTGTATGTCGAAGCGCAAGCGTTGCACGATACGAGACTTCAGGCTACTGTGCTCCTGTTCCTGATGGACAAGTTCGTTCAGCAGAATTGACTATAACTGGAGGGTGCTTACAAGCATATGGGGGAGGCCAGTGTGGCAGCTATCTTGGTAGTTTCTGTACTTCGACTTGCATTGGCATCACAGAATCTATCACTGGTTTCACATTTGTCCCAGAGGCGCAAGACATAAGTGCAATCCAGCAAGACACAAATTCGGTGCACAAAGAAGTGGCAAGATCTAATCAGAATGATGTAGGCTCTCAACTAATATCGACCGATGATGCTCATGAAAAACGATTATTGCAACTTCTCAGACTTGTTGGAATTTTGTATTCTGCGAAAACTCTTTTTGACGGTATGGACGGTCTTGCCAATGCTTGCATAAACGGAGACTGGACTTCAACAAAATCCTCCATCGCTGCAGGCACTGCGTGTGTCACGAATGCTTTCAGAATTGTGATGGGTGCAGTGATGGCTCAAAAGACCTATGTTGGCCAAATCACAAATCCCTTCACCCAGACAAAGCGTGGCATTCTTGATGCTATAGATCTAGAGGCTTTTACCTCACAGATCGACCAGAGTACTTGGATGGGCTCATTCGATCTTGCAACATTTGCGCACCCAGTTGTGATGGTCTTGACGGACACTATCACACAAGACGCACACGTTGTCCAGTATTGGTTCGATGAACACACTCATCAGCATACAGTATCGCACAAACTAGATTCATCCGGTGAAGGGTCACCCAGCCTGCACAAAAGAGCTGGTGCGCTGAACGTGTTCTTTTCTTGGACAGAGGCGGATAGCAACGAGGAAGCCCTGGCCAACGATGATCAAGATTTGAGTTCGATTGCTTCCATGATGTTTGATGACTTGAACAATAATCAGCAGTCTGCTGAAGCTTGTTTTTCAGTATGTGACAATACAGCAGAGGTCGTAACCGGCTATCTTGGCGCATACGAGGAAAATTCAATGCCAGAACCACAAACATGCTCAAATATGTGTTAGGCTTACAAATGCATTCAGGAGGACTTGGCGTGAATTGAGATCTGATGCAGTGGTCTTATACTTGCTGTAGAACCAAATGCAATAAATTGTTCACAAGTTTAGTAGTCTTGCACTTGCTATAGAACTAGGCTTGGCAAACCAAGAACTTTGAACCTACCCTTATTCCATGGGGAAAACCCAACCAGAAACGGCCATCCCAGCCCTCTGATTGGTCGAGAGGGTCATGCGGGTGGCTGCGGGTGGTGTACGGGTGGCTGAGCGAGGAAAGTGCGACCTTGAGCCAATGGCAGCGCTGTCCTCAGGAAAACCCAACCAAGGCCCCTGCTTGTAGAAAGCGCTTGGCAGCCACACGGGGAGGGCTTGGGGAAAACCCAATCTGTGGACCTCTACAGTGTGAGGAGCTCTATGGCCAACTGGGCTGCCGTGGTCCAGCGCTGACTCTAGGCGCAACACATGTGCACGCCTGTCTCCAACGCATCCGTTGGCCCCCTACACACCCGTGACCCATCCACGCATGTCAACACCTTGACCCACACCCAGATATTCCTAACGGTGCATCCAGAATTGCAGCCTAGGGACATGTCAACAGTCACATTGCAGCCAGGATGAACCTGATCCACCACGAGCCAAGTCATGGTCTTGCTGTCTGCAACCAATGTCAGGTTGTAGTGGCAATTGGCAAGGCAGGAACCATCGTATCAAAACATTTCCGCCTGCAGCATCAGCTTTCCGCTACCGAGTATGAAGTCCTGCAGACTTGTGTCTCAAAGATGTCTCTTCCTCCATTTGGTGAAGCCAGGGACCGCCTGTTTGAAGCACAGCCAGTGGAGCGCATAGTCAGCCTGCCTGTGTACAGCGGGTATGCCTGCCTGGGCTGTGCCCGCTGGAACAGCTTGCATGTGAAGGCTGCGTGTAGACACGTCAAGCAGGTGCACGGACAAAGCTCATCCGCTGCAGGTCTGAATGGTCTGAGAGTCTGCAAGCTGCAGACCTTGGGACAGCGTCAGTACTTTGAGGTGCATCCAGAGGCTTCAACTGCTGCAGTGCTTCAGNCAGCCTGGGTCCAGGGCCAGGGGTCAGGACCAGAGTCCTCACTGTGAGACACACAGGTGTTGTGTTACGAATGGGCAGGATCTAGGTATACGACTGATCAGGCGGACTGAGCAGGTTATAACGTTGTTGTTAACTAGCTATTGACTATAGCTAGTAAGGGCAAATAAATAGCCAGGTGCTGTCGGGAACTGGCTGAACCCGTCGGGACCCGACAGCAGTCCCCACGCAAGGGATCGAAGATTAGGGTCACCCAGCCCTAAGCGGCACCTCTTCGGGTGTACCCGCCTAATAGATTGCGCTTATAGTGGTTCATGACAGTAGCTCCCCCTCGAGCGCGCAGTATAGTGCAGCGCCAGAGATTGCTCCGAACCAGGGTCCCCGAGAGCGAATAGATTAATCACGTCTTTTGTTTTACACCTTGTATAGTGCCTTTAGGTCTAGAGGCTTTACGCCGACCCAGGATTGGCGAGAGTGTTTAGATGAAGAGACGGTCACATTGTGCCCAATCAGCGCGCACTGTTCTTAAGTGTTTGATTGTCGGGACCCGACAAGTTAAGTCGGGAAATTGCGCACTGAGAGTGTTTTGAATGTCCTGGTGTGAGAGCCTGGATTGGACATTGTTCCCACGGTGCTGGCCAACCGGGAGAGCGTCTGGTATTATTCCGTGTGTTGATTTCTTGTTTGTTGAGTCAGGCGACCATCTCTCTAGAGTGGTAATTGATGAAGCGTTGAGCCATTTAATATACGGTGGACTGGGGAGCCAACTGGAAGAGCGACAGTAGATTAATCCGCTGTCGAGATTCAATTGATTGAGGGAAAATTATGGTTCTGGGATTTGTGTAGTGTCGGATTTGTTTGTCGCAAGATGGAGAGGAAGTGTCTGTAATATCCCTGTGCCAATTGGAAGGGTTGGTAGTAGGAGATAATCCGAATGTAGAGTGTTGATAGATTGGTGTGAATAGATTGCGTGGGTGCATCGAGAGGGTATATAAGGAAAGGTATCCCCCACGCCGTGCTGCACCATTTTCCACAATTTTTCACACTGCACGATACCGTAATTTACCCGCTTGTCGGGCTCAGTCGGGTTCCGGAGGATGACTGACACTGCTAGATGGCCAAGAAAACATTGTCAGGTGCAGCGGCGAAGTCGAGAGAGGAGCGGGAAAAACGACAGAGGGACCAGCAAGCGGAAAGAGAGGCCATTATCGCCCGTGCCAAATCCCAGTCCCAGTCACAGGCCCCGGCCCAAGTCCCCGCCCCAGCTCCAGTTCCAGTCCCCGCCCCGGTCCCAGCCCCCGCTCGAGTCCCCGCGTCGCGTCCAGCCCCGGTTTCCGCCTCCGCTCTCGATACAGATGATGAGATTGTATCTGATGTACCCCGAAAGCGTAAGAGGCCAGTGGAAACTGTTGAAGACCGCGCGGCTCGTAAACGAGCAAGGGATGAACATGCAGCCGACATCGAAGCGAAGGGGGTTCTTTGGGACCGGTGCGAATCTTGCGACCACAACAGGAAGGACTGCTGGATGTCCACGACGCGAGCCTACCGCCAACGGGCCTACTGCTGCAGCGAATGTTACCGCCGGCAAAAGAAATGCAGCCACGACCTACCGGCCTCCTCCTTCCGCGCACAACTCCTGGCGACGCGCGAAATTCAAGATCGGGAAAAGCGGGCTTTGCCCGCTTTGGCCCGTCAAGCCGCGGAGGAGGAGGCCAAAAAGCAGCAGGCCCAGGCGGAGGCTGACCGCAAGGAGCAGCTCGAGGAGCAGAGGAGGCAAGACCTCATGAAATTGAAGCAGCGAGAGTTGGAGGTGCGGGCCGATGAAGCTGCCACCCAGAGGGAGGTTATTGGGGGGCAGCTGAGGCTCGCAGAGATGAATTTGAGGGGGTCTCCGAAGAAGGCTGGTCCTTCTTCGGGCCCCATTATTGAAGAAGTGGAAGATTAGTTCTGGGTTTTGGGTGGGAGTGATTGTGGCCTGGTGCCCAATCCGGGATTTTTTCATAGTTAATATTTTTTTTTTTGTCACCACTCATGTTTTGCTCTTACAGGTGTCCTTGAAGCTTATATGAATGGGGGGTGTTGTGATCTGAGTATATTGTAGAGTCAGGGTTGATATCGGATCAAGATGTTTATTGGGTGTTATTGCGTATACCGGACTCCGTCGGGGTCCGACGGGTTGCGCAGCGGGTTCGGAAGGCTTGTACCAAGGAAGGGACGTCCTCCTCAAGGGTTGAGGCGGGCTCCCACGAATTGTGATCGGAGTTGTATCCCTGCCACTTGACAAGGTACTGGACTTGGTTCCGTCGGGTTCTGGATCGCAGGATGTCTTGTACTTCATACTCAACATGGTTGTCTACCTCGACTGGGGGTGGCGGTTTCCTCTGTCTGCCTGGTATATCAGAGGGTACGCAAAGGTCGAGGAGACAAGGGTGGAAGACATTGTGTATCCTCATGGTAGCGGGTAAGTCGAGCTTGAAGGCTCGGTCGTTGACACTTTCGGTGATCTTGAAAGGGCCGAGTCGGGAGTGGTCGAGTTTGCGAGAGGGTCGTACAGTGTCGATGTAACGACGGTTGAGCCAGACTTCCTGGCCCACCTTGAATGGGGGTACCAGTCTATGCTCGTCAGCATGTTCGGAGTAGGCCTGTCGGGAATAGGCCAGTTCAGATCGGAGGAACTGTTGTACGGTGGCGAGTCGCTCCACCAGGGAAGCGCCAGCCGCATTGGCGGGGTTAGCTAGTACTTGCATATCCCGGCGAGGATGGTAGCCGTAGTTGGCCATGAACGGGGAAAGCTGGGTACTGGTGTTCTCTGCGTTGTTACACGCAAATTCCGCCATGGGCAACAGGCGTGCCCAGTCGTCTTGTTCATAGTTGCAATAGAGTCGAAGGTACTGTTCAAGTGTCTGATTAGTACGTTCGGTCTGCCCATCTGTCTGCGGATGGAAAGATGTGGATAGGTTGCCTTTGATGTGGCAGAGCTCGAGGACTTGTTTCCAGAAGGCGGAGCGGAAGTGGCTACCTCTGTCGCTTACCACGTCTTGTGGGAAGCCGTGGAGGCAAAAGATGTGCGACACAAAGAGTTGTGCGAACTCTTCTGTGCTCATAGCCTCTCGGCAGGGTACGAAGTGAGCCATCTTGGTAAGGCGGCAGACGACTACCAGGATAGAGTCGAATCCTTCGGAGGAAGGTAGCTTTACTATGTAGTCCATGGAGATGGAAGTCCATGGCGTGTCAGGTATCGGGAGTGGTTTCAGGAGCCCGTAGGGCTTGTGTCGGGATGTTTTGTTGCGATTGCACTCTTCGCACTGGGAGACATATCTTATACAGAATTTTCGCATCCCGGGCCAGTAGAAGTCGCGATTGAGCAGGTCGAAGGTGCGTGCGATTCCTTGGTGTCCCGAGGTGGGGTGATCATGGTAGCGGTTCAGGAGTTGGAGGAAGAGGTCAGAGTCGTCCGGTACGTAGGGGCGATTTTCGAATAGTAGCAGGTGGTTATCGGGAGTTTCAGAGTATGCGGAGAGAGTTGCATCAGGCGGGTTGCGTCGGATCCCGATGAGGATCCGCTGGTATTCGGGGTCAGATTCGGAGGCTTCCTTGATGGCGAAGCTTAAGTCAGGATTGGTCAGGGTTGTAGCCGCAAGTACGGCAGTCAGGGGTTCAGAAGGTCGAGAGTCGGGTTCAGGTTCGGGAAGTCGAGAGTCGGGTTCAGGTGTGTTGAAGTTTACCTGTGCAGGTTTGAGCAGGGTCATAGTACGAGTTGTATCCCCCCCTGTAGGGCGGAGGTCGGAGCGTCTAGAGAGGGCGTCGGCCTTGACATTGGCTTTGCCCGCTCTGTACGTTATGATAAAGTCGTATTCGGAGAGTGTCTGGGACCAGCGTGTTTGGCGCTGATTGAGTATTTTAGTGGTTGTGAAGTACACGAGGTTTTTATGGTCAGTCCATACTGTGGTCTTGTGTTTTGCTCCTTGAAGATATATGCGCCATTCCTTGAAACAATCCACAATCGCGAGAAGTTCCTTGTCGTGTATCTCGTAGTTCAATTCCGCGGGTTGTAAGGTGCGGGAGTGGTAAGCGCATGGATGGAGTAGTCCGTCGTCGCCCGTTTGTGAGAGGATTCCTCCAAGGGCGCCGTCCGAGGCGTCCGTCTCTAGGTGACTAGGCTTGTCTGGGTCAAAGTGACGTCGAATGGGCGCTTCCACAAAGCACTGTTTAAGTTGTCGGAATGCGTCGGATTCCGACGAAGTCCACGCCCAGGGTTTGTCCTTTTTGAGAAGCGAATACAGGATTTTGGCTCCCTTGGAGTAGTAGCCAATTTGGTTTCGGTAGAAGTTGGCAAAGCCCAAAAATACTTGGAGTTCATGTTGATCAGTGGGTTCCGGCCAAGCAGTAATGGATGTGATCTTGGCCGGGTCCATGGCAATGCCCTTGTCGGNTTCCCCCAAGGGCGCCGTCCAAGGCGTCCGTCTCCAGGTAACTAGGCTTGTCTGGGTCAAAGTGACGTCAAATGGGCGCTTCCACAAAGCACTGTTTAAGTTGTCGGAATGCGTCGGATTCCGACGGTGTCCACGCCCAGGGTTTGTCTTTTTTGAGAAGTGAGTACAGGATTTTGGCTCCCTTAGAGTAGTAGCCAATTTGGTTTCGGTAGAAGTTGGCAAAGCCCAAAAATACTTGGAGTTCATGTTGATCAGTGGGTTCCGGCCAAGCAGTAATGGATGTGATCTTGGCCGGGTCCATGGCAATGCCCTTGTCGGAGATGATAAAGCCCAGGAAGGGTACCTGGCTGGCGTGCCAGATGCACTTTTCAGCCTTGACATAAAGGTTGTGTTTTGCAAGTGTTTCGAGGACCAGTGTGACGTGCTTGACGTGGTCTGTTTGGTTCTTGCTGTAGATGCAGATGTCGTCTAGGTAGACGACGACAAAGTGGTCAAGGAATGGTCTTAGTACGTTGTTTATCATGGTCTGGAAGGTTGCGGGAGCGTTGCACAAGCCGAATGGCATTACGCAATACTCGAACAGACCATATCGGGTTCGGAATGCGGTCTTCCATTCCTCTCCTGCCGCAACACGCAGGAGGTTATAGGCGCCGCGGAGATCCAGGCAGGTAAAGATGGTAGAGCCCCTAATGCAATCGAACGTCTCTTTGATTAGAGGTAGAGGGGCTCTATCCTTGATGGTTATGGCGTTCAGTCCCCGGTAGTCCACGCAGAGGCGGAGGCTGCCGTCCTTCTTCTTTACANTGGCGGGGTTAGCTAATACCTGCATATCCCGGCGAGGATGGTAGCCGTAGTTAGCCATGAACGGGGAAAGCTGGGTACTGGTATTCTCCGCGTTGTTACACGCAAATTCCGCCATGGGCAACAGGCGTGCCCAGTCGTCTTGTTCATAGTTGCAATAGAGTTGAAGGTACTGTTCAAGTGTCTGGTTAGTACGTTTGGTCTGCCCATCTGTCTGTGGGTGGAAAGATGTGGATAGGTTGCCTTTGATGTGGCAGAGCTCAAGGACTTGTTTCCAGAAGGCGGAGCGGAAGTGGCTACCTCTGTCGCTTACCACGTCTTGTGGGAAGCCGTGGAGGCAAAAGATGTGCGACACAAAGAGTTGTGCAAACTCTTCTGTGCTCATAGCCTCTTGGCAGGGTACAAAGTGAGCCATCTTGGTAAGGCGGCAGACGACTACCAGGATAGAGTCAAAACCTTTGGAGGAAGGTAGCTTTACTATGTAGTCCATGGAGATGGAAGTCCATGGCGTGTCAGGTATCGGGAGTGGTTTCAGGAGCCCGTAGGGCTTGTGTCGGGATGTCTTGTTGCGATTGCACTCTTTGCACTGGGAGACATATCTTATACAGAATTTCCGCATCCCGGGCCAGTAGAAGTCGCGATTGAGCAGGTCGAAGGTGCGTGCGATTCCTTGGTGTCTCAAGGTGGGGTGATCATGGTAGCGGTTCAGGAGTTGGAGAAAGAGGTCAGAGTCGTCCGGTACGTAGGGGCAATTTTTGAATAGTAGCAGGTGGTTATTGGGAGTTTCAGAGTATGCGGAGAGAGTTGCATCAGGCGGGTTGCGTCGGATCCCGATGAGGATCCGCTGGTATTTGCGGTCAGATTTGGAGGCTTCCTTGATGGCGAAGCTTAAGTCAGGATTGGTCAGGGTTGTAGCCGCAAGTACGGCAGTCAGGGGTTCAGAGGGTTGAGAGTCGGGTCCAGGTGTGTTGAAGTTTACCTGTGCAGGTTTGAGCAGGGTCATAGTACGAGTTGTATCCCCCCCGGTAGGGCGGAGGTCGGAGCGTCTAGAGAGGGCGTCGGCCTTGACATTGGCTTTGCCCGCTCTGTACGTTATGATAAAGTCGTATTCGGAGAGTGTCTGGGACCAGCGCGTTTGGCGCTGGTTTAGTGTTTTAGTGGTTGTGAAATACACGAGGTTTTTATGGTCGGTCCATACTGTGGTCTTGTGTTTCGCTCCTTGAAGGTATATACGCCATTCCTTGAAGCAATCCACAATCGCGAGAAGTTCCTTGTCGTGTATCTCGTAGTTCAATTCGGCGGGCTGTAAGGTGCGAGAGTGGTAAGCGCACGGGTGGAGTAGTCCGTCGTCGCCCGTTTGTGAGAGGATTCCCCCAAGGGCGCCGTCCGAGGCGTCTGTTTCCAGGTAGCTAGGCTTGTCTGGATCAAAGTGACGTCGGATGGGCGCTTCCACGAAGCACTGTTTAAGCAGTCGGAATGCGTCGGATTCCGACAGTGTCCACGCCCAGGGTTTGTCCTTTTTGAGAAGCGAGTATAGGACTTTGGCTCCCTTGGAGTAGTAGCCGATTTGGTTTTGGTAGAAGTTGGCAAAGCCCAGGAATACTTGGAGTTCGTGCTGATCAGTGGGTTCGGGCCAAGCAGTAATGGACGTAATCTTGGCCGGGTCCATGGCAATGCCTTTGTCGGAGATGATAAAACCCAGGAAGGGCACCTGGCTGGCGTGCCAGATGCACTTTTCAGCTTTGACGTAAAGATTGTGCTTCTCAAGCGTTTCGAGGACCAGTGTGACGTGCTTGACGTGGTCTGTTTGGTTCTTGCTGTAGATGCAGATGTCGTCTAGGTAGACGACGACAAAGTGGTCAAGGAATGGTCTTAGTACGTTGTTTATCATGGTCTGGAAGGTTGCGGGAGCGTTGCACAAGCCGAATGGCATTACGCAATACTCGAACAGACCATATCGGGTTCGGAATGCGGTCTTCCATTCCTCTCCTGCCGCAACACGCAGGAGGTTATAGGCGCCGCGGAGATCCAGGCAGGTAAAGATGGTAGAGCCCCTAATGCAATCGAACGTCTCTTTGATTAGAGGTAGAGGGGCTCTATCCTTGATGGTTATGGCGTTCAGTCCCCGGTAGTCCACGCAGAGGCGGAGGCTGCCGTCCTTCTTCTTTACAAACAAGACGGGAGCTCCTGCGGGGGAAGACGACTGACGGATGAAGCCCTTCGACAGATTGTCGTCTATGTACTCCTTCAGGGTTCCGAGTTCCTGTTGAGTCATACCGTACAGGGGGCCGAAAGGTGGCCCCTGCCCAGGTTCAAGGGGTATGGTGTGGTCGTGTTTGCCATGTTTAGGTAGGACGTCTGCCTTTCCTTTAGAGAAGAGGTCGCTGAACCGGTGGTAGGGTTCTGGGACCCCTACTAGTGGATTATCAGAGGTAGCCGCGAGACGGTGAGTCCCCGTCGGGACCAGTCGGATCCCGACGACCTCAAGATTCTCACTGTCCTTCAGGAATTGGGTGGCAGCTACAATATTGGTGTTTGGGGGTTCGAGGATTACAGGTTCCAAGTCTCGGCCGTCCGAGATGGAGAGCCGGGTTACAGTG
The DNA here is from genome assembly GCA_005281575.1 of Taphrina deformans. Taxonomy (NCBI): domain Eukaryota; kingdom Fungi; phylum Ascomycota; class Taphrinomycetes; order Taphrinales; family Taphrinaceae; genus Taphrina; species Taphrina deformans. The sequence continues at coordinate 526,312 of RHGG01000005.1, read as the reverse complement.
GTGTTATCAGGGAAGTACACCTGGCCGGTACGCCAGTTGATGCGCGGGTGGTTGCGAATGAGCCACGGAAGGCCCAGAATGATGGGATAACCCCCCAAGGTTGTCCCATCTAGTCGAATGGACTCGGCATGTTGGCCCAGTGTCATTTCTAGTAGGGGTGTCTCGTAACAGATGTCTCCAGAGGAGATCGTGGAGCCATCTATTGTTCGAATAGGGACCGGGATTTTCTTTGGTACAAGGGACACACAGTGGTCCTTGCACCAACCAAGGTCAATAAAGTCGGAAGTTGCACCCGAGTCTATCATGGCGAAAGTATTCACTAATTGGTCGGGCAGGCGGAGTGTCAGTGGTATGAGAAGATGTCTGTCGGCTTCGGGTTGGATCGTAGCCAAGGCAGAGTGTCGAGTGTGAGGGTAACTAACGCCGGAGAGCTTACCTCCTGTCGCTCCGGATTCTAGTTTCCCTGGTTCTTTCGGTTACGGAGCTTACACTCGTCTATTCGGTGGCCTGCTTGGCCACAGTACAAGCATAGGTTGTTGTCGTAACGCCGCTTTTTCTCAGCGTCACTGAGGGGACCCCTCTTGGTCCCATCGAGATCCATCGGAATGGTCCCGTTGTTGACTGAGGTGCTTGGTCTTGGGTTTCCTGCCACGACTTCTCGTCGGGTGGAGGAAACTGTCGGGTTGCGTCGGGGCCCGAAGGGATCCGCCCGGTGGGAGTCCTTTCTCTCAAGATCTCGAGCTCGGAAACGGGCATCGATCTCGGAGGCCATCTGCATGAGTTCCGCCCGACCCCGCGGGGGAGCCCGTCGGGTGAGTTCGTCCTTCACGCGTTCGGAAAGACCATACAGGTAGCGGGACTCCAGTGCCTCGTCGTTCCACCCCAGCGGGGCGGAAAGTCGGAGGAACTGTGCGGTGTACACCGTAACTGGGTCGGAATTCTGGAAAAGCCGGTAAAGGTCTCGTTCGAAGGTCTTCTTCTCGTCAGGGTCTCCAAAAGATGTCTGGAGCAGCTTGGCAAAGTCCTCGAACGAGCTAATGCTGTCCATGTATTGGGCAAAGTTGTTCAGGTAAGGTTCCAGTACCTGTGCAGCACCGTCCCGGAGGAGGGAGCAGGCATAGGAGACCTTTTTGGCTTCGGTGTCGAACGAGATAGCCTCGGCGTAGAACTTGAGCTGGAGGCCAGAGACAAAAGTCCGGAGTTCGGCCGGGTTGCCTGTGAAGAAGGCTGGGTCTTTGAGCCGGACCTGTTTTGCCTTCTCCTGGGGAGCGTTTGGGAGGTTCCCTAGGGCAGCAAGTGCCAGGCTGAGTTGGTTGGCTTGTTGCTCAGTAATTTGCTCGAGACGAGCAAGGTAGTTTGGGTCCATGGTCGTATAGCTAGTTGTGTAGAGTTAACAAACTGTTACGAATGGGCAGGATCTAGGTATACGACTGATCAGGCGGACTGAGCAGGTTATAACGTTGTTGTTAACTAGCTATTGACTATAGCTAGTAAGGGCAAATAAATAGCCAGGTGCTGTCGGGAACTGGCTGAACCCGTCGGGACCCGACAGCAGTCCCCACGCAAGGGATCGAAGATTAGGGTCACCCAGCCCTAAGCGGCACCTCTTCGGGTGTACCCGCCTAATAGATTGCGCTTATAGTGGTTCATGACATGTTGGGTTGACCAGTAGGATACACAGAAGTTGGGTTAACCATGCCACATGGCGCTTGTGGCATTGTCCTCCCGCTCTCACTGTTAAGAAAGTTGGGTTATCCATCTGCTGTGGGCATTAAGGCCTCAAAAGTTGGGTTATCCTTTCACATTTTGATGTTCAGCCACCTGCAGCCACCCACATAACCCTCTTGACCAATCATATTGCCAGATTTCCAATTTTTGGTTGGGTCATCCACGTAGAATAGGGGTAGCGTGGCTGCCAACTGTGTTCTTCAACACCAAAGGAAATCCACTGGGAGGCATGCATGAACCTACTTTGTTACCTTAAGGGCTCAAAGTTCCTTGGTTTGAAATACTCGCCACNAACCTAACCCTAACCCTAACCCTAACCCTAACCCTAACCCTAACCCTAACCCTAACCCTAACCCTAACCCTAACCCTAACCCTAACCCTAACCCTAACCCTAACCCTAACCCGAGACACCCTGGAGACCCGGGTGAATCGTGACAAAAAACACTTGGAGTTCATGTTGTTCAGTGGGCTCGGGCCAAGCGGTAATGGAAGTAATCTTGGCCGGGTCCATGGCAATGCCTTTGTCGGAGATGATAAAGCCCAGGAAGGGCACCTGGCTGGCATGCCAGATGCACTTTTCTGCCTTGACGTAGAGATTGTGCTTCTCAAGCGTTTCGAGGACCAGCGTAACGTGCTTGACGTGGTCTGTTTGGTTTTTGCTGTAGATACAGATGTCGTCTAGGTAGACGACGACAAAGTGGTCAAGGAATGGCCTTAGTACGTTGTTTATCATGCTCTAGAAGGTTGCAGGAGCGTTGCACAAGCCGAATGGCATTACGCAATACTCGAACAGGCCATACCAGGTTCGGAATGCGGTCTTCCATTCTTCTCCGGCTGCAACACGCAGGAGGTTATAGGCGCCGCAAAGGTCCAGGCAGGTAAAGATGGTAGAGCCTCTAATGCAATCGAACGTTTCTTTGATTAGAGGTAAAGGAGCCCTATCCTTGATGGTTATGGCGTTTAGTCCTTGGTAATTTACGCAGAGGCGGAGGCTGCCGTCCTTCTTTTTCACAAATAAGACGGGAGCTCCTGTGGGGGACGACGACTGGCGGATAAAGCCCTTTGACAGATTGTCGTCTATGTAATCCTTCAGGGTTCTGAGTTCCTGTTGAGTCATACCGTACAGGGGGCCAAAAGGTGGCCCCTGTCCAGGTTCAAGAGTTATGATGTGGTCGTGTTTGCCATGTTTAGGTAGGACGTCTGCCTTTCCTTTAGAGAAGAGGTCGCTGAATTGGTGGTAGGGTCCTGGGACTCCTGCTAGTGGGTTGTTGTCAGAGGTAGCCGCGAGACGGTGAGTTCCCGTTGGGACCAGTTGGATCCCGACAACTTCAAGATCCTCACTGTCCTTTAGGAACTGGGTGGCAGCTACAATATTGGTGTTTGGGGGGTCGAGCATTACAGGTTCCAAGTCTCGGCCGTCCGAGATTGAGAGTTGGGTTACAGAGGTGTTGTCAGGGAAGTACACCTGGCCGGTACGCCAGTTGATGCGCGGGTGGTTGCGAATGAGCCATGGAAGGCCCAAAATGATGGGATAACCCCCCAGGGTTGTCCCATCGAGTCGAATGGACTCGGCATGTTGGCCCAGTGTCATTTCTAGGAGGGGTGTTTTGTAACAGATGTCTCCAGAGGAGATTGTGGAGCCATCTATTGTTCGAATCGGGATTGGGATTTTCTTTGGTACAAGGGGCACACAGTGGTCCTTGCACCAACCAAGGTCAATAAAATCGGAAGTTGCACCCGAGTCGATCATGGCAAAAGTATTCACTAATTGGTCGGGCAGGCGAAGTGTCAGTGGTAAGAGAAGATGTCTGTCGGCTTTGGGTTGGATCGTAGCCAAGGCAGAGTGTCGAGTGTGAGGGTAACTAACGCCGGAGAGCTTACCTCCTGTTGCTCCGGATTCTAGTTTCCCTGGTTCTTTCGGTTACGGAGTTTACACTCGTCTATTTGGTGGCCTGCTTGGCCACAGTACAAGCATAGGTTGTTGTTGTAACGCCGCTTTTTCTCAGCGTCACTGAGGGGACCCCTCTTGGTCCCATCGAGATCCATCGGGATGGTCCTGTTGTTGACTGAGGTGCTTGGTCTTGGGTTTCCTGCCACGACTTCTCGTTGGGTGGAGGGAACTGTCGGGTTGCGTCGGGGCCCAAAGGGCTCCGCTCGGTGGGAGTCCTTTCTCTCAAGATCTCGAGCTCGGAAACGGGCATTGATCTTGGAGGCCATCTGCATGAGTTCCGCCCGACCCCGGGGTGGAGCCCGTCGGGTGAGTTCGTCCTTCACGCGTTTGGAAAGACCATACAGGTAGCGGGACTCCAGTGCCTCGTTGTTCCACCCCAACGGGGCGGAAAGTCGGAGGAACTGTGCGGTGTACACCGTAACTGGGTCGGAATTCTGGAACAGCCGGTAAAGGTCTCGTTCAAAGGTCTTCTTCTCGTCAGGGTCTCCAAAGGATGTCTGGAGCAGCTTGGCAAAGTCCTCAAACGAGCTAATGCTGTCCATGTATTGGGCAAAGTTGTTCAGGTAAGGTTCCAGTACCTGTGCAGCACCGTCCCGGAGGAGGGAGCAGGCATAGGAGACCTTTTTGGCTTCGGTGTCGAACGAGATAGCCTCGGCGTAGAACTTGAGCTGGAGGCCAGAGACAAAAGTCCGGAGTTCGGCCGGGTTGCCTGTGAAGAAGGCTGGGTCTTTGAGCCGGACCTGTTTTGCCTTCTCCTGGGGAGCGTTTGGGAGGTTCCCTAGGGCAGCAAGTGCCAGGCTGAGTTGGTTGGCTTGTTGCTCAGTAATTTGCTCGAGACGAGCAAGGTAGTTTGGGTCCATGGTCGTATAGCTAGTTGTGTAGAGTTAACAAACTGTTACGAATGGGCAGGATCTAGGTATACGACTGATCAGGCGGACTGAGCAGGTTATAACGTTGTTGTTAACTAGCTATTGACTATAGCTAGTAAGGGCAAATAAATAGCCAGGTGCTGTCGGGAACTGGCTGAACCCGTCGGGACCCGACAGCAGTCCCCACGCAAGGGATCGAAGATTAGGGTCACCCAGCCCTAAGCGGCACCTCTTCGGGTGTACCCGCCTAATAGATTGCGCTTATAGTGGTTCATGACATGTTGGGTTGACCAGTAGGATACACAGAAGTTGGGTTAACCATGCCACATGGCGCTTGTGGCATTGTCCTCCCGCTCTCACTGTTAAGAAAGTTGGGTTATCCATCTGCTGTGGGCATTAAGGCCTCAAAAGTTGGGTTATCCTTTCACATTTTGATGTTCAGCCACCTGCAGCCACCCACATAACCCTCTTGACCAATCATATTGCCAGATTTCCAATTTTTGGTTGGGTCATCCACGTAGAATAGGGGTAGCGTNGGTCGGAATTCTGGAAAAGCCGGTAAAGGTCTCGTTCGAAGGTCTTCTTCTCGTCAGGGTCTCCAAAAGATGTCTGGAGCAGCTTGGCAAAGTCCTCGAACGAGCTAATGCTGTCCATGTATTGGGCAAAGTTGTTCAGGTAAGGTTCCAGTACCTGTGCAGCACCGTCCCGGAGGAGGGAGCAGGCATAGGAGACCTTTTTGGCTTCGGTGTCGAACGAGATAGCCTCGGCGTAGAACTTGAGCTGGAGGCCAGAGACAAAAGTCCGGAGTTCGGCCGGGTTGCCTGTGAAGAAGGCTGGGTCTTTGAGCCGGACCTGTTTTGCCTTCTCCTGGGGAGCGTTTGGGAGGTTCCCTAGGGCAGCAAGTGCCAGGCTGAGTTGGTTGGCTTGTTGCTCAGTAATTTGCTCGAGACGAGCAAGGTAGTTTGGGTCCATGGTCGTATAGCTAGTTGTGTAGAGTTAACAAACTGTTACAAACGGGCAGGGTCTAGGTATACGACTGATCAGGCGGACTGAGCAGGTTATAACGTTGTTGTTAACTAGCTATTGACTATAGCTAGTAAGGGCAAATAAATAGCCAGGTGCTGTCGGGAACTGGCTGAACCCGTCGGGACCCGACAGCAGTCCCCACGCAAGGGATCGAAGATTAGGGTCACCCAGCCCTAAGCGGCACCTCTTCGGGTGTACCCGCCTAATAGATTGCGCTTATAGTGGTTCATGACATGTTGGGTTGACCAGTAGGATACACAGAAGTTGGGTTAACCATGCCACATGGCGCTTGTGGCATTGTCCTCCCGCTCTCACTGTTAAGAAAGTTGGGTTATCCATCTGCTGTGGGCATTAAGGCCTCAAAAGTTGGGTTATCCTTTCACATTTTGATGTTCAGCCACCTGCAGCCACCCACATAACCCTCTTGACCAATCATATTGCCAGATTTCCAATTTTTGGTTGGGTCATCCACGTAGAATAGGGGTAGCGTGGCTGCCAACTGTGTTCTTCAACACCAAAGGAAATCCACTGGGAGGCATGCATGAACCTACTTTGTTACCTTAAGGGCTCAAAGTTCCTTGGTTTGAAATACTCGCCACATGGCACTGAATTGCGAATGTGGGTTGACGCAGATTTTGCAGGCAACTCCGTTACGCATTGCTCCACAAGTGGATGTGTAATCACCCTAATGGGATGTCTCATTTACTGGTCTTTGAATTGCCAACGCTGCATCACTCTTTTAACACAGGAAGCTGAATATATTGCACACGCTTGGGCAGCCTGTTCATGCCTTTGGACACTAAAACTTCTCAGCCAAATGAAAGTCCGCATCAACCAACCAGTGAGAACCTACTTGGATAACCAGGGAGCTATCAAAGAAATATCTGAGAACACCTGTTGCTCTGACCGCCTCCGCCATGTTCATGTCGCTCTCAAATACGTAAGAGAGTTGACTAGCCCAAAGCTACTGAAAATTGAGTACTGCCCAACTGCACAAATGGGAGCAGATTTATTCACTAAAGCACTGCCACGACCAATCCACAATGATCTTGTCAAATTACTAGGACTGAGGTATATTGAATCATGATGATATTGGTGATTTGTTGCAGGGGGTGTGTTAAGATGAGCTCCTCACCACCTCATCCCAGACCTGTCACACACTTGCCATTACTCTTACTGTTGTACATATATATCTACCTTATTATTATCATAGAAATAGCATTAACATTGATTTGTTCACTCGTTTCACACATCACAATAGAATGAGTATGTGAGAACAAAATGCATACACGTACACTCGTAAGAAGTGAGTGCAACATCTGATCACGTGCATCCATAGTTTCCAGTGAGGTTTACAATGATCCATCGTACTTGAGGAATACTGGTCTCAGTACTGGGTGCTGTACTGCAGAATGGTAGCTTATGACTCTGGTTAGTTTCGATACAATGGAGACAAAGAAGCCAGCATAGCTTGTGTCATGTCTGTTTCCTCGTCGCAACACACGAATTCAGAGTATGACATCTCTTTACATGCCTGATCGCAGCTAACCGACAGTGTTGCAAAAACTGAATATCGTCAGATTGCCTTGGCAGAAAATGGTGTCACAATTGTAGTAAGACGTTGTACAAAAACCATCAGTGCGTTCAAGCATTTTGTCCAGGACATTCAGGACATCTGCCTTTATTTATCAGCAGGGGTGGCGACCAGCCAACGATTGTCACCAGTTGTAGTAGACATGATGTTTGAGGACTTTACATATCAAGAGAAGGGCTATGACAATATGCTAGTGCTCAAAACTGTACTCGAGATGACAACAGAGGTACATCGGGCGCAAGATTCCCCAACGAACGACAAGTGGAACAACTTCCTGGTCAGGGTATGGAATTTATTCTCCATGTCTGACACTTTCAGTCAAAGGTAAATAAGCAAGGTCATCCTTTATTGAGAGACATTGATACCACAAGTCATGATCAACTATGGAATTATGATGCATCTCTCATAAATCATCTGCCGAATCGTACTCTGTTGAGTGGCCCAAACCCAGGTTATGCATTTGGATTGAAATTTCAATCAAGATCAAAGATCTGGACAAAGGTGCGAGCACTGAAGGACATCACGATACCACCGGTCTCAGCTATTTGTGTTAACATGCTGACTGCGCCCTTCTTGATAGTCGAAACAAAAAGCAGCAATGGCTCGATCAGGACTAGTGAGAATCAGCTATGCAATGCAATGATTAAGGGACATGATATTTTGAATTCTTTGAATTTGCAAGCGACATGTTTTCTGCTGGGAATCGTTCAAGTAGAATTTCATGCGAGATTGTATCTTTCTGTCAGTACTCAAGCATGTGATGGACTAAATCGATACACGGATCAGGTATGTGGCTTCTTCGCTGTGTATATTGCACATGCAGCTAAGAAATAAGGTATACCTGACTTTACTTGATACATGTGATCTGGCTAGCATCAATGGATGCTTGAAGTTTCTGAAGTTCGTGCAATATGCAAAGACCTATGCACAGAGCAGGTTTCAGAAGAGGTTCGAAGAGTCCGTAAATGACCTCATAGCATGACTGGATGCTAGAACTGTTCTGCTCCTCTCTAGAATAACACTATCGACTGTACAGAGAGACAAATAGGTCACGATGTCCAGCTGAACGAATATACATGGGAGTATTCATCGAATGATCTTGAGAACAAGTATCTATGATCAATTTGTTGTTGCTTTGCCGCTTACGATACTGCACTTCAGCTGCATGAGCGAAGACCTCAAGTGCTCGTGTGGTCTTGAAAACGGACTTACTCTATCTCAGGCTTGGAACCTTCTGCTAAGCATGATTTCTTCTTGTCGATTCAACAATTAGATGAAATTTACCGTAATGCCAATGCAGCGAATTCTCCCACAACTTACCAAGGTCAGGTCCCCGAAACAGGGATATAGCAGGAGCCTGGTGTTTGCTCTGATGCGTGATGAATTTTCACTACTTAGATGTTTTGTAAGCATGTCTCTGTAGATAAGTTAGTGAGCTTAAATTTACTGCCAAGGTTTTTTTACAGTCGATTTTGTGGTGCAGAACCACAGTGTCGCAATCTAAACATCATTACCAAACCTGAGCTCAATAGAAGTGGCGAGATTCCGCTGCGCGGCGAAGAAGTAGCGTTGAGCTCATCTAGTTTCAACGTCCGTTGACATACACCGCAGAATGTGTATGTACAGCAGGCTTGTCTTAAGCAACCACTACAGCAAGGGCAGCGGTATTTTCTGAATTTGATTTGTAGTACAAGTGGCACAGCATGAGCAAAACAGTGGCCTCTTCAGCGGTCGACACAGCTTCTGACCATTCAATCGTTGCTTTGAGTTTTCCACTGCTTCCGGAAGGCCGTAAGACACAGATCGACTCTACGCTTGTCGAACATCGCACCACCCAACCCGGTCGCCTCGTGCTGAATCCAAGACTTTTGTCCATGGTCTTCTCGACATTAAAGTGTCGACCACCATACTGAATTGGCAATGTCAGTGCTCCGCCGTATCGATGCTGGCCCTTGCCCAACTGAAGCCATTGTAACTCCTTATTTTCGAGCTTGTTGAGACATATGACTGTACCTTTTCGTCCCTTTGATCGCGATTTGGCGATGAAGCTACCCTTTCTGCTGGTGCCTGCGTATAATGTCAAATTCGGATACATGCTCCAAGTTTTGACATGTACATAGTATTGTCTCAACGAGTTTGAGATTAGCATATGACTGGAAAGGGCCCATATGCTTTCCCGCTGGACAATCATCGTTGGTGGGACTGTGTTCATCGCGTGCAGTCTATCTAGCACTGGACATATGGACAGATTTCAGAAAAGCTGCATATACTTCTTGGAATGATGCGAAAGCCTACAGATAATCCGATACGAACGGACAATAGGGTGAAGGCAGGTAAAGATGAAGTGCTGCGTTAGGCCCAAACCTAATCTCCGCCCTCATTCCGAAGACGCAACAGATGGTGGCTTGCAAAGTGGGGATATCTCAGCCACTTGTTGTGTAGATATACATCAGATAACTAAAAAACAATCGTCACACAGACTATACGCAGGCATTGTGTTTATTCATCATGTTCAGTCGACTACCTCTTGCTTCATCACAGCTTGGAAATAATGATAGACATCAATATGATGCGACCCAATGCCATCTATATTGCAAGACTGCAGGTGAGACGTTGCCAACAATCTCTGCTTGAGTTTGTGATGCTAGCCACGAGATATTGCTACACTCTCGATACAGCCGTCTGTGGTACACTTCTTTGTGCAAGATTAGGCCAGGGTCGACATGTGGGGTCAAATTTGTCAGCATTTGGGCAGATAAGAACGCTATGACTGAAATGCATCTTCCGGGACAATCCTGTAACTCACTCGTCATGCAATCAGGCATTTGCACGGCTAGCGTGGCTGAGACTGACGACCAGCCTGACAAGCTGATAGGACCCAGACACAATGCCGCGACACTTCTAGTCGTCTGCTTATCCGAGTAAGATAGAAATGCTAAGATCCTTGCACACAGCCACCTTTGAACATGCCTCGCAGGCGAAGCAATGTATCCAATGGAGTCGTCGCTTGTTGTATATATTCTCAAGATGGCTTGCATGACTAAGAGGAACCAGAACCCCAGGGTTACTACCGAATTTAGGGTCAAAAGTGACGAAACTGATCGGCCGATCGGTATACGGTATCAAATCGGATGCCCATTCACCGTAACGCAGGCTCCGATCGGTGTGGAACACAACGCCAGCCGACTTTATTACTCAGCGCCACTGCGGAGTTGTACTGCTGCGTGTGCTTGACTGGACTATATAAGTAAGGCATTGCTTACCCGCCAGAGGCACACAGTAGCGAAGTATCGAAATAGACGAATCCCAAATGTCTGGAAATGAACAAGTCATCTTGGTCACTGGGGCAAATCGGGGGATTGGCTATGAAGCAGTCAAATTCTTGTCGCAGCAACTTCCGAACGGTGTGATACTGTTGGGTTCTCGATCCCTGGGTAATGGTCAGGACGCGATTAAAAAGATGCAAGAATCACAGTCCTCTCATAAATTCGACAATGTCAAGGTGGTCGAAGTCGACATCTCATCCGAGACGTCACTGAAAAAGGCCGTGGCAGAGGTCAGCGACAAGTATGGCAAGCTAGACGTCCTGTTGCACAACAGTGGCATTTCCCAAGCCGAGGGAGATTCGCTCTCCAGAAAGATTCTTGATGTCAATGTAACAAATGCACGGGACGCCATCCTTGCTTTCCTGCCATTGATTCCCAAAAATGGCTCCGTGGTCGTGGTGTCCTCGGAAGTCGGATCATGGAACATGAGCACACAGACGGAAGATTTACGTAACCGATTGAACGACCCGAAGCAGAATTCGTGGGACAAGGTTCATGCTCTTCTCGAGGACTGGGTCTCGTTCTCGAGGGACGGCAAGCACACTGAAAACTGGCCAGCCCTAAGCATGCCCACCGGAGCATACTGTACCAGCAAGTCTTTGCTCACGGCATGGCTGCGCAACTTTGCTTCCGAACACGCCGAGATACAGTTGGCCATTGTCTGTCCTGGATACTGTGCCACGGATTTAAACAATAACTCAGGGCCGCGACACGCCTCACTCGGCGGTGAGAGCGTGAGTTGGCCGATTCTCAACAAGTTCGAAACTGGTCAATTTTACCAGGACGGAGCCAAGCATCCTTTCATCATGAATGTGCCTGATTGGCTTGAACATTAGACTTGTGTGCTTCCTCCAAGAAGCAAATCATGCGGTAAAAGTTTATGAATCAACTTGATGCTCCACTCCTGTATGACAGATTCAATTGAATATAATGTTTATAATCATCAAGATTACTCGTGTGCTTTTTGTCGCTGTCAAATATCACTTTTGACAGCGCTTGTTGTCTATAAAACATGACCTGCTGTGCTACCAATTTTAATCATCAAGATGCATCATGTCATGTGGTCCATGGCTAGTTGTGTAGCTCAAATACACCTTGGCTGTTCTTCTCGTTAACGTTGCACACACCCATCTCGGCACCTTCACCATTGATGATCTGTATTTTGTAGGCCTGGTTCGCTTCTCCCGCCTTGATCTCCAAACCCTCAGTGATGTTCTCCTCTGGCTTGCTGATTTTCTTGTTGATGACTATGGCTGAATTTGGTCGGATTAGGAGAGGCAATGAGAAGAAGTCGTGCGTCTCGTCGTACCACTGACCCGGTCGGTACTTCTTGCCATCCAAGAACGAAGTCCACGCGAGATCTGAGCCATCATCTGGCACGTAGAATGATACTTTACCGGACTCATTGAAGATTGGACAGACGAGCAAGTTTGGTCCGAGCATATACTGTGTATCAACAGTCCAAACATTCTTATCCGATGGAAACTCCAGGAAGAGTGCTCGAAGCACTGGTGTGCCTGCCTCGACTGCCTGCTTGGCGCACGAGAAAAGATATGGAGTCAACGAAATCTTGAGCTTAGTGAATGTGCGGAGCACATCACAAGCTTCGTCATCGTAGATCCACGGGACACGATAACTGCCAGACCCATGGAGCCGTGAGTGAGATGACAAAAGACCAAATTGTACCCATCGTTTGTAGACTGCCGCTGGGGGAGTTCCTTCGAAACCGCCAATATCGTGTGCCCAAAAGCCGAATCCACAGAGACCGAGGGACAGTCCTCCTCGCAAGGTCTCTGCCATAGCGACGAAGGTGGACTCACAATCTCCGCCCCTGACGAGATTAGTTATTAATTCACAAAAAGCACAAACGTCTTACCAATGGACAGGATATTGTTGACCACCCGTTGTAGCAGATCTTGCAAATAGACAGCCTTTACCCTTGCCCAGCTTCTTCTCCAATACTTCGTTGACAGTCTTGTTGTAAAGAAGGGTATAATAGTTGTGCATGCGTGCTGGATCTGCCCCGTTGTGATACTTGACGCCTTTGATTGGTATTCTTTCACCAAAATCAGTCTTGAAGGAAGTGATTCCCATGTCGACGAGCTTTTCCAAGTATCCTTGGTACCAGCTGCAAGCTTCGGGATTGGTAAAGTCCACTATTGCCATTCCAGCTTGCCACCAATTAGTTTGCCAGACCGAGTCGTCCAACTTTTTGATAAAGTAGCCATTCTCCTGACCTTCTGAGAAGAGACGAGATTCTTGAGCAACATAGGAATTGATCCAGACACAGACGTTCATGGATCTCTCCTTGATGCGTCGAATCTGTCCTCGAGCATCAGGAAACATGTCAGTATCAAACTCAAAGTTACACCACTCGAATCCTTTCATCCAGAAACAATCAAAATGGAAGACACCAAGGGGCATGTCTCGCGACTTGAACCCGTCCAGAAAGGTATTCACTGTCCCCTCGTCGTAGTCCGTCGTGAAACTAGTTGTTAGCCAGAGATGATAAGCCCAACTGGGTGGTAGAGACGGTCTGCCAGTCAATCTTGTGTATTTCTGAATGATGTCTTTTGGGTCTGGTCCATATATGATGATGTATTCCATGTTCTGATCCTGGACAGATATGTTTGTCCTTGTGGTACGCTCCGACTGGACCTCGAACGAAATCTGGCCAGAGTGACGCACGAAAACACCATAACCTTTCGAAGTCAGGTAGAAGGGAATGTTCTTGTAAGTCATCTCTGAAGAAGTGCCTCCGTCCTCATTGCTGATAAAAACCGTTTGTCCGTTCTTGACGAAAGGTCCAAATCGTTCTCCGAGACCATATATTTTTTCGTTGACGTCGATGTCCATGCCGACTTCGACATGCCCGGCATGCTCATGGAATAAGCTGTCTTCCGTGTTTTCTCTACGAATGTCCTCCACGTAGCCGAGAGAGCGAAAACCATTTCCGGTGAGCCTTTCGCCGCTGTCGTCAAGAAAATCAATGGCCAAGGAATTCTCGTTTGTATTGACTTTTGCCGTCAAGCGACCAGACGTGTATGTCAGAACACCAGCATTGATTTTAGATTCTGCTGTGGAAGCACCAGTCGCCAGCTCAAAATTCGGTCCAAGGTCCGATTTACCCTTCCAATGTGTCAACTTCAGCGAGATGACGTCTGGCATTGGAGAAGTGATATCAAGATTAAGCGTCGTACAGTTGAGTTGGTCGCCCCGTCCACGCAAATGCTTCGACAGGAGCAACTTGGCCGAGTCTGAGGTCGTGGTCGATTTGACGACATTCGCCATGAACTGGTGTTTGAGACCTATACATGGTCAGTATGATCCCGGTTCGCGATCTAAGAACAACAGACCTACTGGGACGTGCCACATGCCCTCCGTAAACTTCACCATGGTCGGTCAAAGGTGGTTTGTGTGGATACGTGTGTTGAGAAGCCTGTCAAAAGTTCTTGCCGAGAAGTGACTTCGAATCAAGACAGCGGAGTTTCTGGGCTTTTTCTTATACGGACATCCAACGTTTGCCATTGCGTGTCAAAAGGCTCCATAAGCCGGACTTTCAGGCTAAAACGCCCATGTGTTGGAGAACGCTGTTTCAATCTCCATTGGCGGAATCATCAAACGTCGGCGCAGAGACGTGATTGACAAGTGACGTGTGGATCATATGGTGGAGTAAATCTCCACAATTCGATGATTCGATTACGCCTGTGGGGTGTCCTTCTTTGTTGCCAGGTAAGGTTTTCTTCAGTTGCGCAGCTGTCCATCTGCAGAGGTGGCAGCAGATGGCGGGGTAATTGAACTCGCCACTAGTGTTTCATCTCTGCTATTGGTGCAGCGGCCTTTGTGGTGAATAAGTCCCAGATCTAATCGAAACGCCGTGTACATTCAGTTTTAGGCTGTAGGTCTTGCCCCAGCTGCTGAACGTGTGATTTAGATGGATAGAGCCGGTTAAATACATGACATAAAAGACCCCCGGGTTTCCCCAGATTCTGTTGCTCTCAAATTGAACTACCAGCCAGGAAGGATGTCGATCACAGAAAAGGGTCCTACGGTCTCTCACATTGAGAGTACCAGCGGGCTACATCATTCAACAACCCATGATGCCAGTCTTGGGGCAGACCTCGAACATGAATTGACCTTTCGAGAGGCTGTGAGGATTTATAAAAAGGCGATTTTTTGGTCCATGTTTGTGTCGCTGACAATCATCATGTATGCTGATTCATCACATGTTGTTGACTATATTGATCCGTGACAGGGAAGGTTATGATACCGCGCTGATTGGAAGTTTTTATTGTAAGCTTGCCGACCGCTTTTTCCGATCTTGCTAACGAAAACAGCATATCCATCTTTTGTTGCCAAGTACGGTACGTACTTTGAACGACTACACGAAAAGCAGATCACTGCCAGCTGGCAGACTGGACTGACAAATGCTGGCAATCTCGGTACCTTGATCGGAGTGGGTCTCAATGGTTGGGCAAGTCAAAAGTTTGGGTACAAACCGGTCCTGTTGATTGCCTTGGTTTGGATGGCAGGATCCGTCTTTGGCACCGTCTTTGCGCCCTCTCTTTCAGTTTTGGTAGCCGCTGAAGTGCTGTGTGGAGTCGCCTGGGGTGTCTTTGCGACTTCTGGACCCGCCTATGCATCAGTAAGAATCCGAAAATCGTAAAGAATTTGACCTCATAATTGTAGGAAGTCATGCCAGTCGTTCTCCGAGGTTACCTGACCACATACGTCAACCTTTGCTGGGCTACTGGACAGTTCATCTCTGCCGGAGTCTTACAGGGCCTTGTTTCTCGGACAGACCAGTGGGCGTACAGGATCCCATTTGCGATTCAATGGGTTTGGCCACCGCTTATCTTTGCAGGACTAGCATTTATGCCAGAGTCTCCATGGTATTACGTCCGTAAAGGGGATTTGGTGCGAGCCGAGAACTCGCTCAATCGCCTTAAAAGTCCAGAGGCCACAGGAACAACCAAGGCACAGCTGGCAACAATGGTTCATACAAACAAGCTAGAGCTCGAGGTGTCAGCTGGTACAAGCTACCTCGATTGTTTCAGAGGGGTGGATCTGCGAAGAACGGAAATCGTCTGTGTCACATTCGTCTGCCAGGTACTGTCCGGTTCTGCATTCGCGTACAATGCAACCTATTTCTTTACTCAAGCTGGCTTGTCTACCGATGCGGCGTATAAGATGAACCTAGGGGATACCGCTATTGCTTTCTGCGGCACGATATTTTCTTGGGTTTTGATCAGCAAATTTGGCCGCCGAAGTCTGTTTGTGTCTGGCTTGGCAATATTGACAGTAGTCTTGGCTCTTATTGGAATCTGCTCCACCGCGTCCAGTTCAACTGGCTCACGATGGGCACAGTCTTCCTTGTCCATCGCATGGCTGGGGATATACTCATCAACCGTCGGACCGGTCTGTTATGCCATCATCGCAGAAACCTCCTCAACACGATTGCGTGCAAAGTCTGTTGCACTAGCACGCAACTCTTACTCCGTGGTCAATATTCTGGCCAACACCGCCGAGCCATACCTGATCAATCCCAGTGAATTAGGTCTAAAAGGTCGTACAGGATTTGTATGGATGGCGACTTGTTTCGTTGCTCTGATTTGGGCATTCTTCCGTCTCCCTGAATGTAAAGGTCGAACTTATGAGGAGCTCGACATTCTCTTTGTGAAACAGGTTCCAGCCAGGAAATTCAGTAGCACCAGTGTAGACGTCTACAACGGAGATGCAGATGAAGTGATGAAAGGTCAAGACAAACACTACTGAGTGCACGGCAGTGGCAAGCTTTGCTCGCTGCCAGAAGGCATTTAAATCGGAGTTTTGGCTGTTCAGTCAAAGCGAAGCATTGTATCAAGTTGTTCAGTATGTATCGTTTATAAGTACTTCACTTAAGTTGTTCAGCATGTCCGTAGATAAGTACTCCGTCATGAATTTCGTTGTTCTCGCACTGCCGAGCATAATGGACCTTTCGCGGAATAGACAAAGTCCCTTAGCCATACCATGGAACTCATCATCCGAGCTTCGTACATATGTTGATGGTTGACATGCTGATTATGGATGCTTTGTGAATACGGTAGATCCCAGAAGCGGGATGATTCTTCAATGAGGAGCTCCTTTGTAGGGTACAGTCGTTGTACTTGCTTGAGCATAACCAAGCGTGCGGAAGCACAGTGCGCATTCATCACCGTCTGGAGTAGTGGCCCCATTGTGCGTGTCTTCGCAAATTCCGTTTTGATATCTTCTGGAGTGCGTTTCATATACTTGTGAAAGACGTGCTAGAGGGCACTCATGGCGCTATTCGGCAATGCTCAACCAGTAACTACAGCGACCAATAATGCGGATCTTGCGAAAGATATAGAGGTTCAGCAACCTCCGGAAGACTCTATCTCGTCACTGGCATTCAGCCCGGTAGCAGAGTTATTAGCTGTTAGCTCTTGGGACAAGAAGGTTAGGATATACGAGGTTCAGAATAGTGGTCAGACCGTTGGAAAGGCGTTGTATGAACACGAAGGTCCCGTGCTATGCACAAGCTGGATGAAAGATGGCAGCAAACTCGCCTCTGGCGGAGTTGACAAAGCAGGACGACTTTTTGACCTTGGAAGTCAACAGACTACACAAATCGCGGCCCATGATCAACCCATAAAATCTTGCGAATTCATCGAAGTAAATGGCCAACAGATACTCGCTACAGGATCCTGGGACAAGACAGTCAAGTATTGGGACCTGCGACAGCAAAGTCCTATAGCGACCCTTCAATTGCCGGAGCGATGCTACAGTATGTCAGTCCGGGATCAACTTATGGTTGTCGCTACTGCTGAACGACATATTTGTGTAGTCAACCTTTCGAATCCAACGCAAATCTTTAAACAGACACAATCCCCTCTCAAATTTCAGACACGCGTTGTCAGCTGTTTCGTGAAAGGCAATGGTTATGCAGTAGGCTCGGTAGAGGGCAGATGTGCCATCCAGTATGTGGAGGACAAGGATTCGAGTCTCAACTTTTCGTTCAAGTGCCATCGAGACACGAATAATGCTCCCGCAAACGCTTCGAATGTCTACGCAGTCAATGCAATCTCCTTCCATCCACAACATGGCACTCTCTCCACTGCTGGTTCGGATGGAACGTTTCACTTTTGGGACAAGGACTCTAAGCACAGGCTGAAGGGTTTCAATTCCGTGGGAGGCACGATACCGTGCACGGCGTTTAGCAGGACAGGTGATATCTTTGCATATGCAGTGAGTTATGACTGGAGCAAAGGTCATTCGGGCAATAGTCAGAATTATCCAAACAAAATCATGCTACATCCCGTCGGGCCAGAAGAGATGAAGGCCAAGGCCAAGAAAGCAGGAGCACGCTAAAGGAATGTTTTCCAGACCCGGTTATTTCAGCCGGTCGGGACATCCCGGCTCAGCAGTCCCGTTCAACACAATTTTCGAGGTAGAAACTGTCGGCATGCGGACCGCGCGAAGCAACGACAATATATGGCTGGTACTGTGACAGCTCATGATCACTTGACCGCCTTTTAAGTCTGAGATCTGATGACAGAGGATCTGGCACGACCCCACCATAGCATAACTTTCTTGCTAGATTTGCAAAGAGAGAGTTCCCGAGGTTAGCCACCCAATCAAATGTGTACAATGTAGTCAATTGAAATTGAGGTCAAAGCCGAAGTATCTTGAATTTAGGTAGGCAGCACAACATTCTGCTCCAGAACCGGCCTTGACAAGAGTCTTGGCAGCGAGCATGGATGGGATGAGGCTGGGGACCTGTCGGGCGTGCGTGAAGGGAGCCCCTCTGAAGTTCAGCGCGACGACACGATCTGCAGAAGATGGACAAGAGGCAAGATTCGAGTTAAAGGAAGGGAAAGTTTCTGATTGGTCAGTTCGGATCTATGCGGCTGTTTGCATCAGGACCCCACTTTACAATCGCAGTGGCGTCCAGTCAGATCTCTCCATCTGTTGCCTGTTATGTGGAACCTGCAGATGGATGACGCTTGGCGGCTTCGGACTCGAGAAGATGATAAGATAAGTGTTTGCACACGCGACTCTCCGGAAGATGGGACTTATAAAGACTGGGAACAGTTTCTTCTCCTTCTGGATAGGCCTTATTTCACAGCAAGCATCACTTGACCTTTGAAACAACATCGTCATGCAGATTCCGGCATGGTTGTACTCGGACGAGCTTGCTCGTCATGCTACCGGCAAAGAAGCCATGCTCCAGAATGCCGACTTGAAGCCAGGTCGGTCCGCGATCCACGCTCCCAGGCAGACTCTGATTGTATACAGTGGAACCTGAGCGACGAGTCTGGAAAAAGTGGAATTACGTTGCGTTCTGGTTGGCAGACTCAATCAACTTGAACACCTGGACCATCATTGTATGAATTTCGAAGGAGTGATTGGTGATTGGGCTCCGTACTCACCAGTCCAGGGAAGTTCTATCCAGCTTGGACTTAGCTGGTGGCAGGCATGGCTATGTGTCTGGGTGGGATACTCGCTCGTCGCCGTCTTTATCGTCATCTCCGGACGGATCGGATCGACCTATCACATTGGTTTCCCACCGATTGCAAGGGCAAGTTTCGGAATCTTCGGTTCACTGTGGCCAGTCTTCAATCGGGGTGCTATGGCATGCAGTACGTACCCCCAAGACGCTTCCCTGCAGCCTACTCACAGCCGTAGTATGGTACGGTGTACAATCGTGGCTCGGTGGTCAATGTATCGTGTTGATGTTGCGCGCAATGGCACCACAATACAACAACCTCCCGTCGGACAATCTGGACGGGACAGGTACCAGAGATTTTGTCGGATTCTTCATCTTCTGGCTCGTTTCTCTCATCTTTATGTATGCTCAGTCACCCTGGTGGGCGAAACAAAAACTGACCATTCAAGATATCCTCCCGTGCACAAGATCAGACACTTGTTCACCGTCAAGTCGGTCATCGTACCAGTCGCGGGTGTTCTCTTCTTTGCCTGGGCGGTGGTCAAAGCCAAAGGACTAGGACCGATCGTGCATCAGCCAGGCAGCATCTCTGGCTCGACCAAAGCCTGGGCCATCGTCGCAGGGATCATGTCTTGCATCTCCAATTTTGCTACCCTCATCGTCAACAAGTGCGTGCCTCTCTTATGTGGCCTCGCGACAATGCTGACTTTTGGTAGTCCTGATTTCACTCGATTCGCCAAGACCCCCAGCACCCCATTCTGGCCACAACTCATCACCATTCCCTGTGGGTTTGCCATCACCTGCTTCATTGGTGTCATTGTCGGGTCGGCGGGTAAGGTCATCTACGGGGAAGACATGTGGAATCCTCTCGACCTGCTCGGAAAGTTTCTGGACAACAACGGGACCCCGGCCAGCTCTGCCACGCGTGCAGGAGTCTTCTTCATCGCATTGGCCTTTTCCCTCGCGCAAATGGGAGTGAACATTGCCGCAAACTCGGTGTCTGCCGGCTCGGACCTGACCGCCATCCTGCCCAAGTTCCTGAACATTCGTCGATCCGGCTACATTTGTGCTGTCATAGGCCTGCTCATCCAGCCATGGAAACTCTTTGCCTCCTCGTCGACCTTCACCTCCTACCTGTCCGCCTACTCTACCTTCCTGAGTTCCATCACCGGAGTATTGTTTGCGGACTACTATCTCGTCCGCAAGGGATACTTCGACATCAATGCACTCTATTCCGGCAGCTCACAAGGACCGTACTGGTACACGGCCGGCATCAACTGGCGAGCATATGTGGCCTACATCCTCGGGATCGTCATCAACTTTGTTGGCTTCCTCGGACAAGTTGGCGTCGACGTGCCAGACTCTGCACTCAAGATGTATCAGTTGGTAAGTGCATCCTCTCGGCTCCCCTCGATTCTGATCACTAATCACGCAGAACTTCTTCTTGGGTATCATCGTCAGCGGAGGCGTCTACTGGGCACTCTGTAAGGTCAGTCCGATTCCCGCTTGCGGTGACAAGTGGTGCTCAGAGGTCGACACGGATGTTATGCAGGGTGAAATATCTTCGTACGAGGAGAAAGTTTACGAATCTGGTGACAAGAACTATGGCACGAAAGATATCGCTGGACCTGTGATTACGCCAACTCGTTCCTACTAGGTCCATCTTGTAGTTTTTCGTAATCATGTATTCTTTTCGAGTTTGTCAATAGAATGAAATCAAGTACTCTCGTGCTTTCACTAAGAATACGCAGCAGCGCCCGCTACACAGGAGCTCATCGCATCAATTGTCGACCGTAGACCACAACCGACACCAAGGAGTATAGGGTCATGACCAAACCTGGCATGACCTTGCCACTTTTGCTATTTGCCGTCAGTCGTCGGCACGGTCCCACCCCGTCTTTATTACCGATACTTGTTGCCAAAGAAGCCTAGAAGGAGCAACGACACACCGACGATAACTTTTGCATCTCCGCCTTGGACATTAATCTGCGTCGCTCTCGAGCTTTCTGTGGACCTACCAATCCTCTGATTTTGGGAGATGCCATAGTATATGGCGCTAGCACAGACTGAGGACGCGACCAATGAGGCTACAGAACCAGCCTTCAGGAATCCGATGAGACCGCCGAGTAGGGTCAGAGATGCGTAAGATAGACCAAAGTAATCTGCAGACATGGTTGACTCGGTCCTTGAACTGTGTTACTTTAATGTCAACTTCAGATTGGATGTGCTTTGTCGCGATCGTGTCTTTTGAATTTGGTGTGATCTGGCAAGTGCATGCACCGGACCGAATTTGCGGGGTAGTCCATCTCGAGATTGATCTGAAGGTTGTGCATCATCGGGTGGCGAACAAGGATAAATTTGTCAGTGTCGAGGAAATTCATCATTTATTGATTGGACCGGCAGGAATCCGATGTCATGATTCAACTATTCAAGGGCTATACTAGGGAGGATTATACAGACTGCATTCCAGATTACACCACCAATCCACCAAGCGGATCCTCCAGCCCAGTGAGTCCTTCAAACAACTTGCCATAACAAGCACCTTCCTTGTCGGAATAGTGAGGGTAAGGATTGTTGGCGGCCAAGTAGTCTCCGCATAGAAAGCAAAAATGTACTGAGCAGATCCCGCACTGTAAGTGATTACAACCATATGCCTTTTCGATATATGTACCACAAGCTGGACAAGCTTTTGCATGCTCAAGACGCCATTCTTCAGCAAGTTCCTCGTCTGCAATGTCCTTGAGGAGCTTCTCCAGATTTTTCCTTCCATGCAACTTCTCCATCAACCTTTTCTCATCCGCCTTGGTTGAGTCTCCGAGTAATGCCTTGTATCGGGCTCCTAGACCATCGGCATAAACCACACGCCTACATGCCTCTAATGGCCCGTGCCACGTACGTTTGCACTCGGCACAGAATGCCAAATCACAATTGGTACAGATGACCAACTTCTCGTCGGGGTCCCGTGGCAGTATGGTGGCACAAAAGTCCCGAGGACAATGAATCGAACTCGGAAGAGCTTCGAGTTCTTGTTTCCGCAATAACAAGGCATACCTGTCATACTCGGTAGCTGTGATGATTTGCAGAAGAGTCGCCTTAGGGATCCTTTGCGGTTGGCCAAGACCGTCTCCTGTAGAATGCACTGCTATACTTGTGGGGCATGAGGGACACAAAACAGAAGAGACACTGCCTTCCCTGATATGCATGGAAAACATATCTCGCAAACACAATTTGCAGAAGACATGTCCCGCATCACAGAGAGGTATACAATCCTTACCACTTCTCCAATCGAGGCAAATTTCGCATGCAAAAGAATGTCGCTCAAATTCTGTGCGAACGGCCAATTCTTGGTGTGAGAGCAAAGACGCTCGAAGTTCGTCATGCAATTTCAGTGTTGCCTTTCTGTCTGAATCTAGTATGCCAAACCCTCGAGATGCCTCACTGTGAAGGAAGTCCAGTATAGAATATAGAACCTCTTCGCCACTCTGCCACAATTCGTGGCATGCATTCCTCAACGATAATAGTTGTTGAGGAGTGAGCCATTCGCAAGTCAACTTGACATCCGGCGGAGAGGTGTCCGGGTACCCCTTGGGAATGTACAAAGTCAGGGAGACAGGCGGCAGATAGGTCACCTCGAGTTTCGAAAGCGTGTCGAAGAACAAGGTCGCTGCTTTGTCGAACGATACACTGACGTCAATGGTCGCATTGTCTCTATCGATTTGTAGTTCGGGATAAATGCTCTGTAGAACCTCAAGCTCTGCGTTCATAAACAATAATTCATTGGAGAAACGAGGAGCTCGAGTTTAATGCGCCAAACGTAAAACAATTGCAAGCAGCGGTCCATGAATGGCCTACAGGATCGTGTAGAACTTTCTTTCTCCGGATTTCGTGAATTCTGTTGTGCATGTGGCACGCCTCAGCTCGTCCCCACGTGAAATCACTACAGACACCTTAAGCCGTCATGCGGTATAGTACGGTTTGCACACACAATGGCAGACTCCGATAGTAGTGATGAGTCGGTAATCAGATCAAGGCAGTTGTTGGTTGATATCACTATAGTTTGATAACGTACCATTTGAACGCGAATAGTTGTCGAGCTTTTGGCTACAAGGCTTCCGACCTAGTCACGCATTATGAGACACTTCAGATGTCTTCAACTCGTGCGGCCTAACCTGATAGCCTCGCGCCAGGCTATACATCAGGTTCGAACAGCACGGGCCCAAGTAGGTCCTATTTCGCGGTGCTATTCTAGCCAAAGTCTTCTACAGCAAGCTCATCGGGCACTGAATGAAAAGGATTATACCAAGGCACAGTCCCTATTCAGTCAATTAACCTCTCAACCGGACTCGAGCATTGACTCATACTACAATCTGGGCGTGGTCCAATGGTTGTCAAAGGACCCGAAATCTGCTGTAAGCAGTTGGGAAGACGCACTTCGGCAAGTCGCAGAACGAGACACGATTTCCTTAGCTAACATCAAGCAGAATCAAATCGGACGACAAGGCAGTACAATCAGATTGTCATACGAATTTGGCTAATTACTTCTTACTCTTCGAACCCAACCTGCAGATGGCTCTTGAACATCTCAAAGCCGCTTCCGAACTCAGCCCCGAGGACGGTGAGATTAGACACAACTATGGTCTAGCTCTTGAAAAGGATAATCAGATCGAACTTGCTCTCGAGAACTATCTTCGTGCAGAGGAACTGGGAGTCCAGAAAGACATCAATACTCTCATCACAAATGCTGGTGCAAAGCTCTTGAAGCGCAACAGCGAATATCCCCCGACGAAGGAAGAGCTTGAAGCTCTTGAGGAGATAGAGCCTATGGGGACACAAGTCGACTACGGTCCGAGTGGCACAGGCCGCTAAAGTTATCTCAGTTGAGAAGTTGCGCAAAGTTGCTCAGAGCATCTGAGGCTGCACTATATCCTCCAAGAAAGATGAAGCCTCCAACAGAAATCCAACCCACTCGAGGCACCATTCCTTTAGTCAGTGCTACGAGTCCTTCGTCTCTCACCACATTTTTCGCAGTTTCTAGCCACCCGCTCTGTTGCGATGCTAACATCAATCTCGTCTTCACTACATCCATTGGAGTTGTGCAAGCAGCTGCGATTCCACCAGCCACAGCTCCGCACAGTGCAGCTTCTGCTGGGGTCGCTTTTGGTTGCATTGCTACTGCAAGATGTGGCTGAGTGGCTCCGCGCTCTCGTACTGCAATTGCTTTTAGCCTTTCCCAGAGAGGGAATTGTATAGAAACAAATGGAATTTCTCGGGCGAGGGTGCCGCCAAAGCCCCTGTATAGACCACGTATGCCGTTGCTGCCAAGAACTTGTCTGAATGTGGCCAGAGATGTTTGACTTTTCGATACTTGTGTCCTTTGCTTGATCACTTCAGTAGGTACGCGCACTAAGCACGCAAGTGTTTCTGCGAGGCTGCCAGAGGCTACAGCTAACAGGATCGGGTCGTGTAGAGGAATATATTTCTTGCTGAATTCATAAGACAGAAAGAACAATGCAGCTCCTGGTGCAGAACCAGCAGCAATACTACCCATTCCCTTGTACAGGTGGCGATAGCCCCCATTGATCAGGAACCCTCCTTCAGCTTGTAGTCTGGTCTTTAAAGTGTCTAGTGGAAAGAGAGACAGGTCAACGGCAAGACCAGCAAATGCACCGGAGAGCAACGGAACTACCACATCATGCATTTCCCGACTAATCAAGTCCTCTCGATTGGCAGACTTGGCGATGTCTCTATGTTGTTCAATGATTTCGTTTATCGTATACAAGTGCAGATGAAATGAAAACGAATTGACGTCGTTTAGTAGCGATTATCAGATCGCGTTATAGTGGGGGTAATGCGGCTAGATATAACCTTTATCTAACCGATAATTTTGCCATGATCTGCATGTGCAGGTAAGGATGATTGCACGTCGTCGGATATAGAAGCTCGTCACGACTTTTGTTGTAGATAGCACTATCTCGCTACTTCTGTACCATTCTGTACCGTTCCTCCAACTCTGCCAAGATAAATTGCGACATCGAATATCACGATTAAGCAGGGCGATCAGCATGTTGTCCAGTAAATTGATGACCATGAAGTTCATGTCCAAGTCGGCAGATCAAAACACCGATAATGTACCGAAGAGCACGCAAGCAAACTCCATAAGCGATCTGCATTGGCGTTTGGACTTTCGAGATGTTGGGAAAACTGCACTAGTGCAGGACCTTGAGGTCGCCACTTCATATACATCATTCCTCGGGGATTCGAATGGCCGACGCAATTTCCGCAAGGGCAGTGCAAAAGATGTGGATCAAAAATCCGAGGATAAATTTTCCGCTTCAGAGGATGAAGAGGCACCAGAAGACGTCTATGCACGGAGGCAGTCAGAAAGAGCCACTGATAATGACAATCTACGATCTATGAAAGGGATGAAGTCTCTTTCTGGTAATTCACCGAATAACAAAAGAAAGAACAAAGCTCCACCAAACATCAAGCAGAAGAAGAATAAACAATAAAGCACGAAACGAAAACAATAGTTCAATAAGCATTTCTGGATTTCAAGAATTATCTTTTCTCCGTGGAAACCGGGACAGCATATATCTAGCGAAATTCCACACGGTCCAAGCAGTGATTGGGTTTCTTATGTCCTGGGTCTGCAAAGTGTCATACGCCAGCTATGAAGTCTGCCCTCCGTCCCATGGTTAGAGTCCGATGTTCCTTCTTGACTAGAAGTTGTCGAGGGAATCCTGTACTCGTGTATTCAATAAGTATTATTCTGGGACAATTTAATTGGTACTGGTTAAGCATCTTACCAAGTTTCGAATAGCTGACACGTCTAGGTACTCGAGATATCATTATCAGATCGAACAATTTCGAAGACTCATCCATGTCCTGGGACATAAGTGCAAGAAAACTTGATAGTCGTACACTTTCATTCACTATTTCGAATGGCTTTGACAAAAGTTGTATGCTGAGAGCTTGACGTATCTCGTGTCCATCTCAACCTTGCTGCTTACTGGCGTTCGCTCTGCTGCAAAAGCTTACGGTGATTGTGGCCTTGTAATTAAGAGCTTCCAGCAGTAATTCCTGATTTGCGTGCTTCAGCTTCAGCCTGTTTTCGTCGCATTATCTGGCGCGTCAGGGTCATGCCCAATAACTTGACAACAGACTGTACATACTTCAGCGTTGGACTCCTGCTCACGCTTGAAAGCATTTCCATCTTTCTTCTGACCTTTCGCCTCAGTCTCTTTCTTTTTCAAGTTCTGGAATGTCAGGAAACTTTGGATTGCGCGTATGCATGGTGTTTGCCTTACCTTCTCGCGAGCTTTATCCCTCTGATTGCCCCTTGCCATAATTTCACTCCGCCTGAGATCGATTATGAGTGTGTTGAGACGTAGTTCAGCTGCAATGGCTCACTATATACCTATTTGCGCTCAAGCTTGACTTGCTAGGAGTCTGGTGCATAAACGCAAAGCCTATGTCGAATGAATTACTCGTATGAGGTGAGGACCAGATTAGGCTTATCGATAGCCTCTCAAGGTTCAGCCATCAATTCTACGGTAGCCTCGTTCTCTCCAACTTTCCTTTGAGACACTGGCAGATTCAAGTACTGAAGGTTTTTCTCGAAGGCACAGAAGGTATGAAATGCTAGTATAGCAGTAGAATGCATAGGACCAATTCCCAAGTGGTGCGGCGAATCTTCTAAATCGGACCCTCGTCTCAATTTCACGATTTCAGCATTTCAGTCGGTCTTTCATTTCCAGAAGTCACCGATAAGAACTTGTAGGTGTTGATCGATCGTATCCGTGGTTCTATCATTTCAGTAGTCAATAGAACACGGTTCTTACATCGTATTAACTTCATGTCACGCAATGAGCGATCACCATATCATGTTGGAGGAACTCATAGAGATTTTGTCATTCCGCATACGCATCAGAAATTAGGTGAAGCCTCGATCAATGCTATAGCTGGGGCGTGTGCAGGACTGGTTTCCTCCATCGCAACCTGTCCGTTGGATGTGGTCAAGACGAAGCTGCAGGCACAGCACAACCCTTCAGTCCCTCCAGATCAAACCACTTCCAAGAATGGGTCTGTTCAATTGTATCGGGGAATACTAAGTTCGCTGCGTAGGATATGGGCCGAAGAAGGTATCAGAGGACTCTATCGCGGACTTGGTCCAGTCTTGCTTGGGTACTTACCTACCTGGGCGTCTTACTTCGCCATATACCAGCATTGTAGACAGATTTATGGTGCTGGGCAGTCCAGTACTGCACTTTTGCCTAATGTTGGAGCAGCCATGACTGCAGGGGCCATCTCTACAACACTTACCAATCCTATATGGGTCGTCAAAACACGGATGATGACACAATCTCCTTCACATGAACACGGAATCCATTACAGATCTACCGTCGACGCCTTTCGAAAAATGTTTCGAGAGGAAGGAATAGGCACATTCTATAAGGGATTGGGTCCATCCTTCTTTGGCATTGCACATGTCGCTGTTCAATTCCCTTTGTACGAGAAGTTCAAGGAATTATTTGGTGCGAATGGACATGATGCGCATATTTCCGGCGTCCTGCTAGCATCTTCCTTGTCAAAAATGATTGCGTCTACCACTACTTATCCCCATGAAGTTCTTCGAACTCGTCTTCAGAATCAGAGATTTCCGCGAGCAGACGCCCGGAATAGATATCATGGCATAGCTCATGCTGCTCGAACGATATACAGAGAGGAGGGTTGGCGTACATTCTACACTGGCATGGGTGCCAATCTGGTTAGGACGGTGCCGGCGAGTGCTTTGACCCTCATGACGTTCGAATTAGTGAGCAGGACACTAAAGGACCTCACCAATGAAGAGGACATCTGACGCGACCATACTGAGAATCGCAAGTCCTTTAGTCGCCAAATTGAATTCATCCCTTAGGACTATGACAGGATCAATTCTGCTTTCCCTCCTGGGCTCATCTGTTCTTTTTTACGATACACTTAGCGACGGCCATAACGTACACATGTGACAGAAGTGTGCGACCAGAGAACATGTCATGCACATGAAAAGCAAACATAAATTGCGTTGCATTTCCGCACTTGCGAACGCTTGCTCTTCCGTTGATGAGCATGGCAATAATGCTATGACTGGAACTTTGGAATATGATTCGGATGAATTATTAGAATGCTATAACATATGCGCCATATGCTATTAATGCAGGCATTTGTACATTACTAGTCATGGTGCAGATCCTCCTTGCGGAGATTTGCTGCTTTTACCATCTGACTGAATTGACTATTCTCGTCTGCCAACAAGGCCTGCGGGGTATCGAGTTCCACCACACTACCCTGATCCATGACAAGGATTCTGTCGTAATTGATCACAGTCACTAACCGGTGAGCCACAGTCAGGATCGTGGTGTTTGTGAATTCGTTCCGAATAGTCTGCTGAATCAAAGCATCCGTTGCAGAGTCGATCGAAGAAGTTGCTTCGTCTAATACGAGAATTCTAGAACGCCTGAGAAGCGCCCGAGCCATGGCTAGCAATTGGCGCTGACCCAAACTAAAGTTGAGACCCTCGTCCTCGACCGAAGAGTCTAGGGTAATGTTGTTCTCCGGATGTGCCAGAGTACCTGAGACGAAGCGTGATTTGAGAAGAGCTTGCCAAATTGCGTGATCATCATACTGATCGTTCGGGTCGAGATTGCTTCTGATCGTTCCTGCAAAGAGAACTATACGAGTCAGTCTTTGTCAATCACAGAGAGTAGTGAACATACTTGGATCTTGTGGTATGATGGATAGCTTGCTGCGCAGTTCATGAAGCCCGATTTTGGAAATGTCCAATCCATCAATCACGATGCTGCCAGATACCAGCTCATTGATCCTATACAAAGCCGCGAGAATAGAACTCTTTCCAGCACCTGTGCGCCCCACAACACCGATACGCTCCCCTCCACGTACGTGCAGATTAAGATTGGTCAGGACCAGCGGTAAGCCAGGCCGGTATGCCATGTTGACATTCTTGAACATAATTTCACCACTTGCGGGCCATGACTGCACAGGCGGACTGGAGGATTGAAAATCAGCTTCGACCTCAAGTTTAGATGCATAGTGGAACACTCTCTCACTTGCGTTCATGTTGTTCTCAACCTCGGCAAATTGTCTCACCATCCATCCGATCATTCCCACAACCTGCATCGTGTAGGATAGCACCAGACCTGTGGTCGAGGGATTAACATCAAATCGTGATGTGACTGCAAGAATCGCAATTACGAGGATGAGGATGTTACCAACAAAATCGAGGCGGATTCCCAGCCATCTCTGATTCGTGATGGTCAAGAAATAAGCGCCGTTCATTTTGTCAATGTAATGCTGATTCAACGCAATAAATCGGTTTTGCTACTTGGTCAGCACACGGACAATGCAACCTATTGTCAACTTACCTCTCCATAAGCACGAACTGTGGACAACCCGGTCAGGGTTTCTCCGAACTGTGCAAAGACACTTGATCGAAGAACACTATCGACTCTCTTGATCTCTCTTGCCGAGGCTCTGTAATACAGTGCGAAAAGGTAAAACATGATCAATAGAGGACCCAAAGCAGCAGCGAAGTAATGATAAATGACAATTGAAAGAACGAAGGATCCGATAATCGAAGCAAATGTTACCAAGAACATCCGGAACGAATCTGATAACAAGTTATCCATAGTATCAATGTCTTTGCTGAATCGATTGATGATACGACCTTGTGGTGTAGTGTCGAAGAATGACATGGGAGCCCTTAAAATCCTTTCGACCGCTGATTTGTGCAGTCCGCTTGCAGCTCGATTTCCAATCAGAGTGACACCCAACCCGAGAGCGAAGTATGCAAATGCCTGTGCGAAGCCAAAAGAAGCGTAAATTCCAACATAAAAGGCCGAACCACGATCCCCAAATTCACTCTCCGACCAAAAACTCAACCAAAGATTGTTTCTGGTTCATCAGTGACCGTCTTCTCAAAACTATGCAATTAGACTCACCCAACTTGTGATACTTGAGCGACAACGAGTATGAGGAGGATCAAGGGAAGAGTCCAGAGTCCTCCCCCACTCTTGAGATAGCTCTTATAGACGTCTCTGCCGACGGCACCGGTCTCTCTATCCTCGGCCGCTGGAGGTAATTTCAACACAGCTTTTTTCTCTGGAGCCTTAGCTGTGTCCAAATCGCTTGTATCGTTTTCCACAGCCTCAATAGCCTCTTCAGCGTTTGTCTCAGTCATACCAAAGTCCTCGAGGACTCGAGCAAAGTCCTGACCCCGATCTAGCAACTCCTGGTAGGTACCTTGCTCAACAACTTGGCCATGTTTGACTACCAGAATCCTATCCACTTGTGGAAGGAAGTTCAATTGGTGGGTGACAAGGAGACGGGTCTTTTCTTGCAATAGTCCCAGTATGCAATTTTCGAACAAGTGCTTCCCAACATGGGCATCGACCGCAGACAATGGATCGTCAAGCAGTATGATGTCTGCATCGTAATAAGTGGCTCTCGCAACATTGAGTCGTTGTTTTTGTCCGCCGGAGATTGTAATGCCCCGTTCCCCAATCTCGGTATCATCGCCATGAGGTAGAATTTCAAAATCTTGCACAAGTGCAGCAGCCTCCACGACTGCAGCATAACGCGCCTCGTCATAGGGCCGACCGAAAAGGATGTTTTCCCGAACTGTAGCATTCATGATCCATGGCACCTGTGCGCAAAATCCAACGGATCCGGCAAGCCGAACATTGCCTTGTCCTTTTCGCATTTCTCCTACTAGTGCAGATAGTATTGAAGATTTGCCAGAACCAACTGTGCCAACTATGGCTACTAACTCGCCCTTCTTGATACGCAGAGTGAGATTCCTGATAGAGAATGGTCCAGCGGTTTCGTCTTCTACCTGGGTAGCACTGTCCGAGTGAGTTGATTCTTTCAAGCTGTCAGACTTTTCCATCTCGTCGAGTCGTTCAGCAGACTTTCGGGCATCTGGCAAGTTTACCATGCCAGCCCCAATGGGCTTATCGAGAACCAAATCATCGTGTGTAAGAGTCCCATGAGCATCAGAACGTTTCCCAGTAGCCATCGATGTTGGGAAGGTCGTGTCATGCTCAGAAGACCCTTTTTCGGAAGAAGAAAGCTCTATGCTATCATCTTGATTAGTGTGAGATTTGCCTGGAGATGGTAGCCTCCCGGAACGTCCGGGGAAGTATGACCATAGGCTTTTTGATGGATGATCTTGAGAATTGAACTTCTTTTTCTGGACTATCGTTTGTTTGTCTTTATTCTGCTCAGGAGTACCAGTATCAGCCTCCCAGTAGAAGTCAGCAGAGTCGATGATGACAGCATTACCCTGATCCCGTTCTTGATCGAACACATTATCCTGAATCGCCTCAATCTCTTCGGCAACGAGCATTATTTGTATGCGACCCAAAGCGATCTGAGCATCAGTCATAGATGAAATAACCAACGGCAAGAACATAAGTGGCATTCGTAGCAAGTTGAACAATGTCAACGATGAAAATATTGTACCCGCTGCCAGATCATGTCCTGTCAAACTGTACGTCACAAATGCCAGAATCGTGGCAAATACCGGGATTGTGATAGAAATGGCATTGACAGCCGAGCGAGTGATAAGAAGGAAACGCACAATTTTCATCTCAGCAATTCTGAGACTGGTCACCTTGTCGAGGAACGAGTTTTCCCATGCATAAAACTTGATGATTCGCATACTCGAGAGAATCTCTTGCATCAGTCTTACACGAGCATCTAGTTAAATTAGATTTTGCTGTGCCTCACAAGGATAGCTCTTACCAGTGAATTTAGTAGAAAGTAATCTCTTCTTGGCTAATTTCTGGACTACTTTGCTCATGATTGGCGCCGAAATGACTAGAAGACCGTAACCAGCAAGCGCTGAAGGCCCCAGATTGATCAAAAGAATGACCAGGATCACGATCATTTGTACTATGCTAGTCCACAGCATATGAGCATATCCAGCCGCAAAGTCTGGCATGATTAGGATCAAACACTACCTTCAAGTAGAAAGAAACATACCTATTCGAAATGTATCTGTTGACATTAGATTAGTTATTTTTCCATTTGTATATTCTCTTCGTGATTTGTTCGAAAGCACCAATGACTTTTGGTAAATGCAAGCAATTAGTGCTCCTCGTGATAGAGCACCGGTCAACATGGACCCGTAGAAGAAATGATGCTGCAACAAGGAAGAGGCCGATTGCATGAAAAACAGTCCGAAAGCCAACCCGATTCCACGTCCTATACTTGGAGCTGGCGGCCCACCTCTCGTGGCATAATATGCATCTCCAACATAGATTAAGAGGTACTTTATGATTAAAGTATTCAGTGTTAGAAGGGTATCACCAACAAGCTTCATGATGCCAGCGCTCCAGAAACGCTTACCATGAGTGTCAGAAAGTGCCCAGAACAGTGGATATTTTCCACCACGAGCCTGCCGTTTCTTGAAATTGGTCATCACGGTAGCCGCTTGAACTGTGGAAGATCTCGGCGGTTCTATCTGCCATATGTCTCCGGCTTCTAGAGGTCGCGTGTATCCTACCCACAGCAGATGAGTCATCCATGACCACGTCAGTTTCGAAAAGAAGGTTGCATCGTACTCCGGACAAATGCCGGCATCAGTTGGTACAGATTCGGGATTGGAGCGACTCAACGGATTGAGCCTCTGGTAAAAGGGCCGTCTACGGTCCTTCATTTCTCCAGATGAGGCGTGCGAACGATCTTGGCCAGCGAATGAGACCATGTGTAGCCGCTGTCACCACCCTGAAACGCGATGAATATACTCCGGCAATTGCTCACTCCAAAAATCAAACCTGGTAATGACAAATACTATGTGCTGAGCAGTACAGACATATGAAAGACCTCGAGAGTGTCAATTGGACGAAGGAAGGCTCACTGGCGCGGCAGCATTACTCTTGGACATGCTGTGGGGGGGGCAAATGCTGATGATGCAGTTCACGACTGAGTAATCAAATTTCAGCCGCCTCCGGAGGTGAACTAACGTGGTAGCTTCAAGAGGGGCAATTTGGACCTGGCAAAATTAGACGACCAATCTGCAGAAAAATCCCATACATTATCCTGCGCCTGCTCCCCCGTCCGTGCACATCTTGTTTTTGGAGCAGCAAAGTCTAGCCCGAATGGAGACACGCAACAGGGCATCATGTATTGCTGGGGCACTTGCGGTCTTTGGTCCCTCCGCACGATTGGGAGCTGTGCTACCACCCACTCAATATAAGCTTTTCCCGCTGATTAACATTCCGGCTGCGGCTAGACTCGGCAACTTATCTACCACCGGCCTGCTCGCTCTGATTGGGCAGCAATCAATTTCTCCTTGGCGCGCATGCAAGAAAAAATTCGATCTTTCATGCACCTCTGGCTGCAATGTATAGAAGTTTTCTTCACTCCGACATTATTCCTCGAGCGCATCTGCGCGTCGCTGGTCATCTTCCTTTAGGGCAATCGAGTCACCGGATCAAACAATCTTTGGTGCTGCCGCGCGATCCTGCACAATTCTAGTCAGTAGTAAAGACCATAAGGCCTGAAGCATTCCAAGGTCGTAGATGACCTCGAGCGACCTTCTCTCAGATGTCGTGTTCACTCGTTCACTCATCACATCAAATTCGTGGACCATGGCTGATGTTTCGAACCTCATCGGCGCAATTTCACTCGCGTTCTGGCTCTGCAACGGCATTCCCCTAGTCTACGAAATATATAGTGAGAACCCGCTTCGCCCGACGACTCTTGAAGATGCTAACAATTAAGAAAGAAAAAGTGCAGACGGTGTAAGTCTGGGCTTTGTAGGTCTTTGGGCTATTGGCGATGTTCTTAATCTCGCCGGCTCCTTATGGGCACATCTGGTGCCAACCACTATCGTAGTGGCGGTTTATTACATTTTTAGTGATGCTGTCATCATTGGAGAAGCTGTCTACTTCAATGCTATATCGCAAAGCAAAGACGAAACCATGTATGAAGAAGAATCACCATTGCTCGATTCTCCTTCTGGCCATCTCCCATCGAGTGAGACGTCGTTACTACACGAAGTGGTCTACAACGTTCTTGCATGTCTTGGTGTCACCGCACTGGGTTGGGTCGGTTGGTATGTGTCTGATCTTATGCTCAAGGACAGAAACACACCACATCTTCCTATCGAACCTTCGCAACCAAGGGCGATTGGACCACAAATTCTCGGCTATGGTTCCGCTATGCTATATCTGTGTGCCAGAATACCACAAATATTGAAGAACTTCAAGAAGAAAAGGACTGATGGACTAGCTCTTCTATTTTTTATATTCTCGGTTTTTGGGAATTTAACTTATGCTGCGAGCATCATTGCGTTTTCTTCTAGTACCGAGTACCTTGTTACAAACATTCCCTGGCTTATGGGCAGTCTAGGCACCCTGGCATTCGATTTTATAATACTGTTCCAATTCTTGATATATCGTTCGCAACCACCAGAGCACGAGGTGGAACGCAGTATAATCAACACTTAATACCATATCGATTTGCTCGTCATGCAAGGTTCACTTTTATACAATTGTCACAACGACATTGATTGTCTTTCATTCGAGCATATTTACCACTGAAGTGCACAATAACAGATTCATGTATTGATACTATTTGTCGATCTCTCTAGCCTCCTTGCAAACTCTAGTCGCGTCCATACACAGGTGCTACGGAAACCGGAATCTCAATTGGAAGTTGATATGCTTTACTTGCGTTTGGCAGAAACGATGCTGACCTTTTGTATCCTGGTCAGATATGCCAGAAGGTGCAATTTTGGACCTTTGAATAGTTTCAATCATGGTTCACACAAGTGTATAACCTCGAAAATCTTGACTATTTCTCTTTCACAAAAGGTGACTGTACTATGCTGTCTTAAAGAGTGCTACAGTAGTCAATTAACAAAGTGTAACAAAGGCTAAATTCATTCAATTCAGAAACGCTAGATTTCCTCTTCGGAGCATTGATGACGGTGTTATAGACACTCTAAGTTGAGAGATTTTAATGGCAGGATTATGTAATTTTGCTGCTAGCACAGTGACTTCAGGATAGTACCTTTATTGTGGCTTGTGCTAGTCATGTGTTTGTACAGGCCACTTGTGGTGAATTTGTCCACTACTTTAGAGCTGTGTAGTGAAATTACTATGCAAGAGGAAATGATGCTACTTGCCCACATTATCTGTGTTGATCTTGCATTGTGCTCAAGAAGTCTCAGAGAGAACAGGGCAACACAGCTTGTGTCAGAGCACATCTAAGCACAAAAGCTGAAATCAGTGGCACAAAATTGAAATTCAGCCACAGTCCCATTTTACAAAAATGGCCTTGGTATGATCCATACTCAAGTTATAGTTCTGAAAACTTGTATGCACATGTCATAACATACTAGTGCATGCATGTTGAATTTTGGGCCTATTCAGTCATAGCCGCAAGTATGATGGCACAAACAGATTTTGAGCTATTTTTGCAATGACACAACCTTTGAACCACAATATAAATATGTTGTGTACAAGCTAAAGTCCTGAAAACACAGATACAGGTATAGCAATGGTCAAAGAATGCTATGATAACAATCATCTTTCTTCACAAAATTTATGGCATGCAACAGAGCCCCTCAAACCCAAAAGCACAAAATATGACATTTTGGCCCTTGTTTTTGTTACACCAAGTAAATGTAGTAGTAGGGTACTAGTCAAGTTGTTAATCACTCTATTGTATTTGGATCTAAAGTAGTGTTAGAATCCCCTGGGGGATGATACGGTCCTCTTAGACTGCTGAGAAGAAAAAGGACTTGCAAGTAATACTGAAGCGCCACTTGCAAGAGTGGTAACCTGCTAAACAACATACTACAATTGAGGCTGTATAGCTTCATGACACTGAGTGAAGTGCAACGCCCTGAGTCATTCTAGACAAGGTGTGTCATGAGGCAATGCGTCCTCAGTTGTAGAGTGGATGACTGACACAACATACATGGGTGGCGCTTCATTATTACCTGTGTGTCCTTTTCTCTTCACAACATTTGTAGCACAATGGCACTAAGCTCTGTAGTGCTGTAGTCTTGCATGCCCACACAAAAGGTATGTGTCTGTTATCATGTCAATTTTGAGGTATATTGATTCACATCTACCTGTTCTACAGCTTGAACAACATGAGGGTCAAAATGATGTCTTTTGTGCTTCTGGGTTTAAGCATCTTTGTTAGGGATGGTAAAACAATCCTGAAGAATAGGTGAGCTTTGGCAACAACTGGCAAACGTAGTAGTAAGGTTGTAGTCACGTTGTCATCTACATTACTGTAGGTGAATCCAAAGTACAGTAGCTGATCAGCAAAGTGCAACGTGCTGAATCATTTTAGACAAATTGGTTTTGTGTTTTTGATTTGCAACATTTGTGACACAATCTTTTGCGCTTTTGGGTTTGAGTATCTCTTGTTAGGGATGGTGAAACAACCTTGGGAGGAGATTGGGCTTTAGTAACAACAAGTGAGCATAGTAGTAGGGTACTAGTCAAGTTGTTAGCTACTCTGTTGTATTAAAAGTGCAACAGAGGCTGAATTTTGTCAATTTTAAAGCGCTAGATTTCCTCTTTAGAGCATTACACAAGATGCTNTTTCAGCACTATAGAGCTGAATGTCATTGTGCTACAAATGTTTGAAATGCAAAACACAAAACCAATTTGGCTAAAATGGCTCAGGACGTTGCACTTTGCCGAGCACCTACTGTAGTTTTATAATCCTGGAGAGAATGGTACGGTGTTTTTAGACTGCTGAGAAGAAAACAGACTCACGGATAATAACAAAGCGCCACCTGTGCGTGTTGTAACCTGTTGTCCAACACTCTACAACTGAGGCCGTATAGCTTTATGACATCTCTGTTGCATGTCATAAATCTGTAAAAATAGATGATTGGTATTGCAGTATTCTTTATCCATTTTTACACCTGTAGTTATATTTTCAGGACTTTAGCTTGCACACAACATACAGTAGGTGATCAGCAAAGTGCAACAGAGACTGAATTTTTTCACTTTGAAAACCCTTGGTTTTCTCCTTTGTGGCATTACACAAGATGCTATAAATGCTTTGAGAAGATGAAACTTGATGACAACAATTTGGTGTGACTTGGCTGCTAGCACATCAATTTCCAAAAGCATTGCTCTGGTGTGGCTTGTGCTAGTAATGTGTTTGTGCAAGCCACTTGTGGCGCATCTGACCACTACTTTAGAGCCATGCGGTGAACTGAGTTTTGAACTCAGAAAGCTGCTACTTGACACATATACTCTGTATTGATCTAACATTGCACTCAAGAAGTCTTAAAGAGAACAGAATAACGCAGCTTGCATCACAGCACATCTGAGCACAAAAGCCAAAATCAGTGGCACAAAATTGAGGTTCAGCCACAGCCACGTTTTGCAGAAATGGCACTGGTATGATCAATACTCAAGCTATAGTCCTGAAAACTTGTATGCACATGATCATAGCATACTAGTGTATGTATATTGAATTTCAGGCCTATTCAGTCATGGCTGCAAGTATCATGTCACAAACAAACTTTGAGCTATTTTTGCAATAGCGTAAACTTTGAAGTGCAATATCAGTATGTTGTGTGCAAGCTAAAGTCTTGAAAACAGAGATACAGGTGTAACAATGGTCAAGGAATGCTGTGGTAGCAATTATCTTTTGTTACAAAATTCATGGCATGGAACAGGGACACTCAAACAAAAAAGCACAAAAAGCGTCATCTTGACCCTTCTTTTTGTCCAAGCCATCAAGCACAGAGATGTTGATCAATATCAATCAAATTTTATATGACAACAGACAAATACCTCAAGCATGAGGATACAAGATTTCAGCACCATAGAACTTGATGTCATTGTACTACAAATATTTGAACTCAAAAACACAAAACCTATTTGACTAAAATGATTCAGGATGTTGCACTTCAGTGGGCACCTATCGTAGTACCAGGTCAAAATGTTTAAAATTCATCACAGAGATGATGTAGCCATCAAGTTCTGTTTACACAAAGCTTCAGAGTGATAGTATCTATTTTGAAGCTTGTATACCCAATTGAAGGTTGTCACAACAGCAGCCACATGCCAAAAATGGCTGACCATTATGCACTTGATTGGATCACTACTGTTTAGCTTTTTGTGTCATGCTTGTGGAAAAAAAGTTCAGCGTTCTTACCTTGATAAAATTCAGCCTCCATGACACTTTGCTAATCACGTACTGTACTGTACTTTTTACATTGTGATAGCACAACCAATCTTTGAGACATAATTCTGATAACATAGATTATGGTCCAAAATGCTGTTGTGTTGTGCAGAATCTAGGTTCAAGAGAGTGCATGTACAAGTGTAGAAATGGTCAAAGAGTGCTGTGATGATAACAATCATTTATTGCAAAAATTACAGCATGCAACAGAAATGCTCAAACTCAAAAGTACAAAAAATGCCATCTTGATTCTTCTTTCTGTAAAAGCTGTAGAACGCATAGAATTGAATCAATATACTTCAAATTTGACATGGTGACAAGTAAATACTCCAAATATGAGCGTGCAAGATTTCAGTACTATAGAGCTGAACATTGTTGTCTCAGAGATTTAAAAATCCAAAATCCAAAATTAATCTATTCAGAATGACTCAGGATGCTGCATGTAATAAATTGCAATAGCATCGAGCAAAGAGCCTGTGGTGGAAGAGTACGAGTATCTGGGAGTGGCGTCGACTTGAGTGAGTCACCACTGTATATACTTGGACTTGTTATCACTGTAAGATACAATTCAAGCATTCTACAACCATGTTTGGAAACTACAACCACATCATGAATGCGCTTACCTTTACCTCGATCAACAGTCCGAGCTGAATGGAGAATGATGCTCAATAGGGCCTTGCCTCTAAAATTCATGCATACGGTCCGTTGGCACATGATGTGTGTAAGATAAGAGTAATGATGGCTCCAGTCTTGACCCGAATAGATGGAAGTTCTAGTTCAGTGAGTAAGCCCCGTATCAGGCCCGAATGTGTTGTCACACTAAGGACGCGCTCCGCGCTGACGACTTGTGGGAACTCAGGTGTTTGTTGTTTAGCCGCTTGACACTCAAATCGCATGATATGTTGTAGTGCGGATTTAGCACGGTCTTGAGTGTGCTTATCGTCCTCTCGGGAGTCCGGCCTCCAGAGTACGTCTTCTTCACTTGCATAAGGCTCAAAAGTAATGCGTGGAAATCGCGCCAGTGTCTGCGACAGACTCGATCGACGATCACACGTATGCACACCGATTGTTTCCCGAAGATCTTCCAACACGATCAGGGATGAATTTGAAGTGAATTCGTCGAAAGCTATAGCAGCTGTTTTCAGA
This sequence comes from Taphrina deformans, assembly GCA_005281575.1. Classification (NCBI taxonomy): domain Eukaryota; kingdom Fungi; phylum Ascomycota; class Taphrinomycetes; order Taphrinales; family Taphrinaceae; genus Taphrina; species Taphrina deformans. The sequence goes on along the minus strand of RHGG01000005.1, from coordinate 486,996 downwards.
GCTCGTGAAAGTGGTGACGAGTACTTTATTACGGGAACAGGCAAGTCCTTCTGCGAAGACCACAGTCTCTGCACTAACTTCGCTTGTTGCTCACCGATTGTGGTTAAATTCGCATCCGGACCCCAAGTGAGCACCCCGTCTCCGTTGAGTTTGGACCACTTATCTTCCCAACTTCTTGTCCCGTATTTGTTCTCCGCAATGTTGTGGAATCCCTCTCCATGCCGTCCTATAATGACTAGTCTGTATATATCTCCGTTAGTATTGTCATTCCATTCCGAAATTTTTGACAATATTGATGACCATGAGTATGACAGACGCATACCAAAATCTGGACTGGTGGAGGAATTATTTGCGAAGAACGCACTGGTTCTTGAAGCTGAAATCCGTAGGGCTGAATCTTTGCCATGCAGCTTGAATAGGATATCCCACAAAAGCAGTTTGGTCAGAATGAACCACAGAATAAGCATCACTTATCAAGATAATGATGACTATGGAGCCCACTTGTTAGTTTTATTGTTGGAGAATGCCTCCTACAACGGCAGCATTCCTCATGGTTACATGAATTCTGTTCAGCATATCAGATCTTTTTCGCAGTGATATTGACTCTCAGAAGCACATCGAATGGTCTCAAGCATCAAGCACTGAGCATGAACAACCTTGGTGTTTCAAGGACCCTACAATCGGTGGATGATAGGTCTACTCGCCTACCCGTAACGTTCCGGATGTTGGAATTTCATCTTTACCCGCTGGTATAGATTACTGCACGTGCATTACATGCGACGGCAATCTATCCAGCGTCTCAGTAAAGCTTTTCAATCCCTATGGATTCAGGATCGCAGTCGTCACTGCCCAGTACTTATTAGTACGTAGCTATAGACATCGTAGAACTAATTCACATTGCACGCAAGAAACGATACTACAGGGTGTGAATTGTAGCTTGTAGTTACACCAAAGTCCATTACTTCCCGCACTTGACAGGAGCCGCACGTGCTTGTAGAGGTTACACCGTAATCCCTACCGCACCAATCGACCCCAGTCTTCAACACCGGAAACAGTCCGGCCCCACAAAGGATCTGCTGTTGTGGAGAGATCTGTTGCTAACAACATCAATTGCTCGTATTGCACTTGGCGTGGACTGACTAGTTCTATGACGAAACGAGATGTGGAAGGACAAGATAGTCCTTGAAGGACATGAAATCGGGACAAAGTGATTAGGCGAGCATTGAGCCGAAAAGCATGGTGTTTCGGATCTTGCGTGCGGAAAAGCATACACCGGCAGTCATGTAATACTGACTAGCTACTACTGACGAAGTGCAATTCTGAGCACTACGGACCGATATGCCACCATCAATAGATTCATATGTGGTCGACTGTATCTGCTGCGTTCGTTGCAGCTTCTGTTTGCAAAAAATTGATCCACAAATCAGACATGGATTCTTTGTTCGGGCCCATGAAATCCGCAGCTTGCAACTGAATAGCCCCACTTGTACGTCGTGACACGCTGCCACGATTGATGCCCGGACTAAATGTTTAGTACAGGAGTATCGATGTTTGGGCTACACACCTAGCAGGAGGAGAACGACCAAGGGATGGACTAAGAGGAGTTAATAAGTGCGAAGTGCTTCCAGGCCGAATCAGCCCAGCTTGCTCTTTCTGTACTTCGTCCCATGCAAGGACACTGGCTAGAATCTTGAGAACTTCAAATCTTTTGGAATCTTGACGAGGAAGTTGGAAAAAAGACAATAGCAGGTTGTTTAATAATTGTCGGTCCACGGAGTCTGTGGAGGACCCTCTTTTAAGCAATCGCAGCGCTTTGGTCAAGTGTTCATTCAGAATTACAGCTTGGGTTTTAGTAAAGGCTCGGCAATGAACGACAAACGTACCTTCGTGGCGGAGTTTGCCTATCAATAGATTTTTTTCTTTGGCTTCCCTTTCGTAAGGCCTGTATTTTTCAAGCTCGGCCAGCGAATCATTGTTCTGTAGTGTCAATACATTCATACGCTCTTGCGCAGTCTTTTGCTCTTTCTGAAGATCGTCGATAGTATGTTGCATCGCCTCGACAAGCGTTTTGCGTTCGTCTTGATGTGATTCCTGTAATTCATAGATGTTCTGCTTCAGTTTTGTGTTTGCTTGGTTGTCTTGCTCTACTATGCTCAATAAATTTTGATAAGCAGTATTCTGAGCTGAAAGTTGTTCTTCCAGATCATGTATGCGATCTCGTAAAGTATCGCGCGCTGTTTTCTCCTCCAATGCAAGGTTTTCGCGCTCGGCAGTGGTCATCATATCCCTTTCGGCGGCCGCTTCGCGATTTCGCTGTTCGATAGCCAACATCTGCTCTAAGTTTGTGACTGCATCCGTTAGTTCTTGGATTCTCTCGTCCGCAGTGCGACGACTGCGATCTGCATTTGACAACTGGTCAGTCATGATAACCACTTGCTCTTGAACATGTGCGACAGTTTCATTGAGTACAGAATTTTGAGATTCGAGGTCTTCAATTAGCGCTCGATTCAGAGCTAATTCCTCTGCGTCCTGCTTTAGTCTGGCACCCAACGTGGATTTCATTTGCGTCACTTTGCCGAACAAACTACGATACTGGCCTTCTACCTGTGCTTTCTCCTCTTTTACCTGGGATATAATCGCGATCTTGTCTTCCAGAGCTCTCTTCAGGATTTCACATTCATGTTGTGAATCGTGCAGGTTTGAACTTGGACTCGAAGCATGTCCATTGTCTAGTGATAAGGTTTTGTTGATACGCGACTCTCCTTCTGATGCGTCTGATAAGCTCTCAGTAGGATCTACATCATCTACATAGGAAGCTCCAAGTCGAAAGCTGTCCGTATTCCCTCGTTGAGCATCGTTATCATCTTTCTCCATCGTCTCATTCTGTTGTCGTGTTAGATCAGATACTGGGGCTATGAGATCGTCGAGTAGACTCTGTTCTGCAGATTCTAGCGCCTCCATTTGTATTCCTTCTGTTATACGAGTCGATGAGTCCGAATACTTAGTTTTGTCTGTAAGATCTTCAATCTCGTGCGTAGATAGAGTGCTGACTTCTGGTCCTGTCGCGGGATCTTCGTTGCTCAGGCTATCAACAGAGCTTTCTCTGTGAACGTCGTGGATTTCAGGACCAACAATACTAGGTATCTTCGTGACTTCCTCCGTGGACGTCACTTCATGTGCGTGTATTGTCGTCTCACCGTGCTGACCGCTTGTCAAAGGATCAGGACGCTTCTTTCCTTTGTTTTTCTTCCCCATAGTTTGTAAAGCCTATGAAGGGTCAATGCATACTGTGTGCAATCGATCAAAGTGACATAGTGCTCCGATATTGTAAGGATAAGAGAAATTGATGAATTACGGGGAATTGTATGCGCCGTATATTCGTCGAGAAGAGTCAAAACTACTGAGCACCTTCCTGCCTCGCATTACTTGACATAGTCTCAAGGCAAAATCAGCAGGGTAACTTGCCAAATACATGCGTTTGACACGTAGATATAATGAGTTCAATCTTCACAAGTCAGACATGGAATGAACCAAGAACGCGGCTCCCATCTCCAAGATACCCTTGGAGCTCCCTGGCTTACAGTACTTATATCACGTACCGTACTCCACGCACCTGAAGTTGAGACTTATTGCCAAAACCAGCGGAGACATTTCACCTTGAGGTCCAATCGAAGCATTATACAGATATGCTCATTATATAGAACTTATAGTCGTCAATAACAGGATCTTCAGTGTCTAGAGCTGTCTCAGCTAATCTGATACACGACATGGTACAGGTTGAGATAATCTGAGGCGAGGACGATTCAATTATCGGAACAGAAGTTTCGCGATCATGCATTGCTAAGTGTCACCCGTAGAGGATGAGTGTAAGCCAGATCTTTCTGGGAGCTTGTGTCAAGACATGGGTGTTCTAGGGCGGATTATCAAGTAGGCAGTCAGAAAAATTGCATTAGTCTGGCCACTGTCAGATAGTATCTGTCCCTTATGCAAAGAACAAAGACTGGACGTGTCGTACCGCATTTACTACGCTTCAGTTCGTTCTTTTGCCTCTTTGATCAAAATCATAATCACAGTGTAGCAAGCCGAGCCTTCTTTGCTTGTGGAATACCTTCATCTGCAACAACAACAGCAACAACCAGGTCCTATCGATCATGAAGGCGCGTACGCCACCATATGCGTTTACATGTCGCGCAATATTTTACTCTTCATTCAAGTGGCTTGTACAAATGGGTCAGCTTCCGTGAAAACCTACCAAGATTGGTACTGATTCGTGTGGCGTGATTGGACGGCCCGAGCTCACACCACCCGGACAGGTGGCGCTCGTTAGAAAGTGTCCAGGCGGGCAAATCTGCTGTCACTTGGGTGGTTTTCGATCGTGGCACCAGTGATGCATCGTATCCATAGATCGGTAGAAACGGCCCCAATGTGTTTGCCTATTCATATGTTCACAGATGGGCTTCCGCTCGGCCGATTTTGTATGTCGATCTGCCAGCGACCCTCTGGCACCCAACAAGTAAGATGAGATATACATGCATGGACGACTCAGAGGTGCGTATTGCTATTATGCCTCTGTGGTGCACAGCCTGAATACAGTGGATTCTTCTCGAGGTATTACCGTTTGAGCCGAATCTTCCAGATCGTTCTGGCACTAGCGTAGTGGACTTCTGACGACTCAGACTGTCGCTTCCTCTTTGAATAATTGCCGCCCCGCCAGCGACTCTTGTTTGGCAACAATCCAGATCTTTGCGCATAGCCGGCTCGACGTTCATGGACACCGCCTCTCATGAAAGGTCCTACGAAGGCACGCAGACTCGCCCAATAAGCTCGGGTACTTCCAATCTAACGCATGGCGGCCCTGGATTCGATAACCTGACACCGGATAAGCACAGAGAGACACGTAGAAGGACTAAAACAGGATGTCTGACTTGTCGGAAAAGACGCATCAAATGTGATGAGGTTTGGAAGTCCAATTTGTGCTTTAATACTGACTCATCCGTATTCAGGGTAAACCGGATTGTTTAAGATGTTTGAAAAGTAAGAGGCCGTGTGAGGGTTATAATTCTAAAACTGTTTTCCGAAATGAAAATCAACAACATTATCAACAGTCTATTCGTCCATCACCTGCAGGCAATTCCTCGACACAGAAAAGTTCATACACAACACCGTCGAATGTTCAATTCTCTATTCCACAGTATCAAAGCATGGCACAGCCTGGTTTCTCATCGTACAGTCATCAGGTGCCGTCGATGTCCTTGCTCTCTGGAGCCTTCGAATCTCCTCATGAATCAGGACAACTTCTCAGCAGCAACAAGATGCCTCTGACCTTCAATAGTCGCAATTCTAGTGCGAGCAACGCTAGTGGAGTTTCAGCTAATTCTGAGCAACGCCGAATCTCTGTACTCAGCTTGATCTCATCCGATACTAAAGACGACTATCCTTCTGCGGAGCGACCAGCAAGGTCAAATAATTCGCACATAGTTTTACCTCAGATTTCTCCACGACTACCACCAGTCTCCGAGGCAAGAGACAACTTGTAAGGTCCACTCGTTGCTAGTTCACCTATGTGCTAGATCGTCAATATGGCGTCCTCTACTGATAGATCTAGTTTTTACAACCTCTACGTATTGTATCAAGCACGGGCGCTAGCACAATCAATACCCGTTGGCTCTTCTATCAACCAAACGAATCGCGCGCATCCAACAAATGTCTGGACTTCGCTTGTACCGTCCATGATTAATGATGACCCGCCAGGCAAACGGCCGCTGTTCGATAGCGTTGTGGCATACACTGCACAGACCAAATTCGAGGAAATTTTGATTGATCATGAAATTCGTTCCACTGGCGACGAGGCGCGCTTGTTGGAGGTAGCTTTGAAAGCCTTTATTGATATCGTGCGTGGTACAGCAGATATGGTCTACAAAATAGACATGATCTTTGACATAACAGACGACATCAGAATCATGCTTAGGTGGGGTATATTGCATCATATCGTGTCAAGTTGTCTCGCGGACACGAATCCAAGACCTCAATGGATGAGCTATGTGGCCAACAAAGTAATCAACACTGCTTCGTTTGTGCCAAGCAACGATATACAAAGGTTTTATCTATTGGCTACAAGGCATATGACGACCAGCAATCGGCATTTGCCAACAGTCGTTCTCGAGTTGCAGCATAATTACGAATTTTTATCGACCGCAGGTATTGACATTATCTATTTTGCCTTTATTGGACATTTCGATGCTGTGAAGAACATAGCACATAACATGCTGTCTACCTCCAAGTCAGATGATCTGTTTATGGCATACAGAATGGTCAGCGGGGCCTGCTTGCGAGGACATTCAGAGATGGACATACTCGCGAAGGATCTATCCCAAGCTGTTCGGCAATATGATCCCAGGTAAGCTATGTTCATGCCGGTCATGAATGAACCAATCTCGAGTGTCATGTCGGCAGTCAGCACATATGGGCATCGGAATTTTCTCGAAGCATGACCTTAATCTCAGTGATTGGCTGATTCACCAGTCCACGACATACATCAAACGTAAAGACGAGTACGCGGAACGCGTTATACTTCGTCATGAGCATTGTCAGAAACGAAGCAGATTCGAAAGTTGCAGGATTACAATAATGGGGTGGATTTGTACTACTTATGTATTGGATATTGCACCACAAGAAATTATGTAGGCATCAAGCAGCATCAAGAGGCATCGGCAATAGCCTGTAGTCTTGTCTCGATCTCATTCTCTGACATCATTCTGAAACTCGAACCTCCATCCTTTGCGTCCCCTCCACAGATACCAATTTCAATCTCATTAGCTTTCAAGTCCACACTAAGAACTGTGGACAAGGTATTTATAGCAAGCTCAACAGTTTTCTGCCAAGTATCGACCACATTTTCCTTCTTGAATTTTTTCTCTAGATAATTGGTCGCCTCCTGTTGCTTGACTCCTGAGGAAGTAGCCTTATAACCCACGTAATAACCTGCAGGATCACATTTGAATAATTGAGGTCCAAATTCGTCGTCCATCGATATCAGCGTCATCGTGACGCCCAGAGGACGCATTGCAGCACGCTGTGTATACACTTGATTGATGTTAGCGATTCGCTTCGCAAGAGCATCACATGGCATCTCGTAACCATAAGTGTATCTGAATTCTGCAGCTTCGGATCGTGCCCTAGTCACTGCAGCCCTTGCATCCGCTATCTGACCTGTCATGACACAACCAATCGAAGGTGTAATTTTGAAGCATTGAGTCACTGAAGCAGCATCTAGTAGCTTATCCGGGACTTTCTTTTGAGATATCACGACAGCACAATCCTTTCCCCTGATACCGACAGTTGTTATACCAGCAGCTGTGATTGCTTTGAAGGCATATTCCACTTGATACAAGCGTCCATCGGGAGAGAAGATAGTGATCATACCTAAGCATGTGAGATGATAGATAGTTGGACTACTGTGTCTTTACGATCATAATTGGACATGGCTCGACTAGTTCTTGTAGCACCAGCGTTGGGTTTGTAATGATAATTCGAAAGTCTTTAGGACTACTATGGCAGCTTGCTCGATTACAGACGTCAATGAGGAGAGATTGATATGTGCTCGATTCTGATATGAAAATGGTTCTGCTGTGAGAGAAACAGCAGCTTCTGAGGATCGATACTGCCAGATATCTATGGCTGCTTAGCTTTGGTGATGTTGGTGGAGAAGGTTCACTTTGGAAGCATGAAAGACGCGTGGGCTGAGATTCATTTGCTCGTATGCATATACGATTTCCTACTTGGCTCGGTCTATTGTGGGCAACTGCGAAGTTCCACAGTTGGACCGAACAATGTTCCCTTTCCACTGACACGGACTCGTGAGGCCGCCACCTGGCATAGCACACTATCTGTGCTTCTGTAACCAGCGCAAACATTCTCAACCAGTGGGCCTGTCATCCTGGGATTTTCGGAACTTCTAGAGACCAATACTTGCGCAATGACATACCTCACCAAGATCTAGAATCTGGCTCGACCTGGCATATTCACAATAGAGATGATCTTCCCTCAGCAAATTTTATATGCTACTATTTTGCTGCTCGCAAAACTTGATATGGCCTTTGCGCAAGCTTCAAGTAATGTAACACAGACTGACGCAGTTATCTCGTCCGATGCAACCACATATTCGGGCACTGGAACTGTAGTCCAACCGCTTTCGTCTACGAGAGCAGCTGCCAGCTCAATTACAACGACGATGTCTGCACCCACATCACAGTTACCCAGCTCGAGCGCCCAATTTTTGTCCAGCTCATTGCCTGCAGTGACGTCCATTCCGAACACGTCACAGTACACTTCTCAACGAAATGCAGCTCCATCTTCAGCGAACATTCTTTCATCTATAAGCACCGCTACCACGCCGCATAGCTCAAGTTCGAGTTCGAGTTCCACACTGATCGACGTTTCTCTTTTGACAACATACATTGTCGTTGGATCCTCGACATCACCCACTATAGTACCGAAGACCGTGGTAAAGATTGGTACGGTTACTGGCAGTTCTGTGGCTGAGGTTACTGCAGCACTCAATGCTGCCTCTCAAGAGAATACAGGTTCTGGCTTAAGCACACAGAATAAGAAGATCATCATCGGCGTCGTTGCTGGCGTGGCTGGTCTTGTTGTATTGGCAGCTTTATCCACGTTGCTGTTTCGGTTCGTTGGAAAGCGCTCTATGTCTGATGATTATGCACGAACTAGGAGCGATCCATTTGTGGCTGATACCTACGATCCATATGGTAGTCATTATCATCAGCAACTCAATTCCAAATCACGCACCAAGATTGATGAAATTTCGAAAAATTTCTAGATCCCTGGCTAGCATGATGATTACGAATAATGAACGTTTAGTTGCATAGGCCGCCCATCAGAGTCTTATCATCAAGCAAGCGTCCATAAGATTGCAAATTTAGCATAATCAATTGTTAGCGTTATGGCGAGTATATAGAAATGGAAAATGTCGGATCATGAACAAGCAAAAGCTGGTCCATCTACTCACGGAATGACACGTAAGTAATGATTCCACTAGGATGTTGGCATAGCAGATGGTGTATTTGTGATTCTCAATGACAAATGTTATGCCACAAAGGGTGCACGGAACATCAGACTCAAAACTAGAACTAGAATCTCAAGAATTAGTACAGGTTGAACCAGACGACCTATTCACGATACATCTTGTTCTTACAGCCATGTTTCTCAGCTGCGAGCGTCAAGTTTGAAAAGAAATAGAGTGCGGAATGAAAAGTTGATTTGGCATAGAAATTGGATTACTGTGAATATACAGAAATTCTTTAGTCGAAAAGACCGAATCCCATGTCGTCGTCAGACTCCTCCTTCTCCTCAGCCTTCTCCTCGACCTTCTCCTCAGCGGCGGCACCAGAAGCTAAATCAGTCAAAACATAGTCACGGTATAGAATCTTGATCGAGTCTTACCTCCGGCAGCTGGTGCGGATCCTGAGGCCGCTGGTGCAGCGGATGAAGCTCCTCCAACGTTCAATAGAAGATCCTTCACGTCCTTTCCCTCGAGAGCCTTGGCGAACAAGGTCGAGTAAATTGGCTCGACCTCGACGTTGGCAGCTTTGAGCAAAGTCTGCAATTTGTCGCTGGTGATCTCAACTCCGTCGTCAGCGAGGACGAGAGCGGCATATGATACGGCGATTGACATGTCGGACATCTTTGTTGTGTTCCTTAACTCTTCTTGACAAAGTTTAAGCACGAATGCGGTACAAGGACTTGAAGAGGAAAGCTGTTATAGTGAATTACAAGAAGTTTTGTAGCAAGGTAGATCGAGGCACCACACAGCGGAAGCAGTCCACTTGGAGTGACTTTTCAGTCACGTGCCCGGATCGCTCACGTGGAGCTAGAAAATCAGACGAGTCGTATACCATATACGACAAGGATGCTACTGTAAGTGTCAGCGAGAATCGGTGGAACGTCCTCCTGTACATGGAGCACATTGTAGTTACTAGACGAACTTCAATTTGTATAAACACGCTTTCATCATAATCTAGTACTTCACAACGATCTGCAGAGAACATTTTCTTATACAAATACGTTCTTATTAAACACGGTCATCCATTATTCGTTAGAGTGTCTTGTTCCTTGTAATTACTAGATGCGTTACATTTGATCTTCTCAAAAGAATATCGACTCTCAGATGAGTCATGCACAAGGATTCGGCATATTCATGGTAGCGAGTAGAGAAACATAAGACACGATCAGAATAATAAGTAAGCAGCCATGAATGCAATGAGGGCAATCATGGCCGTTATTGGTACGGGAACTCCTTGGTTGTGCACGGCTGACTTGTTGTCACCTCTTCGACCGTTCGAACCGGCCATAGTAAGCTGTTGCTGCAATTTCTCGATTTTGAGGTTTGCCTCTCTAAGTTGTGATTCTGTCGAACTGCCAGAAGTCCGTTGGGTGGTGGAAGCGGCGCTTACATTGTGTACATCGTTACTGGTGGAGGCGCTATTGTTCTTTGGAGTACTTATGCTTGCTAAAGCAGGAGCCACTTTGAAAAGATCAGAACGTTCAACCACAGCATGTTGACCAGGAGTATTGAAATGACTCGCATCGGCAGAGCCAGCTTCCGCACCGTGATAGGTAGGATTAGGAGATTCCTGCTCTGTTAGCATTTGGGCACAAAGTTCTCTTGACTATCTCGCCTCTCTGTGTATCTCGTGAGACATGCCACGAGATGTTGATCCACCATCTGCTGCAAGGAAGACACAACGGATCTTCTTCTCGTGAATGTCCTCTCTATTCTTGGATTCCACCGCGCTCCACAACACCGAGATGCTCGATGACTCATTTTCGGCACTGATTATGGTGCTCTGAACCAAGAATTTGTCGCGACATCTGAAATCCGCGGGAGGATCTTCCTTCATAGCCTGAAGGAGAACTTGCACCTCAACCTCTTGACCCGGCTCGATTCGCCCAGAATTTGGACGGACGCAGTATTGTTTTGGGGCTGTTGTCTTGATTTTGAACGCTACAGGCCTGTTGTTAGGATTCCGGACTACCAAGGACTCCTTGACAAGACTCGCTAGCATAAAATTAGGATTAGGGAAGTCCTCAAGAAGAATTTACATACTCAGGGGTCTTTGGAATCCCAATTGGTTGACACATTCGACAGACATGATATCGGACTATAGATTTCTATCACAACTCAAGACTTGTAAATTTGAGGCCGTGTCAATCCTTGAAGTCAAATGAGCGAGCCATGACGATGAGCAGCTAGGTCCACAGCCAAGGTCGACCGAGCATTCCGGGTTCACAGGTCAGGGTTTCTCCACTTCCACAGCAAGGCTGTGAACACATCATGAATAATGGCTCCACTAAATGCCATCAACGACGGCTTGACTCCCAAGCTTGCCACGAATACATGTGAGTGAGTACCAATGTTGACAAGAGCAGTAACAATTACAAGATCCGTCCTATTTGTAGGGCTCGATAACTTTGACCATGAGTGAAGCCGAGATTCAAGCCAATAGCTTCGTTTGCGACGAGTGTGGCGCCAGTCTACGAAATTCAGCAGCGGTGCAACTGCACGCCGAGAAGACTGAGCATCAATCTTTTAGTGAAAGCGTGGAAGTCATACAGCCGTTGACGGAAGAGGAGAAAAAGATCAAGCTACAGGAATTACGTGAAAAATTGGCGGCGAAAAGAAAGATTGAAGCTGACAAGGAGCTGGAAAACGTCAAGAAAAATGCCTCGATTGAGCGGAAAAAGACACAAGAATCTGCCGAGATGATCGAAGATCTGCAGCGCAAAGAACAACTGAAGGTTATCGCTGCCAAGAAGAAAGAGAAGGAAGAAGACCAGAAAGCCCGTCAGAGTAGGATCTGCATTTCACAACCGAGATGAGGTATATTGATCATTGTCAGGAGTTAAAGCTCAATTGGAGCAGGACCGAAAAGATCGCGCCGAGCGAGCAGCACAAGAGAAGGCGGCCAGGACAGGTGTGCCCCTTCAGGCAGAAACCCCAAGTGTCTCAACTGCTGCCTCGTCCGCGTCAAAAAAGACTGTAGATCATTCTTCAGGCCGATTACAAATTCGTCATGGTACTGGTAAGCCGATCACACGGACGTGGCCAAAGGACGCGACTGTCCTACAAGTCGCTGAGGATATCTACCCTGAGACCGGCATCGAGCCTCAATCGGTACGTTTGCAAACGAATCCATAAATCTGTGTTGCTAAAGACTTGTAAGGCTGTCTTCAAGATGTTTGGCTTGGTCATCAAGGGTTCGGATCTACACAAGAGTCTCGCTGAAATGAAGCTCGTGCCATCTGCATCTTTGCAATTGTCCTGAAACCATACAAGCGCGAAGGACTCGCGGCCAGTTGTGTCAATTTGATTTATTCAGTGGTTAGAATGCTGTCAAAGCTATGCATATACAAGGTAGACTATGTAATATTATGGAGACACAGTGCAGGAACATCTTCTGCGTCCCATTGAAAAATATACGTGAAAGAAAAGGTCATTACCAGTTGGACATGAAACTGAATTTGTTGGTCTTCGACTCTGACTCAACAGAGGAGGCCACGGAAGGTTCTCGTTTCATGACTGTAGGCATTTTTGGTTCTATGATGAGGGAGCGTCTCCAGAGATTGCCTGAGAGATCTGTCGCAGATTTACGCATGCGAAGGCATGAGGACATGATCCACGCACTCAATTCAGGAATCTCCTGGAAACTATAGGGAATTTGGAATTGCTGCAACTCCGACACAATTCTTGCTGTTTTGATGTGTTTGTCAAAGTTGATGAGTAATCGATCACTTTCCTTGCTTGGTCGATGACTTGGATTACCTTCATCGATGAATGTCAGATCAGTTCGGTATAGACCAAGGTACGGTAAGCAAGGCAATTGAGATTGCTTGATCCTGGCTCTATATACGGCATAATTCCGTTGATGGTCAGTGATGGATCGCAAATGTTCGAGCTGATTTTTCTGTTGTCGTGGAAGTCCATCCCATGTACGCTTGAGCCGTGCAATCGTGCTGGAATTGAGAGCACACATGATCGCCATCAGGGTGTTATAGTTGTTCAAGGCAGCACATCTGTCCCCAATTTTGATCCATTGTTTAAGCACTGCGGTCCTTTTTTTCTGTTCTGTTTCCCAGAGAATTGAATCAGCAACCCAACCAGCAAGATCGGTACTAGCAGTCGACATGGCCTTCATATTGACAGCTCGACTGGTGCCTGGCTTCTTTGAAAATTCCTGGCCCACAAGCTCGACTGGTGTGATTGCACAAAAAAGTCTCGAGTCGAGCAATGTCAACTGACGCGCCATTTCAAGATCGTCAAAATCTACCACGGAGCAGTCGTGATCATTGCCAGCCTCTGCCGTGCCGGACTTTGCGAAAGCGTGTAGGCTCGATAGCTGGGTTTTAGTGATGATTGCATTAGGCATCAGCTCGGTTGCACTAGCTTGTCGTGTAGGAGCTACAGGATGTCGAGTCATATTTGCCCCATCTCTCCCAGCAGCATTAGTGGTCGTACAACTTTCAACAAGCCCAGAGAGGCGTAATCCTGCTTGAGGAAGTGTCCTGAGTAATTGGCCTACCGCAAACTTGTTGATGGTATCGAGCGCAACTACATCTTCATCAGGACGCCAATGTACCTCCAACCAATTCTTCAAAACATTGTAAACACGAAGTCTGATCGGCTTTCCATGCGTTACATCCCAGGTCGCATCGTTGTCTCGACATGCCAATGACCAGTCAAAGCGAGAAATGAGGAGATCTGCTATATCGACTGGATCTGCAAAAGATCTAAAGGTGAGGAAGAAGGCAGAGTAGAAGACAGGCTCCGCCATGCAATCAGGTGGAGTCAAACGTGCCACAAGTGCCGACAGAGTACCTCCTGTGACTTGTTTGTCCATGTTGAATGACAATTCATCGTCTTCCTCGGCATATCTCGTAGATTCGGCAGGTGCCAGCGTCAAGTGCTGCTCGATTTCGTCCACAACATTGTCTACCTTGTCCACTGCAAATATCTGCTCCTGTCGAGGTTCCGCTGGGTGTATTTTCTTGTACGGTATGGCAAGTTGTTCTACTTGTTTCTGCACGTCGCGCGAAGAACGCTGTTCGATTAACGAGGCCAAGCTCGATGATGTGTCATCCCGTGACAAATTCGCCGTGACATCCTCATCCCCCGTTCCATTACTTTGCAAGGTGATGTCACCAATTGTCTCTATCAGATACCGAGCACGGGATGTACACTGTCCTGCACCTCGCACAATGCCTGTGGCAGCCGTAATCAGAGGTCTCGTGTCAGATATCACTCCATTTTGTGTTTCGACCACTTCACGCGCTCGTGTCACGAGATTGGTTATTTCGGTATACAATTGGTCGCGCAATCTTGCAAGCGTCAGATCAGAGTGACAGTTGTAGATAGCCTCCAAGGTAGCGAGAAGTGCACGAGCTGCATTGACACACTGACGCGTGGCTAGCAATATGTGGTTTGCTGTTTGAGTCTGTGACTGGAGATGAAGTCGTCCAATAAAGGCTGCAAGTTGTGACAAGAGGTCCTCATGAGTAGCCTCAAGTTGTCTCAGTGCTGAGGTAGTTCCCAAATCTGCCCCTTCGTGTTCTGTACTAAGTATTCTCCGTTGTGTCTCACTCTCTTGCTCCTCGTCTTCTTCTGCAATAGTTGGAGTGGAGAAGTCGTACGAAACTGGGGGAGTTGGTGTTACTTCTACAGAGTGCAACTTTGCTGCTTCTTCGAGGTACAACCCAGATAGGGGTCCGATTGTGTGGGTGAATCGACCTGCACGAACCAGTATTCGACCTGCGCGTGAGTCGAGGTCGGGTCCGGCGACTGCAAGATTCGCAGCCTCACGCCGCGTCAAATTGACGAGGCCAGACAATTCCGATAGAAGAACTTTTCTGTCGCGCTTGACAGAATCTGATTGTCTCACAAGCGGGCTCTCCCTGGTCAAACAGTCAGTGTTGATCAGTAATTCTCGAACACAAGAGACTACTGTAGCCACACAGCTTGCGTACTTCGAGATCGCTGCCAGACGTACGACCTCTTGCAGATCGTTTCTGGCTCGGTATAGAGGTATGAGAACCTCTAAAGTATATGGTTCGCAGTAATTTGAAGGAAACCAACCGCGCTGGCCATTGAGAAGGGAACCATCCGCCCAGCCACTGGAGTGTATGCTGTGGATATAGATGATTGTGTTGACCTTGAGGGGAAGACAAGAAGCGTTCTCGCTTGCACTGGTGACAGCTTCAGGCGTGTAAGGATGACATGCTCTCAAGTAGATTGAGCTAGGAGAATTCAGGCATAGAGATATCGAGGAAGCCAAGGATCCGGAACAAGTGGAGGAACGACTGAGGAGGTGAGCAAGAGCTCATTGTACATGCTTCTGATAGTATGGAACACTTACGGACTTGCTGGCGGAGTCAGCATGGCTCAGACGAACCACCTGTCCTTCTTCCCTCTGCGATTTCCACGCGAAAAGTTGTAGAAGGGCTGGAAGAGAGTGGAAAGGTCCTACGAGACTTGAGACAGGAAGTCGCTCTCGCGTACTGACCCAAAGTCATGCAAGAGAGGAAGCACGAACCATTCGGCACCACACAGGAGTCAAGAGGAGGTAGAAACAGAGTTCGAGAACTTGTTTTCTCGAATCGAAGCAAGGAGTTGTGGAACGTTTGGGCGGGTGGGCGCGCTCTCTTTCCTTGGATCTGCTCCACACTTCTCCCAGAGCTTGGCAGATCACCACAAATTTAATTTCCACTCTCGAGTCATCATGGTCCCCGCGCTCAAATCAAGCTCCTTCGCATCACAAGTAGTCATAACCCGCACCGCTAGATCGTAGTCTATCTGCCTTTTCACAAAGGCGACGGTGCTGGCACCCGATATATCATGTCTCTAGAAAACCAGAGTCAAAAGCGAAAGGAGAGGCTTGCATTACTCAGTTCGAACAAACGCAAAAGAGATGATGACCTGACTGAAGAGCTTGCGAAGGAGAAAGAGGATGTAGAGAGCAAGATGAAGTTCCGCAACTATGATCCAGAGACGAATGCGCCAAAGTTGGGCTTCATTGACACTCCGGTTCCAGCCGAACAAGAGACGGTAGAGACGAGAGCCAAGGAATTAGTGGAAAAGACAAGGACGGAGGATTTGACAGCTCGGGAAGCTTCGGATCCCCTTGACCTTTTCACGCTACAGACTAGAAAACCCAATTGGGATCTCAAGCGCGACTTAAATCGAAAGCTCGAGAGGTTGAAGAGTAAGCAGGATACTGTGGTTGCTAGGTTGATCCGTGAAAGGATCCATGCCAGCAAACACGGTGACGGTCATAATATCGGTGGACACCATGAACTCGACTCGGGTCCTAACCTTGCTCTGCAGGTACAGCAGCGCGAAAGGCAGATGTTGCAAGTCACTCGTAGTGAAGTTTGAGCGATTCGTTCCTCAATCATTATCCGAAGTATGGGAAATGCCTTTTACTCCGTCACTGTCACCAGAACAACGAGCGATTGGCGGCATTTAAGCTTGTTTGACATTATATTCTTTATCTAAGAGGAAATGCTGAAGCGTATATACTTAGTCTCGACTATGCTATGTTTGAGTATTACATTTTTTCAAGTTCGTTTCGTGGACTTCTCGTGGTCATATTCTCAGACAAAGGCAATTTCAGCAGAAGTCTCCGTCTCCGCAGATACGTCCGGACTTCCGATTGAAGCACTGCTCATCGGTCGCCTTGCGGTCGACTCCATCAGACGTGCCTTGCCCATGCTTGCGACTCTCTCGTTCATTGTGGGCCGTCGTGCAACAGATGCTTGTCTAGGTGTCATTGCCCAGTCTGGCGACAACGGAGCAGCCAGAAGAACTGCATCAGACTCTGGCCTATAGACGTGGGTCTGAGTGGGAACATCTGAATCCGTCTCCTCACTGGTGCCCTCCTCATACCTCCTGTGCTCCTGGCTCTCTCCACTCAGTGATTCATCGAAACTGAACTCATCACTGAGATGGGAGTCCGTTGTCGCATAGGAACCGAAGCTATCATAACTGTCCTGTGAGTTTATGACTCGCCAAGGCTGTGGCTGAGAGCTATCGTTGCGAGAAATCTGTGATAATTGATGCCTCGAATGCGGTCCAGACGAAAGTGACTCGCCCTGGCTGCCATAGCGCTGTATATGGTCATTTTCTGACGAGGTGTATGTCCCGATCGTCTGGGCACTAGGCTGAGCAACTATGTGCCCTGGAGTCTCAGCTCGCATGATTGGTGGGGCCATGTCCGTGTGATGCTGGCTGTCCCCTACCAGTCTCACACTGAACAGTTCATCAGTAGACACAGTATCCATGGTGTTTGTGGAATCTCGGTTGTCGCTGTCCTTGACTGAGCGGCGAACGTTGTAAACCTGTTTGATGCTATTGACGTTGCGATGCACTGGCTGTACATTGCCAATAGATTGATTCACTGACAAGGCCTTGTTGCCCGCAGCCAAGCCAGATGACGTTGATGTAATTGTGGAAACGGTCCTTGAGCGACTATCTTCTGAACCATACGCACTGCGGACTGCCTCGAAACCCGGGGACTCAGGTAAAGGTGGTAGCTCGTGTGCCAGAGGTGCTAGTGGCGGGGCGAGCATTCCGCTTTGATTGACCTCCACTGCATAACCACTCAGTCGACCGGAACTATTGGACTTGAACATTTCGAAGGCACCGAGTTGTCGGGGCTCATCATAAGCTTCAGTGGCTGGTTGGGGCCACTCGTCTTTTTCGCGCTCTACTGGTCGCGAGATGACGGATGACGAGACTGACCTTGACGATTGCGCCTTTCTCCTCCTCCGCAAGCAGCAGCACAAAAGAATTGCCAGACATGCTATGAGGATTGGTAGAGAGATTCCTAAGCCGATTGCAAGTTTCTGTCGGGAGCTAAGGCCGGAACCTGCTGCCTTTCTCGTCGCAGCAGCCGTGTCTGTCGCAGTTGCACTGCTTGTTGTGGTCGCAGAGGTTGTAGATGGGGTTGTGGGGGTAATGGGGGTTACGGGGCTGCCAAGAGTGATACCAATCGTTTGTGTCTCAGACTGACCTCCATTTGAAGCTGTCACTGTGACCGTGCCGGTATTCGTCGTTTGACGCTTCTTTTTGGATGCGATAGGGACCTCACCATAGAGTGTCTTATTCGCTGCATTGTAGTGCAGCCAAGAAGCGCCACTTATCGTGATGTTGAGCGTTGCCGCGCTGGGGACAACGGATGTGTTGAAAGTATAAGAGAAGAAGGTGCCTGGTATCGCGTTGAAGGTGACAGGAAGACCTTTGCTAAAGATTTGTGCAGTGCTGTTTTGACTCGTGGTGGAGGTTGTATTCGCCAACATCGTCTGGTTCAAGGTGATCTTGATGTTTGTGCTTGCCACGTCACTATACCTGTCCTTGAAAGTCACGGCTACGGTGGTCACATTAGAGATCGATGAGTTTGGAGTTCCGGCAAGCGTGTAAGATGTGCTGTTGAAAGACAGCCACGAGCCAGTTGTGTTGGCAGAGACCGAGGTGATATTGTCAGCTGAAATGGTAGTGCCATCCAAGAGAAGGTCCTTGACAGGCACCTGGAATTGAAAGGGTGTTCCTATGGACGCTACCAAGTCATATTGACTCTTACTGAACGATAATTGGTGTGCACCGATGACGATTTGAAACGTCGCACTTATGCCAGCGAATCCAGGATAATCGGTGCCGACCAGAACGAATTCGAAATACTGTGGTGGGGCTATAGCGGAAACCACTGGAGGTGCCGTGCCAGTGAACTGAATTGTTGTGGCATCAAAAGAGATCCATGAAGGCAGGGGTGTAAAGTTGTCAGAAGTACCATAGTAAGCGGTGACGTTTGCGCCAGTCTCAGCAAATGTCTCTTTCGAGAATGTGATGTGAAATGCTGTACTAGGAGTCAAGATGAGCGCTCCTTTGCCATCGGTCGAGCCGACGGATTGCAACTGAGACTCGAGAGACTTGGAAACATAGGGAGCAGTCCTCGAAGAGACAACGAGGACAGCACTGTCCGTGGCACTTCCGGTAGAATCAGTCGCGACGAGCTGTAGTGTCGGATTGCCTTCGTCGGTGGCTGCAGGCGTCCCCGAGAGAGTCAGTGAAGTGGGATCGAAGGACAACCAGGTCGGGGCATTCGACAGCGTATATTTTATGTCAGACCTGAAATTTGCAAAGGTGTTCTTTGCAAGTGTATAGTTGTAGTATTGTCCAATTCGTGCAACTGGAGGAACTTGTGAATTGAAAGGATAGGCGAGCGTTGGTAGTGAGCAGGCTTGTTGTATCAACAACAAAAAGATAGAGAGAGTGAGTCCCAGCATGACTCTTGCGACCAATACTCGTCAGAGGACGGCGCTTCAAAGTCGGTCGAGGTCAACGCGATTGTAAAAAGAATGTAGGTTCAGGAAAGAACGATAGTTGAGGAGACCTGTATCTACACCAGCTTGAGGATGTCTACCAAGATGTAACTAGAGGGTAGGAAGACGAAGACGAAGACAGAGAATTCTCCGATCTAGCGTTTAGTGTCTCGTATCTCAACAAGTCTGCGCAACCTTGCATCTGTGCCTCCTGTCCTCGGGTAACCCCTGGCATGACCCAAAAAAGAAGCATATAAACCGGACTGGAGAACGAGAGTTCCGAGACCAACCGTACGGGCCGGCCACGATTGAGTGTCACCAATCAGTCTTGAGATCTGTCCATGCACTCGCAATAGTCAAGAACCATATATATACATATATCAGTATCAATCCTCCACAGGGAACTCGCTTCAGCCGTGACACCAGGCCCACATTACGGGGCCGCATCCATCCCTGCGCCCGAATCATGGGAAAAGCGTGCGAGCGAGCGAGTGTTGGACGGGGTTCCAGATCAGGTCGGTGCCCCCATGCAGGCGCCCATGCACGGCAGGAATGTTGTCCTGGGGCTCCCCCGGTCCTGGTAGAGGCCATCTGCAAGCGGATGATATGGTAGCCAGTGACAATCCCCACAAGTGCTGCCTCTCGAGCACTCCTGTCCCTAGAAGTCCTGGGAAGTCTACCGATCGTGTACTTCTACGTACAGGCACAAGTCTATTTCTGCCATATCCAACACAACCCCTCATCTCAGCAGATTAAGTGTGTTTTCCGCCATGTTTTTTGTACGGCAGTGAAAATCTCTGTCAGCTAGTGCTTGTCAAACATTAGATAGCTATGCTTCTTGTTACTTCTACGTAGCTGTAGACTCGGACAATCGCCGTTAGAGGGACCGGAGTGCCTGCCGTGCTTCAACGCTCCTTGTGCAGCTCAACCCGTGAATCTCCACGAGTGCCCTTCAAATTTCAGCCATGGCGTACGTGCGTGCTTCAGTAGGTACGGTACCTGCAGTTTTTATGTTGGCAAGTGAAATAATTCACCATGAGCGCTCAATCATCGGTACACATAATTGGAGCTTTGAGTGTGTTTAGGAAACAGTCGGCACCGACGGTTTTCGCAGTGGTATCAGGATGGTCAGTCCAACGTTAGAGCAAGATAAGAAGGACAGCGAATCGGATCAGGATGGCAATGAGGGCGACGAGACACAAGCGAATGTGGATGACAGCGTCGATGCTTCGAATCCAAGCAAAAAGAAGAAGAAGAAGAAGCCAAAGAAGAAGTCCAAGCCCAAGCAGACCGAACCTCCAAGTGTGGGTCTTAGTAGACTGTTCGCAAGTGGGGTATATCCTCATGGTCAAGCCATGCCATACAACGACAACCTGAAGCGCAGCACTGACGAGGAGGAGCGTGCACTTGAGCGAGAGAAGACAAAGGAGCAGGACTACAACGATCTAAGAAGAGCCGCAGAAGTTCATCGACAAGTGCGCGCCTATGCTAGAAAGACAATCAAGCCTGGAATGAGTATGACCAGTATTGCTGATCTGATCGAGAATGGCACTAGAGCGCTTGTGGAGGAGAACGGCATGGAATCTGGCATCGGCTTCCCTACGGGTCTCAGTCTAGATCACTGTGCTGCGCATTACACTCCCAATCCGAACGATAACATTGTACTCGAAGCTGGAAATGTTATGAAGGTTGATTTCGGCGTGCATGTGAATGGTAGGATTGTAGATAGTGCCTTCACAATGACTTTCGACCCTGTCTACGACGGGCTATTGGAAGCTGTCAGAGCCGCGACAGAGACCGGCGTCAAGGCTGCCGGCATCGATGTCGTGCTGGCGGATATTGGTGAACAGATACAAGAAACCATGGAGTCCCATGAGGTAGAAATAAAGGGCAAGACGTATCAGGTAAAGGCGATCAGGAATCTCAACGGACACAACATCGAGCCATACTCTATCCATGGTGGTAAATCTGTCCCAATAGTGAAACCTAATGGTCGCGATCAGGACTACTTCAAAAGAATGGAGGAGGGAGAGACATATGCTATCGAGACCTTCGGTTCGACCGGAGAGGGCTACGTGCACAACGTCGGTAATTGTTCTCACTACGCTTTGAATCCTTTCGATTACAAAAACAGCGCAATGGGACAGTCCTTGTATCGAGAGATTTCGCGTGTCTCTGCAGCAAAACGGCTATTCCACACCATAGAAAAGACGTTCGGTACATTACCATTTTGCAGGCGTTATCTCGACCGCATTGGGGAACAGTCGCATCTGCTCGGTCTCAGTCGCCTCGTCAAGGCAGGAATCGTGCAGGACTATCCGCCTCTGAACGATGTCGAGGGTTGTTACACAGCACAGTTTGAGCATACAATCCTCCTGAAGCCCACTGGAAAAGAAGTTGTTTCTCGTGGTGACGATTACTAGATTGCGTGAATGTAGTCATGATCGCTAAACTCAGGTCTACTTTGGTGCGGCACATTTCACGAGCTCTGTATCTTATATGCGACATTTTGAAACGGAATATATCGGCTCGCCAGTCTGTCATAGATCATACAGCGGCACGGTCGTAGTTCTTGTAGAGCAATGTCGCTGCAGATGACACGAATCTAGGCTTCAGTATGTTGACATTACAATGCCTCGACGGTCACTGGTAGTCACTAGCTATAGGTAGGTATAATGAGGTTTCCTTGAACTGACGACACAAACATAGCCCTGAAAGTGCAACTCGGCTCCGCTTGTTCCTGAGATTGTTCGCGTGAATGCACCCCAAGAGCTTGGAACGACGAAAGTTGTTGGCTCAACCTCTTGTAGTCCATATCGCAAACCATAAACTATTCCTTGGACTGCCAGACTCATTCTCATGCGATGACCGCGGTATTACAGACACTCGCGATCGTTTTGCTGCCTGTTGTGATACCCTTTGCAAGAAAACAATTCAACAATGTGCGACAGTACCGCAATGCAATACCTAGAGGCTACACAAGCACGGAACGCGAACGACTGAGTCTCATCTGTATCGCCGCCGCAGTCTACCTCGTAGTGCTTGTCTCTGAACTGTTGGCGAGCGAGACGAATGTCTATCGACTGACGGACTCGCGGCTCGCGATCCCGCTCGACGTTCTCAGACGACGCGCCGCGGCACTAGGCAAGGTCTTGCCAGACTCGTTCTGGACCGTGCTGGAAAATCGTGAGGGAGTGCTCATGTACCTTCGTCTCGGCATTGAACCCTTCTTGGAATGCACCTGGTGTGCACTGGAAAGTCCGAACAGTTATGTGTTGTACATTGTGGGAGGGATAGCGTTACGGTACTTGACACATCTCCCGGTATTATCCCTGAGTAGTGGTTACAAAGTATTGTCTGCGTGGGTGCTCGCTGCTGCTTTTGCGACAGAGATGTACGTTCGATCTGGTGGTCTAGACAGATTCAATGGAAGGACAAAAGGTTCACGCGACATCTTGTTTGTAGACTCGTACGCCGGAGTCGTGCGAAATTGCTTCTTCCTCTGGACACTCGCGGCCGCCAGTATCAAGTGTTATTTGGACGCCCGCTATCCTGGTACACAGTCGACGCCTGCCGACATCAGTCTACAGCTCGTGCAAACAATAGAGAAGTTGCGCGCGAGTAACAGCATGCAGCGGTCTGTCGGTGACAATAAGACGCTGAGGGAGCATGCTGCAGGATTCTGGGCAAGGAACGAGGCTGCCACGGCAAATTTGGACTGCGACCAGACCCTGAAGGACGCCCGCACGAATGCGTCTTCTCGCGTCGGCAACACAAAACAGGAAACGGCTCAGGCACGAGAATTTGTTGAACGAGTGTCCGCGCAAAGTATGTGAAGTTATGCTGTTTCTCAGCGAAAAATTTGACTGTCGATCTGATCTATGCCAAAGCTTTCTGTCTAGGGCTTGAATTCGTCAAACTTGGCGATTGCAATCGCACATACACTTCCTACCGCAAAGCACGCGATGGCCCGGACACTTGTTGCAGCAGTCGCGGCATGCCTACGACAATGAGATCCTGAAAGGTGTCTGTCTTTCCGCTATCTCACCTTTTTAGCGATATCCGGTTCGTCCGGTGGAGACTCGGACTCTTGGGTTATCTTGCTCTTCGTGGATGACTTGGCATCATGCTCCGCTCCTACCTCGATTCTTGTCATTCTCTCAGCAATCTTAGGTTGAGATAGAATATATCCGGGACATTGGCATTTGCACAATGTAGAGCACACCTCAGGAGACAAAGGGCAATCTGCGCAACATGAGACACATCCCTAGCTCATGGTCAATTTACTGCTTGCTCTCTCCATTAATGAGGACGTACACCAAGGGTCTTTGGAGGTGAAGATGGCCCTCTAGACAGCTGACGCGCGGACGCAGCCAGAAGTTCCGTGGGTACCGGTTGCGACTTTTCGTCTTGGGATGTAGGTGCTTTTTCAACCACACGTTTTGTTCGTCTCGAGGACGACGCATCTTTGCCATCAGTGAAGCCTTTATCAAATCCAATGTTTGGCCCAGGATTAGCTCTTTGCAACAATTCAGTCTGATCAAGACAACGACATCCGCAAAATTTGTTGCATTGAGCGATCCTATGCGTACAAGTTGCACAACAAGCCGGGCACCTCTATCATGGTCAAGACTTGATCATTGCTTTCTGCACTAGAGCTTTACCCCTGCACTAATGACTGGTTTCTTTGGAGGTCCAGTGAATGTCGGTGGCTGCGAGTCTGTTGCAGATTCCTCGCGCTTCCAGATATCTCCGGGATACCCTGGCACGTGATCTGCACCGGTCTCTTGTTCCGCATTGACAGGATTCAATCCTGGAGACCGCTTCTCGGATGGTGTACCTGTTAATTCGCTCTCAGAATGTGACACATAGACATACAAATCATCTGCAGTCGGTTCATCCGCCGGAGGGGCAGAGGGCACCTTGCCCCCGTTCTTTGGAGGTCGCACATGGTCATTTGCAGCCTTTGCTGGAGGTAGCTCTGCTGGAGGTAACTCTGCTGGAGGTAACTCTCTCTTACTTACCATTTCGTTCTTGTGGGCAGGCGGTAATTCGGTCTTGTGACTTGGTTCCCTGCCACTATCAAAGTGTGCCGGAGGTAACTCAATCTTTTGCGCTTGTTTCCAAATTCGTTCGGGAGGCTGGCCATTGGCTTGTGGTGGGGTATCATCGTGGTTGCCTACGAACTCATAAGCAGGATATCCATTTGCATCATACGATTTCATACGTGGAGCTGGAGATGATCGGCTCTCACGCGGCGGTTGTCCTATCTGAGCAGGAGGTAGTTCGTTCTTGTTGAAACGTTTTGCCTGATGTCTTGGTGGGTCTTTGACATGGACGCTCGAACCAGCTGGAGGGAGTTCGTTCCCTTTAAACACACTGCCAGGGACATCTGTAAAGTGTGAGCTTCCACTAGAACCGAGCGATCCTGGCTCAGAAGACCGTTGCACACCAAGTTGCGTTGGCGGCAATTCGTCGTCTCCCGACTTTTGCGGTATCCATAGACTTTGGTCACCAGCACATTGGCATTGACATGCACTGCTGCATGACACAAAAGGTTTCAATGTGTTCTTGCACTTCAAACAGCAAGACGAACATAACTATCATGGTCAATGCCTGGCCAATGACAGATCTGCTTCACTCACTCCAGGACTTCTTGCAGCCTGCCGTTTCTCTGCCTGACTTGGTACTGATGCGCGACCGCTGTGGTGTTCTGCTTGTGCTTCTCCTGCCGGAAGTTCTTGCACACTTTCAATCTGTCCCATCAGACCACCTCTCTTACGTGGCGGTTGTTTTGGCGGTGATTTGATCTGAGGGCAAGTACACGAACAATCGGATGTGCAGTTGGTCGTCTTCGGATCGAGTTTGCATCTACGGCAACAATCCTTGCATTTCTATTTCTGTAAGCTCGCTGAAGTCACAGTCAATTCAAGACATTACAAGAGGTGAAGGTCTGATGATTTCTGTGCGGGCTTTGATTGCAGATGAACGTGGAGGTGCGAAAGTCGGACACGGGCATGCGCATCGCCTCGCGCAGTCCGTTCGAAGCAGATTCAATCCACATCTCATGCAGCAGCCTGCGCATACCTGAAGTATCAGCTCAGTCCGCCAAAGAGAGGGAATTCAAACTTCGTTCTGTGGATCGTGACTTGCTTTTGCCGGTATCGGCTCGTCCGTATCTTCGACATCTCGCTTGGACAGTGCTGCCGGAGGTTTGTACTCGGAGGTCGGGCAATTACAGTCACATGTTTTAGAGCAATCTTTGATCCAGGGTTGTGTGAATTTGCAGGCGCTGCAGCAGGGTGCACAGCCTTTCTGCGCGAGTCAGTAGTCACAACTTGAATGAATCATGACAATCAGGCAGACCTCTTTCGGTGGTTGGGGGAACTCTCCCACCACTCGATTGTTCCAGGCTCTAGCAGGACCGTACTTTTCATCTATTCCATGCTCCGACGCATCTTCAATCTCTCTTGCAAATCTGGGCTCGACCTCGGTATTTGTATGTTGCGACGAATGTAGAGGTCTTGGGTCTCCTTTCTCCAGGTGTACGGGATGATCACCTTGAGGAGTACTGAGTGCGTCAATCTCTATTGGAGATCTCTTTTCTGTAGTCGCATGTCCTGGAAGAGAAGCCTTGCACATGCAAGAACATCTTCTTGAGCATGCACGAACTCCGCCCGTGGCAGCACATCTGATACAACACTGCGGGCAAGTCTGATGATTAGCACTATTCATCCAGCTTCATATCCTTGGGCCACATACGTTGAGTCGTGGAGGACCTCGTCCCCCTGATCTAGGGGGTGATAGCTCGGGCTTGCCGGATAGTTCTGTAGTCTGTACGAGAGCCTCTTGCTCGTCTACGCTCGAGTCCGCTACTGATGTTTGTGTAAGCTGCACGGTGGACCCGCAAGAGCAACCGCACTGCTGCGAGCAGCTTACAGGAAGAATACCGCCACGCGATTCAAAGCACTGAGTACAACAACCTGCGCATTCCTTTCTACATTAGCTCAAATGACTCAGTGATCGGGAGAACGTCACCATACCTTCGCTGAATCTCTTCTGGCGAAACGACCGAAAGAACGTCTGGATTTTGTCATTGGAGAAATTTGTGGCTCAACGGCCGTCACTTCTTCCTCCTTGACGTTTTCACTGGCCTGGCTCTGGGAGGCTAAATCCGGGTGCGAGAGGGGGTGACACAGACAACCACAAAGTTTATTACAGCCTAGACCGGAACATCCTGAGCAACAACTTTGGCATTGCTAAAACCATCAGTATGAGTCACTCCTGCAAGATTCGTGGTCATACGAATATCGGCGAGTGAATTGGCATATCACCGATCTCCCTGCGAAGAGGTGGGAGGCCGTCAGCACTTGTGAGTCGTTCCGGTTCTCGCTCATCATCATGGACAGCTCGTGGAGGACGTCCTGGTGATGCACTCGGTGCTCCACTACCTGGTCCACTCCCTGGTCCACTCGGTGGTCCTTCATCTGGTGGACTGAGTCCCGAGCCGCCCGATAGTCCCTCAAGGTCATGCAGTTGCCGGTCGACAACGTCCTGGTTCACGGCACGACCGCGTCTGTTGAGGTGCGCGGAGAGGACCGTGGGGTCATCATCATTAGTCACGCCTGCCTTGCCGAAATAGGTCACGTCGTTATCATCATGGAGAGCTCGTGGAGGATGTCCTGGTGGTTTATCCGATGCTCCACCCGATGGTCCACTCGGTGTTCTACCCGATGGTCCACCCGGTGGTCCTTCATCTGGTGGACTGAGTCCCGAGCCGCCCGATAGTCCATCAAAGCCATGCAGTTTGAAGTCGACAACGTCCTGGTTCACGGCGCGACCGCGTCTGTTGAGGTGCGCGGAGAGGGCCGTGGGGTCATCATCATTAGTCACGCCTGCCTTGCCGAAATCGGTCACGTCGTTATCATCATGGACAGCTCCTGGAGGACGTACTATTGGTCCACCAGGTGGACTGAGTCCCGAGCCGCCCGATAGTCCATCAAAGCCATTCAGTTGCCAGTCGACAACGTCCTGGTTCACGGCACGACCGCGTCTGTTGAGGTGAGCGGAGAGGGCCGTGGGGTCATCATCATCATCATTATCATGGACAGCTCCTGGAGGACGTACGATCGGTCCACCCGGTGGACTGAGTCCCGTGCTACCCGTTAGTCCATCAAAGTCATGCAGTTTCCCACCGAACTTTCCGCCGGACCCCTCGAGCCACTCTGAACCATGTCCCCGTCTATGGAGCCGGGTGTCGCTGCCGTGTCGGGGATCGCCCTTTGCCGGTCCGGGATGGGTGACATGGCCCTTGCCGGAATGACCACGGGGGGAGCCGTCGTTTGCGGAATCAGTCACGTCTGTCTTGCCGAAATCGGCCACGTCGTTCTTGGTTGAGGCGTCATCGGCGACGACGAGGGTGCCGAGCAGTACTGTCGCGAGTACCGAGAGGTTGGACCACTTCATCGATCGATCGAGCGAGTGAGCGAGAGAGGTGGATGCTTTGGTGTGGAGGGGGACAGGGTCGAGAGCAAGGACGGCTTATATACCCTGACCGACCGACCCCGTCACCCGTAGCAATTTCCCTCCGCGTGTCCCGTCATGTGTCATTCTGTTGACCCCCGTCAAGACACCTATACATGACCCGGGTCTGCGGAAAATTTCTATATCGGGGGCAATTTACCATTTCGGAGGAAAGGAGGATGGAAAAGGGCAGATGATCATGATGCGGAAGTTGTTTATCGCAATGTCATGGGGACCCGCGTCCGCCAAATGAATGCGACAGGATGGGCAGGAGGGTGTCGTCTGGCAGGGGAATTTGGGTGCATGTCGACACATGGATTATAGATTACTGTGTATATAGCTATTGAATGCCCGTCCCGCCAGTGTCCGTCCATCCAGACTGACAGACGCATCCGATCCGAGGGGGAACCATGCTCATGACGCACATGATGCCAGACATATTGATCACGAGGTCCCTGTCGACCTGTCCTGGCGCCGGCATTCGCAGATTTCCATTCATGATGATACACGCCATTCGCTCTTTTCATCCATCCATCCTATTCAATCAATCGAGCAATCAATCGAGCAATTTATTTCCGTTACTCCCTGAACCATCCATGCCACGTTCATGAATCGCATCAAAGACTTTTCCCATGGTAAATGGCTCTCGTTGTCGTCGTCGTCGTCCGACTCCTATTCCTCCTCCGGCTCTTCCTCCCCGTCGCCGCCCTCCAGTAGAAAGTGCTCGTACTCGGGATTACCGATGATGCAGTCCTTGCCCGTCTCGCTCTTAAAGTGCCGTGAGAGGGCATCCATCCTCGCGAATTTCTTCTTGCACCCCGGACAGCTGAATGGCTTTTCGTTCGTGTGCAGCTTCTCGTGTCGTTTGCGGTCGTGTTGTCGAGCGAACCCCTTGCCGCAGCTCTCGCACAGGAACGGCCTCTCGTTCGTGTGCGTCCTCTGGTGTGATCGCAGGTTGTACGCTCTCGTGAACGCCTTGTGACAACCCTCCACCGGACAGATGAACGTGGCTGGATTCTTCTGCTTGCCCGGAGTCTGCGAGGCCCCTTCCTCGTACTCGTCCTCGACCTGATCTCGGGCACTACTCCAGGATGCTCGACGGTGGTGATCGAGTGGCTTGGCGATCCTACTCGAGCCGTGTTTGTGATGGACGCCGGGTGTGCCACTGCGTGAACGAGCACGGCCACTTGACGACGAGCCTTGGGACGAATGCGAGCGAGACCGCTGCAGGTTCTGCTGAACCATGAGGCGTGAATCAGAGTTGGATCGACCCCGGGATTTGTCGACCTGGAGGCAGCCCGGCGATTCGACGTGTTGTGATGCATCACGATGTGACGTGACGGGGGTGGTTGTGATGATTGGCACTTGCTGGTTGAATGGATAGCTCATGAGGTCGGTGCGATTGGCGAACGAGCCGTGGCCCGGGGACGGCGGGTTGATGGAGATATCCGGTGGATCAAAGACGTTCTGTGCCGTTGCGCCGGGAATCATCAGCGAGGCTCTGTGCATATATTGCTCCTGGCCCGCCATCCTGACATGGGGCTGTGGCTGCAGGAAGCCGTATTGTGGGGTCGAGATTGGAAAACCGTTGTTGAGGCCGGGGTCGTAGTTGGGAATGGGTGATTGCAGCTGGGTGTTGCCGTAGTCCATATGGGATGGATACGGCGAGGTCGGTGCCGAGGCCAGGTGTGCCTCGAACGACGGCTGGAATTGAGAGTTGTAGGAGTTTGTGCGTGAGAGGGTGAGGTGATCGACAGACGGCGATCGCTGCTCGTCGAAAGGACCTCCCTCGTACGTGACCGAGTCCGGGTATGGAGAGTGCACTTCGAGAGACGGCTGACGGAGTCCATCCACGCCAGGCACCCCCAGAAGCGCACTCTGGGGGCTCTGCAACGACTCGTGAGGTTGCAGCGATGGATCGTGATGAGGAGAATGGATCTGCGAAGAGGACGGCTGGTGTCCATACTCCAGATTCAGGGTCGGATTGGGCGGATGACTCTGGGCATGCCCCGTCAGGGCCTGTCCTCCCCCGTAGCTTGGAAAGGCCCCATGCATGTGATTGAGACTGGCCTGGAGCAAGGCACTGTCATCGTACAGGGAGAGGTCGTCAAACGTCTGGGCGTCCTGTGAGACAGGCCGCTCTGGACCGTGACCCGTCGTGCCATACCGACTCGCCAGATCCTGTCCGGATAGTATGGCCATGTTGTTTGTACCACCCTGTCCATAGCCCGTGCCGCCCAGGAAGGAATCCTGGTAGGCCAGATCCGATGGCGGGAACAGGGGGTTCTGTGCATAGTACCGGTTCCCATCATCCATCGATCGAGGATAGTCCTCAGACATGAAGAGGGAGGCGTTGAAGGCTTCGTCGAGTCCGCCGCCGTCGTCTTCGAAATTGTCCTTGATCGTGGTCAAGCTTGGGGAGATGCCGTGTTGGGTGAAGGAGGGTGAGCGGGAGTGGGAGATGATGTGATCGCGCTGCAGAGGGTTCCCAGAGTCTACGGCATGGTCAGAGTCGTTGTTGGGCAGGAACACAGAGATGTCCGAGAGGTCGCTGGCGTGTCTGCGATGCGAATGGAAGATGTTTGAGTTGAAGGTGTTCATGACATTGGGGCTTAGCACAGACCGGGCGTCATGGCCATCAGCAGCCATTCCCTCCCTGCCTTCAGGCTGCTGCTGCGAGTGGAAGCTGGTCGAGCGCGAACGACGACCGCTGTTGTAGGCGGCATCTGCGACCGCGAGCGTGCTCTCCATCCAACGGAGGAGGGCAACCTCGAGCCGGGATGGCACTTGTCGCAGTCCAGCACCGCGAAATAAGTGTCTGGACCAGGGAGGGCGGTGATGATAATTACGGTTCGATCCCCCGGGATGGACAACTTCTCCTGCTCGGGTGGCGGGAGGGACTTCCCCTTTCGAGTACGTCACAGAACCTGATTCTGCGAAATCAAGGGATAAAGAGAGGGGGAAGCGGTTGAGTGAGCTTCATTGGGACTTGATTCCCTGCTCAGGTGGAAAAGCTTGGCTTAAGCTTCCCGTTGTGCAGGTCCACGGTTTCCCCTTCCAATGACTGTACCGTGCCGTGCCAACCTTTTTTCCCTCGAGTGAGTCTTCCCCCCTGGGTTTCCGGGGATTGTGCACCCGCCCTTTGGGTTGGTGAGGGTGTACACTCTGCCACAAAGCCATTTTGGGAAAGACTCATTGAGCGTCACTTTGCTCGCTTCTGGTCATTGCAGCCCCTGCCATGCCATACACACTGTCTGCTACTCCGACACGTAGACGAGTCGTCGTCGTATTGTTGTCACTTGCCTCAGACGAGCATGGAGTGTGGCATTCTGCTTGGCTTGAATCGCGAGGATCAGAAAGTGATCATCACCCAGCTGAAACATTCATGATCTCAAGTAGGTAGACTGTCAGATCCAGTAGGCATCTATGCCCAGACTCGTATGGACATGTCGTTCTTACTACAGAATATGTACATCTGCACTTGGCAGTCTCATCACAGCTACTCCTGCCGCCGACCTCTTTGTCGTCCACATTCAGGCACCTCGTTCACCTCTACCGTTGGCCGATCATGCACAGGAACCCTGCTGAACCTGGATACGGTCTGCCCTGTGGATCCAAATTCCTCTGCTGCTCTCAGCGCCAGCTCCCTTTCACGCACGACTCTCGATGACCTCTTCAGTGGTGAGCCCCCCTGACCCTGCCAGGCTTCATCCAGTGCTTGCCAACACTCCTCGACATCGTCTCGTGTACCCACGGCCGCAAATGCCTGGATCGCCTCCAAGGTCAGTTCTCGGGTGAGCCGAACCTCAGAAGCACCCAGCAGCGTCTGGAATACATAGTGCAATTTCTCCAGCTTCCACTCTTTGCCACGCCGACCAAAACACCGAAAGCCACAAAAGAGACTCCGGAACATGGCGATGGAATCTGGTATCTTCCTCCTCTCCATGGCTTCGAGAAGCTCACCCACCCGTGTGAAATTTCCTGTCTCTCGGCAGTGGTGACCAAGGACCATGTTGAAAGTCCGAATATCCGGCGCCAGATAGTCAGGTGTCCTGAAGGCGAAGCGTGGTGAAGTATCTTCGTGTGTCAAGGTCTCACCATTCCTCAGATGAGCCCGATTCATTCTGGCGCGTTGTTGAAAGAGACTAGTACGTTGCGATTCGCTGCTGTTCACACCTTCATCAAAAAGGTGATTCAGACTAGATGCCTCGACAGTCTTGATCGTTGTTCTGTTGACGTGCTCGAAAAGGTGCTCCGCTTCCGCTGATTCGTCACACCGGAACAATGCACTGATGATGGCATTGATGACCAGGATGTCCAGTACTTCACCACTCTCCAACATGGCTCGCGATAAACGACGGACTTCACTACCATCCCGACGAAGTCCAGCTCCGTACAGCAAAGTTGTCCATGTATAGCGATCATGATGTAAGGCACGAGACTTCATCTCCTTCAACAAGGAATCTACAGTCTGCCATCTGCGGGCCTTGATCGAAATGTCAAGTAGAACGTTGAAGGTCACAAGATCTGCCTTGACCGCATATGTACCTTCCATTTCATCCCAAATTTGTAGACAATTATTCACATCAGAAGCTGACGGATTCTTATGCAATCGGCCCACGAATGATATCAATGCAGTCCACTCAGCAGCTGTGGGAACCAGTGGTGGTGCCTGTGCTGTCATTTCATTGATCACTTCTGAATAGCGTAGCATTCCTCTACGTGTTCTTGGTTTCTCGGTAGCGAGAGAGCTCAGAATGAATGAAAGAGCAGTACGAGATACTGCTTGACAGCGGGGCTCTCGAAGTAGTTGATACCTCCTCCAGACATCATCAGCTGTCATATCCCATAAGACGAAATCATTCGCATAATTTCGGACCGGTAAACTACCAAGGAAATGTTGTAGTCTTTGTGGCCACACGATTCGTGGAATCTGTGTTCGCTTGCGTAAAGGTTTGGAACCGGGCTCTATTGATCGTCGGCTTCCTTCCTTGGCATCATTGTCAGGATCGGTCGAAAAAGTGAATTCATCCATTCTATCAGCACTATGACCTGACATACGACGTTGTCCATAGCATTTGAAATGATGTGATACCAGGGCAGATCGCTGTCGCAGTGTTCTACGGCTGATTACCGAACAAGATAGAGCTGCAGGCAATTGATAAGACGTTAGTTCCTCTATGTTCCTCACTCTGTGCTTGCTTTTTCTTGATCGATTGGTAAGACGTTGTGCAACATCCTCGTATACATCGCGCAACGGGATCGGTTTGGTCTTCGTACAGTTGCACAACAACTTCAGAGCATTGAAGAAAAGGTCTGTCGTATTCGAGGTGACTCGAACACGCTCTGTAGTCTGTCTGAGCATGCATATGAGATGCTGCCTTATAATAACGACAATGTCATCTTTCCGGTTTCGCGAACAGCCATTGAATACGACAGATATGACACCTATCTGTCGACCTCTACCTACACTTGAATACTGACGCTTGTTCTCGAAGCGTGCCCAAAGAAAGTTGAGGTTGCATGAAAGTTGTTCCTCCACCAATAAAGCTGTGGCGCCGCACCCTATACGCCAAACACGATGAGCGATTATCTTCGTACCACTCGGGATGACGAACCTGGATCACCCACCCTGTAGCTCTGTCAGGCGATTGAACCAACACAACATATTTACTACTTCCCAGCTTGATGGTATATCAAAGAGTACGTCTTTGACCTAGTGGCGGCAGAGCTTTACAGGTGGCAGCGTGGATCGAAGCGGATCAAGCAGGACACTTGAGCTTGTCCACCGCACCTTGACCTTCCGACTCTCGAGCCAGCTGAATATTGATCATGGAGTCTCCTATTGGCTTTGGCTTCTCTTCTCCAAGTCCTGTGAAACAACATCTCAACTACAAATTTTCTTCTCCTAGCCAGAGTCAGACTACTAGTCCCAGATGTAGGATACACCACAAAAGAAGACGAGACAACTTTTGGACTGACTGATATAGTGAAACGTAAACGTAACTCTGATGATGTTGACATGGACTCTGCAAGCTCCTCGTCTACACATGCTATGGCTACTTCGTCGCACACATCTTCAAAGAGGATTCGAAATCTACCTGTAGGGCGACCATTGCCCCTGAGCAGACTACTCGAGGATCTTGACAAAGCCGGCTTACAAGATCTTGTTAAAAGTCTGTGTGAAAGACACCCGGGGATGTCGAATGAGGTCTACAAGCACGCCCCCAAGCCGACAGTGTCAAAGGCGCTCGCAACACTATCTCGTCTGGAACGCAATGTACAGAATGCGTTTCCCTTTGGTGGTGATATCAAGGGCGAATATGCTTACAATCGTGTTTTGCCTCACATTAAAGAGCTCTTGAATTCTCTGATGGACTATGTGCCACACTTCCTGCCGCCGAACGAAGAACACACAATAGACACTTTTCAATTTTTGGACGGCGCGACTGCCATCATTTCTAGACTACCAGACTGGAACAATGAAAACCATTCTCTAGCGAAAAGAGAAGCATACGAAGAGCTCAACGGAGCTTGGATCCAAGGTTTTAAAGAGGCCAGCAAGAAGGGTGCAGGTGTTGGAGCTGTTCCATATATGCACAAATTGAGACAATGGAACGAAATCTCTGGAGGTGCACTTGAGGCCGCCGTCCTTGCAGCTAATGAAGAGTTAGGATGGACTACAGTCGCCGATTCTCGGTGTACGATACAGGATCCGTTCTTAGCATCGAAGTTGTACCCGGTGCAAGGACTCTTTTCACGATGATTTTTCCATTTCCCCACTATAGACAGATTTATGACGAACGAACAATGTATGACCTTGGGAATATTTTCAGCGTAGCCAATTTCTTTCTAGCTCTAGCAATCAGATTGTTCTTACTACAAGTGATCTTTTATCCACTAACATTGCGCCAACGCTACCGGGCTCCGACAGGTCTTTTTACTGTTTATACAAATACCTTGACTATTGATGCTACCATGACCAGTACACCAAACACCGTGCATGCAGTCGCTGCCCATTTCCTTTTATCACCTCGAAAGTCCCCATCTAGATTTTTCAGATATACGAGTGGTGGAAAGATATATGCTACCCAAGTCAGTTTTCTTCATCCGCGACGCATAGATCAAGGAATGACAAACCTAAAGCACAAGCAGAGGTTCCACCGGTAATGTCGAGAACAATGCCCAGATCGTGTACAAAGAGACTGATTGTCATGGCGGCAAACACGAACCCACTGGTAACGAGGACGTGGTGCTTCGTTGAGAACTCGCGATCTGGCACTCGCGGCGCATAGAAGCACTTGATGACGACTTCTCGGCACACAAAGGCCTCGATGGGCAGAGTGGTGAAGCAATTGAATCCAAAGCAGAATCGTGCCAGGATGACCATGACATTTCCATTGTCTCGCGGAAAGTTGTTTAGGATATTGCCTCTCGTGGTCTCGCTGAAGACTAGATATCCGGTCAAGGCCATGATCATACACGCGAGACAAGAGACTCCAGTAGAGATGTGTGTCACTGTAGCGAATCTGTTGATGGTCGGTCGGCGTAAACTGCCATATATCAGGAGCGAGTTGTGGTGACAAACGAATGCGAACGAGATGACTGAGATTGCCTTTAGTGAGTTCCAGTTGAGTATGACGGGCCGTGGAGTGGTCTGACCACGATGCGATGCCTCCACGAAGGGTCCCTGGCTGATGACTGTGAATATGATTAGACACATAGACAGTAATGCCAGAGCAGAGGCCTTGGCCAGTTTTGTGATGTCCCGATATAATGACAGTGGATATGAAATCATGCATGTACACAGAATGATCATGAATTGGCGATTGGTGAAGAGCCACAACACCGATCTATGCTGCAGCTTGGGAAACGTGGAAGCAAAAACGTCTGGAATGGTGTCACCAATGATGACACAGAATCCAGTCATACCGCCGAATGCGAAGAAGACTTGTGCTAAGCTGACAGCGACAAGACCGGCCTGACCGAAGCTCGACTCAACAATGTCTTGATAACTGTCTTTACCTGTCAACTTCGCATTGATGACGATCAGTCGAATTGTCCAGTCCACTACAATAGTAAGTGCTAAGAGAAGCACGATACCAATTGCGTACCCGGTACAGCTGAACGCGAACGGTAGACCAATGATTCCTGCACCAATAATGCTGTTGGCCATGTTGAAGAAGGAATTTAGAATACTTCCTCCATCTGTTGGCAATTTATAACCCAAATCATTTAGCTGCCCGCTCTCAGAGTCTCGTCCATCGCTATGACCAGGACGGCGGGTTCTGGCTTCTCGTATCATAGGATTTTCTCTGTCTGCCAGCAGACGTCCATCACCTCCAAGAAAAGGTGTCTGATCGTCCTCATCATCGTTGGCATTAGTGATGTCCAAGGGGTCGTCCAAATCGTCCAGACTATCTACACTTCCATCTTCCCCATCAGAGTCTGCATACTCGTTCGATTCGTTGTGAAGTTTTCTAGCAGCTGTGTGCACTCGGTCATCACCTTCCACTTCGTTCAGAACATCCTTGTAAGCCACAGGGTCCGTAGAGGTACGACTGTCCAACGCTGCAGATTTCGCTGCATAACGTGACAGGTCATCAGACTTCATCTCATCATACTCGAGCATTCCTTGAAAGCGCGGATGAGATCAGTCTGGACTTTCTGAAGCGATTTCGCGGAACCCGCTGGCAAGAGCTTCGTGCAAGTATGTATTCAAAGGTGATTTTGTTCAGATGGGCCTACATGTTACTCATCAGACCCTTGATGTCGAGCTTGAATAAAGGAGCGATAGGCCCCCGTGGTAATGGTGACTGGAGTAAGCAATAGTTCTTGTGCAATGGGAATGCTTGCGAATGTAGACGTTCAGTTTATCTTTTGTGGGACATTTGGCGAAAGCTTGGCACCGTATTCCAGATGCGAGAAGATTCGCATCATTATTGACCTCATTGTCCAAGCAACAAATTGCAGAAGGTTCATACAGCCTGCAAGTCATCACCATCCGTCGCCGTTCTCCGTTCTTCGGTCTGGTTTTGTCCTGCTGGATAGTCGTATCCTCCACACCTTGCATACTGCATTACAGAATAGCCAAGAATCGGATAATTGACTAGAGTTACGAAAAAGTCTAATGTTCAGAAATGCTCTAAGAGCCTCACGGAAGCCAAGAAGTCTAGTACTGCTCGCTGCAGGTGGAGGAGTTGTCGGATATTCTGCGACACCGTCATCCTTCGATCCACTCTCCATACGCTCATATACAGACCCGGTTAAGCACAGTGCAATCGCAACAACCAGGTCGTCAAGGGTGCTTACATGCGCCCTGGTATGCTTCAATGACTACCGGACGGCTCTGAAAGGAGATGCCCAAGCAATCAGCGATTGTCACTACAAGTGTGCAAAGAGAGTGCTAAAAGTTCTTGAGAAGAATGGTGGCATATATATAAAGCTAGGCCAGCACGTTGCGGCTATGAGCTACCTGCTGCCTACGGAGTGGTGCGAAACAATGGCTGTCCTTGAAGACCAGTGTCCTCCTTCATCACTAGAAAGTCTGAAGACCATGTTCAGGCAAGATACAGGCTATGCGCTTGAAGACATTTTCTCCGAGTTTGACGACATCCCGATTGGTGTAGCTTCACTGGCACAAGTGCATCGTGCTGTGCTACGTGACACTGGCAGAGAAGTCGCGATCAAATTCCAGCATCCTGCTCTGAGAGAGTTCTGTGAAGTTGACCTCGATACGACCAGATTTTCCTTCCAGCTAATCAAGCGTTTCTTCCCAGATTTTTCACTGACTTGGCTGTCGGAAGAGATGGACATATCACTTCCCCAAGAACTCAATTTTGTTGTGGAAGGCGAGAACGCCATGGCTACACGTCGGCATTTTCAGGCTATCAAGGGCTCCAGCATGTATGTTCCAGAAGTGGTTTGGGCACAGCCTCGTATCCTGGTGATGGAATTCATTCGAGGCAAACGAGTGGACGACCTCGCATACCTCGAGAAACACAACATTGACCGCAATGATGTGTCTGCGGAATTAGCACGCTCGTTCAATGAAATGATATTTTTCGCACCGGCATTACATTGTGACCCTCATGGTGGCAACGTCTTCATCCGTCCTCGACCCAAGAACTCTCAATCTCACTTCAACTTTGAAATTGTGCTTCTGGATCACGGCTTGTACCGAGAGATTCCACTCGAGACGAAGCGAAACTATGCCAAATTATGGCTGGCAATAATTTCAAAGGACGACGAGCTGATGAAGAAGTATTCATATGAAGTCGCTGGCGTAACGGAGGACAAGTACCCGCTCTTTGCATCGGCAATCACTGGTCGCGACTTTACTTCACTACAAAAAGGCATTTCTTCCGTACCACGGAGTGCCGACGAGTTGAAGAGGATCAACACCGCGGTCGGGCAAGGCCTACTGCAGCAACTCGTCGGCCTGCTCGCTGGCATACCGAGAATTCTACTGTTATTGCTCAAGACGAACGATCTGACGAGACATCTGGACGAGTCGTTGCATACTTCGACCGGACCGGAGAGGCCTTTCATCATCCTTGCCAAAGCATGTTCGCGGGTCGTCTACGAGGAAGACTTGGAGCTGGCTCGTGCTAGAGGATATCTGCGCGGTCTGTGGAGTCGATGGACTGCCTTGTTACGGTACTGGCCTAGACTGCTGTACTTGAACTTTGGAGAATTATACTATAGCAGCATGAGAGCACCTCTGAGGCTGACATGAAGCATATGATGGGGAAGAAGCAGGAGATTGCATGGTTGTGAATAAAGTGTATGGATAGTGCTTGACTGAAGCATAGATAGTGGCTCGGACAACAGATGAGATTCATGTACATTGAAAATATAACGTTTGCAAGCTCTCGTACCTCCTCATTCCAATCATAATCTATGTCAATCTACTTTCTGGAGATTGCAAAGACGCCCACAATGACGACTGCTAATGCTACCAAAGCTCCTGGGATAAGAAGATCGTTTGACACTCCAGGGACCATAGGTTCTTTCCCAGTTGCCGCCTGTACTCGATCGGCAATTTTTTCTTTCACATCTGCAGTAGCGTCTTCGAGCTTCTCGATGAAGGGAGAATGTGCTGGAGCTGGCTTGACCACTGGCACGGCAGCGCCTTCGGGATGATGAACATAGAGATCAACCTTGTCCTTCTTCGTCCTCATCGCCAGGGATACTGATTCAGCAAGGTCTTCGTCTGTGGTAATGCTGACGACATCGCCGTCATCGTCAACGTAGCTTACACCAAAGTCCTCAGTCACTTCAGAAACTTCTGCGCCCAATTTGTCGGTCAGCAGAGATCGGAAGGCTGCAAGACCCGCCGATGGTGCTAGTGTTAGCCTGTGGACCTTACCAGAGGGAGCCTTGAACTTGAACACGAACGGTGCATCGGCGTCCGGCACCGCTGGTTCGTCCTCCCGATGAGCCGAGATACTGTCACCTGGCTTGACGGGCGAGTCGTATTCGTGGACCTCATGGGTAATTGGCAAAGGTGAAATATCGCTGCTGAATGGATCAATCGCCCGAGAGCTGTGTGATTCTGCACGATGGCTTTGTCGTGAAGGAGTGTCTGAAGCAGACACGACCGATCCCTCGTTGTCGTCTCCGACGCTCGTCCAGAATTTGTTCCACATAGGACCTTCCTCGCCACTAGTGTTCATTGAGTGTACCTGCTCCAAGGTTGCATATGTCAGCTTCAAAACGTCGACCATACCAATGATGTTGTCTTCCTCGTCTGTCACGGGCAGATTCAGATAGTGCCCATCGTTCATCTTTCTGAGTCCATCCTGTATGGACAGCGTCGACGCAGCACAGTCTGGATGCGGTGTCATGACTCTCACGACGCTGCAAACGCCAGAATCAAGACCTGGTGCGATGACTCTCAGGACTACATCTTTACTAGTGAAGATACCTGCCAAGTTTTGGCCATCCATGACTAACACAGCAGTAGTGTGGTTCTCTCGCATCAAGGTAGTAGCCTCGCGGACCGACGTTTTGACGGTGACCCATGTCGGGGCTGTGCCATCTAGAATAGACTCTAGTTGTGGACCAGACATTTTCTTCCGGAGTGTCTCAACATACTCAATGATGGGTGCTGGCTGGTGGGAAGCACCCATCTCACTATGCACACCTTCGAGCGCATCGTATAATTTCTTCGAAGACGAGTACGCTCGTTCGAGCTTCTCCATCGCCTCATAAAAGCACTTTGTGATGTCAAGCACACCTGAGACATCTCCATCCTCATCAACAACAGGCAAGTGCCTGAACCCTTTCGTAACCATTAAATCGAGGGCTTCCGTTGCGGACGTGTCGATCCGAGTGCACATAGGATTAGGAGTCATGATCTCTGATACCAATGTCGATGCTGGATTTTTGTTCTGTGAGACCACTCTGAAAGCCAGGTCTTTTGCTGTGAATATGCCAGCGAGATGTGACTCTGGCGATATGACAAGGACACAATCTTCTCTCTTGGCAGCCATCAATTGCGCCGCTACACGTTGTGAGTCATGACTATTGACCAGCTAATCATTAAATTACCTTCGTGGACGGTCATATCCGTAGGAACGGTCATGGGAGCTGTGGGTTTCAAGGAGGAGACAGTGCCTGGTGCTGATTTCCGCGAAGACCTTTGCCTAGCGGCGGTCGGTTTCTTCTTCGCCAGATCCTTCTCCATCTTGAGTCTAATACCTTCATCCTTTTTCGACTGCCTCTTTCTCAAATCACTTTGCTCATCGGGTCTCGGGAGTGCGCTCGGGCTATTTGCGTATGAGCCGTTGGTTCTCTCGCTCTGCCGAGACAGAGTCGATCTCTGCATATTCGTCTTTCTGTCCGAGTCGCACTTGACTGAAGTCGATTGAAGCGAAAGCGATTAGCTGTAGCTGCCTGAGCATCAGTAGTGTTATGAAAGTTGTTATTGTGTCGCTGTGAATGAGCAAATGGAGAGAGCACATTCACGTGTTGAACGCGGTTCCCGGTTGCGAAGATTGTCTGTGCGCGTCTGCAACGCTAGAAGTTGGTGGAGCTTCTTTATGGAGAGAACAGCACTACTTGTCTTACGCCAGAGTCATCCCATAACGTCTAGTTTATACACTATTCAGAACCTTGTGAATACCCTCAATCCTGCACAGCGTCTCAGTCAAGCACACGACACAGCCAGATGTTTGGCGACCTTGCCAACCTCTCCCCTAGACAAATACTCCTCCAATTCCTCAACCTATGTCTCATTGGCTCAACAGCATTCATGTCATGGAAGGGCCTCGCTCTGGCAGTCGACTGTGAGAGTCCGATTGTGGTAGTCTTATCTGCCTCAATGGAACCGGCATTTGCTCGTGGAGACTTGCTCTTCCTCTCGAATCTGCCTACACTGGCCAAAATAGGGGACATTGTGGTCTATAACATCAAGAACAGAGACATCCCAATTGTTCACCGTGTCATCAAGTCGCACGTCTCAGATACACCCGCGAAAAAGAAGAAGGTACAAAGTTCTAGAGGGTTGAGAGTGAATCCATTTGCTCAACCCGTGGTCGGACCTCAACAATTCCTACTCACGAAAGGAGACAACAATGGTGAAGACGACATTTCGCTTTACGCTCCAGGACAGAGCTACCTTGAGAGGAAGGATGATGTTGTAGGCATCGTCAAGGGGTTTATGCCACTTGTAGGGATGGTGACACTTGCTATGAATGATTATCCATGGCTCAGGTATATCCTGCTTGGAGGTATGGGTTTCACTGCCCTACTCAACAGGGAGTAATTATGTGGATTTCTACAATAGTTTACATCTATGCAAGTGCCCTGCTCTGCAACCGCTATGATTTCCATGCTATGCTGTTTCTGTTATGCTACATCTGTGTGCGGCGTCAGTTGTGCCATTTCACTCAACCACGAACCAAGCGACAGTCGATTCGTGTCAGTCTACTTTGAGACTTGCTCATGCATGCTTAGACGAACTCAAAGACACTGTCCTTGCCGGCCAGCATCTTCCCAGTACGCTTGGTTCCGACAATTCTCTCAACTCGGGCTTCGTCCCATCTGCTGTATCCGACCCTGACTTCACCTTCAGCTTTAGCCTGACCTGGACCGGCAACGCAACGAACGAGTTCGGTGAAGTACTCTGCATGTTCTGGTAATTGGTAAAAGAAGATATTCCTGATACCCTTGATTTCATACCTTCGATAGTGGTGTAATCGTTCCGTCATGATCAAGATTGGAGAACGTCCAGAGGCAAATATGTGTCTCGATCTGGTCAATTCTGAGGTCGATGAATATTCCGAAATGGCTTCAAAGGATAAATCCAATGACGTCAAATGATTCCGGACCCTGACAAAGTCAAAGTACGATGGGACAAACAGCAAGCATCCGCTGCCGACATCTCCATCAGCCTGTGCCAATTTCCGTAAGCGAGGTAAGATGGAAGCCTTGAAATAGTCGAAGCGCACGTCTGGATCTTGGGCGGGACTCTCAGAATCGAAGCGCTGGAACGTCTGCCGTATGCTATATCCAATATCCAGAATTGCTCCTTTGTATGTCGCCTTGAGTCGAAGCTTCCCAGCTACATTCGTAAGACGTGAGAAGAATGCACGCATCTCCGGAAACTCATAGTCGGAGATGAGCACTGTTTGACGCATAAACCTCGACCTTTCCTCGAGCGTCCAATTACGGACACGTCCATAATCGCAGCCATGAGCCTCCTTCGGCAGAAGATTAAGATACTCCATGCAAAAGTCGAGGTGTTCCCAATTTTGCATGGCCATGGAATTCGCGCCATCGATTACCACCACTTCGATCGAGCTTAGGTAGTCCCAATCTCTTTTCTTGGAGTTCGTGTCACCAATAGCCATGCGCAGACCAAGTGGTGAAGCCACGATGATGTCCGATCCATAAAACTGTGCAAAGAGCTTGATTGTCTTTCTCGTAAACTTCACTCCGATACGAAATGCATCGTCAGTATTGCCGGCAAATCGAGCTTTGAAGTCTTCGGGCTTGTTTGCGTTTCTCAAAGGATCAACACCTTCCGTACCAAACTGTTCAGCAAATCGCTTTCGATTCTCGATCTGTTCGGCACCGGAAATTGCAATGATCTCGTTCACGACTTGCAAACACGCATTACGTGTTGGTAACAGAATAAGCACTTTTGGACGGGTGAAGCCTTGGTCCCGATACTCGGTCTCAATTTCGGGATGAGCAGAAAGTTTTGCATTGTTCTTCAATATTCGATCTCTGGTCTTCAAGATGTGATTGACCACATGAAGAGAATAAATGGAGCGAATTATGGGAGCCTGTTTGAACGATCCGGACGAATAAGAGATGTCGTGGTACTGCAAAAGATCGCTGGTATATCGTTGCAAATGCGAACTGTTCAGAGTGTCAGATTGGTCAATAATCTTGGGTTTCTGAATCCGCTGCTTCAGATGCCACGTTGTACTGTCTAGAGCATTGATCACGGAACGATTGTTCATAGGATTGGCTTGCTCCAAGGTCTGGAAAATCTCCTTGCCAGCAGAAGTCGCTGCGCTCGTCGTTTGCCAAGAGCCGTCCTTTGCTCGCTCGCACAGGCTTGTGAGACTGGTGTCGTCCTCTGGTTGGAAGTGAGAGTCGAAAGGATCATCTGTACTGTCCTGCTCCTCCAGTACAGCTGTCTCCAGAATTGCCTCGTCCTCGTCATCTGATTCTGCATCCTCCTCGTCTAGTTCTACTTCCCCAACAGTCTCCTCCTGTACCTTTCGTTTCTTCTTGCGAGGTTGGTCTGAACTGTCGGGACGCATTAGTGTGAGCAGGGCATCATAAGCTAAAGGAGCAGCACTCGCAAGGTCGAGAGACTCATCTTCGGCAGTCGCTATAATATCATCTTCAGGCTCGTCGTCGATTGTCGTCTCACTATCTCGAGGTTTGTATGTGCCGAATTGCTCGCCTTCACTCCAATCTTTTGATTTGAAACCATGATCCCGCTGCCCTGCAGGCCTTCCACGACCCCGGCCTCGTCCTCTGCCACGAGAAGCTCCACGAGAGGCTCCACGACCTCTTCCGCGACCACCGCCTCCCCGAAAGGCCATATGCAGTGATTGAAGACCCCTGGAGCGCTCCGTCATACTCAAATAGGGTTGTATTGGAGTCAGGCACGAAGCAACAATAATTCCTCGGGTTGAGTCCGAGCGGAAACACTTCGGCGAGCTCACCCACGTGTGCCGTACATTTTCTTGTGTCTGAATGTTCAGCGACAGCCTTGAGGGAAGACAAAGTCTGGAAACCACTGGGGATCCCTTTCGTGTAGCAAAGACAGTCGAGAAGGTTGCCTCTATCGTGACTCGGAATAACCTCAATTTTCTGTAGTTGAGC
Source organism: Taphrina deformans (assembly GCA_005281575.1). Lineage (NCBI taxonomy): Eukaryota > Fungi > Ascomycota > Taphrinomycetes > Taphrinales > Taphrinaceae > Taphrina > Taphrina deformans. Next base: position 442,734 of record RHGG01000005.1, on the reverse strand, counting down.
TTCTTGCAGTGTCCCGTGTTCTCAGCGAGCCATCCATCACATCTCGGACCTTTACCGCTATACAACAACGAAATGAGCCGCTTGTCACCGACAATCACGATCGAGCCCGTCGTGCTCTTCTCGATACTTGATCACTCTCTACGAAGGCAGGAAGGACAAGACAGAGTGATTGGTACTCTTTTGGGAATCAGGAGTCAAGATGGGACAGAGCTAGAGATTAAAGCTTCGTTTGCAGTCCCTCATAACGAATCGGCAGAGCAGGTCGAGGTGGATATGGAGTATCACAAATCCATGTACGCTCTGCATTTGCGCGCAAATCCTCGAGAAGTACTTGTAGGATGGTACGCTACGACCTCAGACCTCAATGCATTCTCCGCTCTCATTCAGAACTTCTATTCTAGCCAGGGAGATGGTACTTACCCGTACCCGGCAGTACACCTTACGATGGAAACAGATCCAACTGCAGGCATGAAAGTGCAGACCTACACGAGTTCATCAGTCGGCATCACACAGGAAAGAATTGCAGACTCGTGCCTCTTTGTGCCTATACCACACGAAGTCAGATATGCAGACAACGATCGATCAGGAAGTAAGTCGCGTCAAGTCCAATTGTGATCTATAACTGATAAAATACAGTGGACGCCATCATGGCTGCCAAGGACTCAAATTCGAGGACGACTACGATCGCATCCGATCTGGACAACCTGCGTACATCGATAGCCGATACCTTGTCGATGCTCGAAAGAGTGCAGAAGTTTGTGGACACTGCCAGAGACAACCCGTCACAGGAGAACTTGGCAGTCGGCAGGTTCCTTATGGATGCACTGAGCGTCAGGCCATCTCTTGACCCGGAAGCAATCGAGAAGATGTTCAATAGCCACTTGCAGGACGTCCTGATGATTTCGTACTTGGCGAGAACTGTTCGGGAACAGCTTGAGATTTCCTCGCAACTGCAAATTCTGGCAAACTAGATATCTAATTCTCAGCGGCCTTCCTTCTTTCGAAAATAGCATTGTACTCGTGCTTAGTAAATGACACCACATTGCATGATTCTCAATATGTTCGGTGCCGGCCCGTGACTCGTAGCCAAAAGAAGCCGCCACATTGATTCATTCAAACCATCTGTGGTGATGTATAGCCCGCGTTGACATGCACTTGTCATGCCCTTATTGCTTCATCATGAATACTTCTCAGCTCGAATCCTTGTGCAGAGCTGGCCAAGTACGCACACTAGCTCCGTCTCGTTTGGCAGGTTTCCAATATTCGCTCCGAGCCACTAGAAACCAACCACTCTTCGCAAGCGTGCAGGGAATCCTTCGACGCCATGCGGTCGGACATCGAGGTAGAAGCTAGGCATCTGCAACTTGCGCGGGTCACTGTTCTCGGCCTGTTTACCCTTGTAGAAATCTATCACATAGTCCACCTTGGTGCCACACCGGTCAATGGTCCAGAAATGTGTATCGAAAGGCCTCGTGTATCCAAAGAACGACAGCATTCTGGCTTTTGGAGTCAATATCTTCGAGTCGCCCCGAAATTGCACCAACTTGACACCGCCGCACTTTTCTGCGCCGGACGAGCGTTCCCACTCAAGAATTTCCTGCCACGCCCTTTCATTGACGGCATTGTGAATGGAGACCATCGCGGGAACGTCCTCCTCCTGAGTGTTAGTGAATCCCTTCTTCATGACTGCATTGAAGAATTGTTGTGGAGACGGATACTCCCATAACTTGTTTTTTTGTGCCGAGGCATCGTCGTCCGCTTTCGGTATGGTGGATATCGTCCTGTTTGTCGGCAGTGCACCCTTCTGCTGAGCGATAGGCTTTTGCGAATACGTCGGCATAAAGTTTCGCGGGTTGATTGAAGAGTCCTTTTCCACAGGACATTTCGAAGCTGCATCTGGCACAGTCTCCCGTGCCACGGGGCATGAGCGTTCTGCATCTGGTTGTTGTGGTAGATCATGCACTTTCACATCAACATCTTTTGACCCAAACCATTGCATTTCTGCGTAAGCACTAGAATGCAAGAGCCAAGGCTACGATTCTATATGTTTAAACCTTTCTGTGTGTTCGAAATGGGGTTTAAACGGCTGTCGACGAGGTTGAGACAAGTTTGCTTGAGCAGACAGGAATAATGTTTGGTAGAGAAGATAGTGCCAGACTATAGCTACAGCCAGAGAAACCAGGGAAGCTTGAAAGACATCAGGAAAGGTCATGGTCCTGATTCGGTAAGTGTTGCCGCCTGATTGACTTCTCCCACTGATCAGGATCCCGGAGATCAATTCCTGATCAGATGATGAAGATGATGAATGATCAGGATCGGTGAGCCGCTCGGTCGTCCGATCCCGTCCCGTCCATTTGAAGCATCCATCGGTGTCTGCCCGCTCCTTCCTCCGCCTGTACGCTCAGTCATAGGACGTCTCTCCTCTCCATGCTGGAAAAGTAGCTGCCACTTGGCACCATCACGCGGTGTCTACCACTTCCCAGGCTCGTGCCAGTTTGTGTCAAGTTGCCTGCAGTGCCGTCTCCACTCGCCGCAAGGCAACTGCAATGGACTGCAGAACACGGTTTCAAGACCTGGCCGACAACTGAAATGATTTGCACGGCGTCGGCCCCGTCAAGGAGCCTGCGCATGAAACTGCGACGGGCGGCGGCAGGGCGCGCGGATCGGTTTGTTTTGTAATCCGGAGCCACACTTCTCTCCCACAAGCTCACAAAACGAAACCAGGCGCTTGATATATCATGCATGCCCTCTCTCGTTTGCTTACATTTCCTTTGCTTCCACAGACGAAATCCCAGTACCAGACGAATTCGTCTTCACAAGTCGGAGTGTTTGGTCTATAAGCTAGGGCCCTTGGTCGCGTTTGTCCTTGACCTCACACATTCACGGCCCACACAATACAACGAGCTCACAGGACCACAGTCGAGTGAAATCTGTTCTGAGATTTCTCTCCTCCCATCGCTGCAGAAGGACATCGACGTTCTGCACCTACTACCACAATGCAAAACTTCTTCGTCAACATCTTGGCAGACTACATCAACAAGAAGTTCTCTTTGACGCCAAAGATGAAGCAACCAGAGAGCTCAAAGACGAAGCGCTCCTCCTCGCCTAAAACCAAAACAAGCACACGGCCGGGATCGAAGAGGTCGCATTCACACAGCGCTGCAGTTGCTGATACTCGAAGCCCACATCGTTCAAGCATCAACGAGTCCAGGAAGCGAACCATGACTTCCGAGTCTCAAACTCCTTCGACTTCCTCGAACGCTACCATGAAGAAGAGGTCGAGCATACGCCATACACGTGAGAAGGCGTCGGAGCATCGGTCCCGGGCATCCGATGGTGCGCAAGTGCCGAAGCCTCAACACAAAAGTTCGAGTGAGACGCACCCTCGTCGTGACCGAGGAATAGCCGCAGTGCCAGTTTCGGCTCAATCCCGCAAGTTGAACAGTAGCAGCAGCAGCAGCAGCAGCTCTTCCAGCAGCTCTTCCAGCACATTATACTCGCGCTGCTCGCTCGAGTCTGTCCATCACCAAAGCACCAGACACAGAATCCAGATTGTATGACCGACTACATGATGGTCTGCATGCGTACACACGACAGGGTATATAGTATATATAGGATTCAGGGTATATACAAGACATTTAAGGACGAATCATCCAATGAACTTGCTGATTCACGATGTGCATCTCTTTGCCAGTAATCGAGCGATACAAGCACTTTGATTATGTTGACTGTGTTCATATCCGCACAGCTCGATCCGGTCACGCACGAGAAAGTGTGTGTGCGAGCAAGAAGACTGGAGCCAGGGAGGGAGAACGAGCTGGGAAGATGCATGACGTCTTGTGGCTAGGGCTGGCCTCTTCCCGCACAATCTGGGCCGTTGGCAGAGACTCTCTCTCTCTCTCTCTCCGCGGCTTTCCATCCCAGGTCCCTGCCTGCATCACATGCCAACCAGCTTGTACTCGCCTCTAGCGTCTTGTCAATCTTGGGAACGCACAGTCCCGGAAGCACGTCCATAGCTCCTACATCTCAGGTCTTGTCTGCCCTTGTCCTCTTCCTTCAGCAGCGCTTTGCATCATGCCATCTCCAAAACAGTCGGAAGTACAGAGACTGCACAAGTCAGTATCAGAGAGGGAAGCTCGATATCTGCAGGTCGTCAACGACAGGTTGCCTTCTAGCATTGCGAATCTCATCGAGAACAACTTTTTCACATCGACTGCACTATACACATTCCTTCTAGTCCTCTCGTTCGTGCTCTCAGTCTTCAGCAAGACTGCAGAGACAGATGTGGCAGCAGAATACAAACAACTCGCAAGTCAGGCCAAGCAAGATTTTTCAGACGAAAAGGAGGAACTGAACAAGCACTTTTCGAGAGTCCTAGAGGAGACGAAAGCGAAAGCCGCCGAGGAACTAGAAAAGGCGCAATCACTGGTCCAGAGCTCGACAAGCGAATTGCAAGCCAAGGTCGCCGAAGCTAGAGCCGAGTCAGAGACCAAGATCAAGGACTTGGAGAAGGAAATCATCGAGTTGAAGGACGATTTGCTGAACAGAAAGGATGAGCATGAAAAGTACATCAAGACTGCCAAGAAGTTTGTCGACGACTCGCATGTACAGATCTCTGACTTGCATTACCAGATTGCCGAAAAGGACAAGAAGATTCATGCTTTGGAATCGGTGGAGATCCATCTGAATCAAGAATTGGCAAAGGAAAAGGAGATGCACGAGTCCTCAAAGGAAGCCCTGCACGATGCTGTCGACAAGCTTATTCATGCCAAACAACAATTCACCAACAGTACTAGCAAGAAGGAAGTCGCCTGAGGTATTGCGCTGCTGAGGGAAGAGCTTAAGAACAAAGGACTGGACATCTGAATCACTGGTATTGTGCACTCTTTGCAATCTAAGGTATAGCATAGCGTGCGGTCAGGAATAATGACTGTAATGATTAGCAACATAGAAATGGAAAAGGTAGAATGAGTGAGTGAGTGAGTGAGTGAGACTGAGGAGCGAATTATGGTTGCAAATGGCATGCAAGCATGCGGATACATATTACAAGCCGCTTGTATACGATGAGATCGAGTTCTCCACTACAAACAACAGCACTTTTTTGGGTGGTTGCATCTTTCTGGTATTTATCGTTGTTCCTCCTTCCGTACAATAGACCGGCTATAGCTTGTAGCATCCAATCAGAAGGGCAAGTTCGATGTCGACAGTACATCTTTCGAGCACTACAGCTCCTGTCAATATCGCCGTGGTCAAGTACTGGGGCAAGCGCGATCCGACGTTGAACTTGCCGACAAACTCTTCAATCTCCGTCACACTTTCCCAGGATGACTTGCGGGCGTGGACGACTGCTTCATGCAGCCAAGATTTTCCAGAGGACCGCATGTGGCTCAATGGGGAGGAGAGGTCGACGACAGATGACAAGAGGTTGCTGGCCTGTCTGAAGGAGCTACGGTCGCTGCGGACACGGGTGGAGCAAGAAGATGGGACGCTGCCTAAATTGTCCGGCATGGGACTACACATTGCTTCGGAAAATAACTTTCCGACGGCGGCGGGTCTGGCTTCCTCAGCAGCCGGTTTCGCGGCTCTCGTGCGAGCAGTCGCGGATCTGTACAAGTTACCCTCGTCACGGACAGAACTCTCCCGTATCGCACGACAGGGATCAGGCAGTGCCTGTCGATCGCTATTTGGCGGTTACGTGGCATGGGAGATGGGCACGAGGGAGGACGGATCGGACTCGCAGGCGGTCCAGATTGCGGAGGCGGACCATTGGCCGACGATGAAGGCCTGCATCCTCGTCGCCTCGGCGCAGAAGAAGGACGTCTCGAGCACGTCGGGCATGCAGTCCACGACAAAGACGTCCCTCTTGTTTCGGGAACGGATCGAGCGGGTGGTGCCGGACCGGATGGCGGGCATGACCGAGGCCATCCGGGCGAGGGACTTTTCCACCTTTGCCGAACTCACGATGCGGGACTCGAACGGGTTCCATGCCGTCTGTCTCGACACGTACCCACCCATCTTTTACATGAACGACGTCTCGCGCGCCGTCGTCCGGCTGGTGGAACTCATCAACGGCCAGGCGGGCGAGACTGTCTGCGCGTACACGTACGACGCCGGCCCCAACACCGTCATCTACTACCTCCTCGAGAACGAGGCCCGCGTCCTCTCCTTCGTCAAGGGCGCCGTGTCGGCCACCACACGGGGCGCGGACGGGTTATCTGAGCAGACCGCGGCCTCCGTACCCGACGTCCTCGCACAGACCATCTCGGCCGGCGTGAGCAGAGTCATCCTGACGAAAATTGGCGGCGGACCGGAAAAGACGGAGAGGAGCGTCCTTGGGCCGGACGGATTCCCCCGGAAATAAACATCATTCTTAGAGTCTTGTATATTTAATTCTGCATCTGCATCCCCACACGCTACGATACTCCTACTTGTTTTAAATTGTCCCTCGTGAACAGAGTCAGCAGGTGGCGTCAGTGTCGAGACAGGGATCAGGCTTCTTGGGACGTGAATTCGCCGTACTGAGCGAGGACCGCGGACCACTCAATCTGGCTCCGCGTCAATTTACCCAAGACGTCCAGAATCTCGGCCTCTGACGCCCTGATTTGTTTCGTCGAGTCTCGTTCCCGAAGGGTCAAGGACCCGTCCGTCGTCGTCTGGAAATCAATCGTGATGCCGAACGGTGTGCCCAACTCGTCGTTCCTGGCGTACCGTTTGCCGATTGCGGCGGACGAGTCGTCCACCTTGTTTGAAATCTCCAGTGCTCGGAGTTTCGAGGAGAGGGCCGGCACGAGGCGGAGGAGGTCCGGATTCGATGAGAGGGGGACCAGGAGGACACTGGTCGGTGCGATGGAGGGTGGGAACGACAGGACACCTCGTTCGGTCGATTCGGGACGGATCCAGAATGAATGTTCCAGTACCGCGTACAGAATCCTGCCGATGCCAAAGGATGGTTCAATCACGTTTGGTGTGTAGTCTCGGATGTTGGAGCGGACTTCCTTCAGTTCGAGCTTCACGAGCTCTTCCGGAACCTCGAATCCGTTGACCTTGATGACTTTGTCCTTGGCCGCCTGGGCTTTGTCCTCCATCGACAGGTCCTCGATCGCTGCCTCCAGAGTCTTGGCATCCTTCTTGAATTTCATGCCGAATGCCTTCCTCTCGATCGTGGGAATCCATTTCTGTTCCACTATCGGCTCCTTGAGCTGCTCACGCACAATCAAAGGATGTCCAGTTTTCTTTGAGTGCACAGTCAGATCGTACGCCGAACGATCAGCACATCCCACACATTCTATCCAACCGTAGGATGTCTCGATCTCTGCGTCCCAACAATCACATGCATAGTGTGCCATCTCGGTGCTCATGTGCTGTCTGAACCTCAGCCGTCTTGGATCGATTCCGATCTTCATCAGGAACAAGAAAATTCTCGCGAGATAGTAGCCCAAGGTTTGATTGTCCACCATGCCGGATGTGACGGCCTCACCTATACTTTGCTCAACGATAGTCGTCTTTCCTGCCAGTTGGATATCCTTTGACAAGAATCTGAGCTTGACGTCTTCGACCTCAAAGAAGCGTTCGTGATCCTTCTTCAGCGGATCCACGAAATACTCGACCTCCGCCATCAAGAACTCTCTTACACGCAACAAACCTGATCTGGGAGCGATTTCGTTTCTGAAGGACTTTCCAATAGATGCCGAGGCGAAAGGCATTCGGGCATTGTTGAACTCTAGTAGTTTACTAAAGTTAAGGAATTGACCTTGTGCAGTTTCTGGTCTGAGGTATGCCTTGAATTGTCCAGTGGGGCCAATTTGAGTATCAAACATGAGATTAAATTGGATAGGAGGATTCAATTTGCCGTCATTTCCTGGATTGCGGATGTCATACTTCTCGATGAGCTCGCCAAGTTCTGGTCCACTATAACCATCGATTTTTGCCAGAATTTCTTCATATTCCTGAACCGCTGCATCATCTAGTTTTATCGCTGTGATTTGCTTGACCTTCTTCTTCCTCTTCTTCTTGTCGTCAGATTCCTCTTCGTTCGAGGCTGCTTTGCCAATAGCCTCGTTGTGTCCCTTCAATCGTGCCTCTATCACCTCCTCGACCAGGTGATCTGCTCTAAAGATTTCTCCAGATACAGGGTCTTTGCTCATCCAATCAGCAAATTTATCTACGTGACCAGATGTCTTCAAGACCTCTGCTGGGGTCAGGCAAGTCGTGTCTACCTCTAGCATGGAGTCATTAATGATAAAGTGCTTTCGCCAGATGTCTATTATGTTGGCCTGCAAAGCACATCCTGTTGGGCCGTAGTCGTACAGTCCAGAGACAGCACCATAGATATCGAAGGCAGGACCGTAGAAGAATCGCTTTTTGATGACATCTTCGATTTGAGCTCTCTCGAATTGACCAGAAACTGCTGGTCGAGAAGCCATAGTTTTTATGCCGCACGAGAGTTGCTTGCCGAAGGAAAAGTTTCTTAGAGCTTCCTTAGAGATGTTATGGTTGAATACACGCAAGCCAATGAGCATGTAACACCCAGACGGCTGTACAAGATACAAAGTCAAGCTCAGGAAGAACAAATGCGATGCTCTGAGATGTGTTTCTCGGCGCAAATCAAAATCTGGTCGTACCGGTATGTCGAATACGAATGCATTTCCGAAGCCATGAGATGATGTAGCTCCAGATGCACCATCTCCAACATTTATGACAGAAGTACCTCTTGTCGACACATGAAGTATCCTCGAGCAAGCGTTCGCAATTAGGACACTTTTCTGGTTGGTGAAGATCACATCAGTACACATTGTTCTATCTTATCTTACGTCTTCCTGTATCTACATAAATGGCGCCTTTCATATTTAATGGCGGCAATAAAACAAGGACGGAACCCTGTCACGAATTCACGTCCGTCATAGGAAAGAGACAGACATTGATTTGCTGACGAATAGCAGTTGCGATATCCAATCTTGTCTACAGAAAAATGGCTTCAAGCAAGAAAAATGCGAATTTCTGGTGGACAAACTCTACGAGTGTTGTCGAGCGTAAGTGCTGAATGCCATCGTGATGTTCGTGCTGACCTTTCTAGGTATTATAAAAGGCATCCAGATGTAGAAAGTACGATGAGTTGTCCTGATCAGAAAGGTCTTGCTGCCAAAATGGAGTCGCGACAGCAAGAAAAAGAGGATAGCTCGTAAACTTCCTTAGTCGATATTCGTGAGGGAGTACAACTCCCTTCCATCTTGAGCTATACAGCCCCGACAGGTGCACCGATTTATGGCCGAGTCGAGTGACTTCATATTTGGCTACTCATTGTTGTCTGCCCGCACTTTCTTCTCCCAGAACCTGGCTTGCTGCCATGCTATGGACGTCAGATCTGCTGTCGCAATGCCATATGTAATCTTACAATAGACCGGCTTGAAGACCACCAAGTCTTTTGATTGCCTCAGCTTGGATACTCGTCACGCGCAAGTGATTGTCCAGATCGCTCAGATGCGCCTGAAGTTGTGCCAATTGAGAATGTAGATGAGCTAATTGCCTGGATTTATGCTGTGAGGGCGCTAGAGAGGAGCGCATATTTGATGTATTGCGCGTTGACATACTGATGACAGTGACTGTGTCGAAACAAGGTTGCCTTTCGTTGACCACGAACTCAATAGCACTCGAGCTCCGACTATGTGGTGTTCGGGATTTTGCTGGATCCTACCGAGGTGTCGTCAAAGATTACAGAGAGCTCTTCACTCGGTCGATGATGCACTAAAGTACTGTTTCAGTACTTTATCTGGGATAAGTTGGTCACGCGCTTCTCTTCGCGTTCGCCAATATGATGAGTGGTTGTCTTCTGTTTTCATCTCGTGAAGTGGTTTGTGGCTTCACGGTTCTCGGAAGGCAATTAATATCGGGCCGCCAAAATCGGCAGCCTCATGGTATTTCGAGATGATGATGATGAGTTGAATAGACAAGCATCGTACGTAAAGCCCACATTCACTGTCGATTGATGTTGCCATTTCGGATATTGAAAAGATAATTTCGTCATCCTGTCTCGACCGTCTGATTTTCCTCTCCACTAGAATATAGATGTGCTATCGGACAACGTGCGGACAGTGCGGTAAACCGACTTGGGCAGGTTGCGGTAAACATATCGAGCAGGCGCTCGCAGGAGTACCGGAAAGTGAAAGATGTCACTGCCGTGAAGATGTAGCGACGAAGGACATTCCAGAGACCTCTATGATCTCCACAAGCACGGATCTTGAGCCGGTGAATGGCAAGGACAAACTGGCAGAGCTGGCATCGCCTGCTGAAAGTCACGATGCATCAAACAGCTCCGATATAATAACGCACAAGCACACTTTGGGCGGCCACACCGACCGAGTATGGAACGTATCAATTCACCCCACGATCCCATTGATAGCAACTGCATCCGCCGATAAGACAGTAAGATTATACTCTGCCAAGTCTTTCCAACAGGTGGGACTCATAGAAGGTAATCACAAGAGATCAATCCGATCTTGCGCCTGGAAACCTGGGGAGCCAAAGCCGGTCTTGGCTACGGCTTCATTTGATGGTACTGCCGGTATATGGGATAGTCAGACCGACGAAGATACACAAGAGACAGAATGGGAATGTGCGGGACTCTTAGAAGGTCACGAAAACGAGGTCAAGTCAGTAGCATGGTCAGCCAGTGGTACACTATTAGCTACATGCTCGCGTGATAAGTCTATATGGATCTGGGAGTGTGAGAATTACGAAGATCCCGAATGTGTCTCCGTTATGCAGGAGCACTCCCAGGATGTCAAATGTGTTGTATGGCATCCTTCGGAAGAACTCCTCGCTAGTGGCTCATATGATGATGAAATTCGCATATGGCGTGATGACGGCGATGATTGGATCTGTTGTTCGATACTCAAGGGTCATGAAGGCACAGTCTGGTCTGTCGATTTTGCAGAATCTAAAGGAGATCGTCCGGCACGGCTGGTATCTGCGTCCGGTGACTCGACAGTAAGGGTCTGGACACGGACTGCTGACCCTGCATCCGTCGCGAAAGACAACGATGCTGTACCTTCTATCATCAGACCGGACCAGAACCAAGTGTGGGAGGAAACGGTGGTTCTGCCTTCGTCACACCTGGGCGACATATATACTGTGGCATGGAGCAAAAAATCGAATCGAATTGCTTCCGCTGGCGAGGATGGTAATATCACAATCTATTCGAGCCAGCCCGCCACTGATGGTGACACTGCTGAGAAGTGGAAAATTGTGGCACAAAAAATCAGTGCACATGGAGTGCACGAGATCAATCACTTGGCCTGGGGTGCTGTCACAGCTGAAGGGTCCGAACTTTTATTTTCGGCCGGAGACGATGGAGTCACTAATGTGTGGAACGTCTCGAGCAAATGATGACCATCACCAAGTAGGACTGCAGAAATGACTGTCCAGCAAACATTCTATTCGATTATGGAAAATCTTCTATGTACTCTTACATACGTAGATTGCATGGCGATAGAAGCAGCACATCTGCAGCTTGTACCTGCCTGAATGAATCTCAGATCACGCTTCATGGAGCAGCATATGCGGACTCGCTTAGGTTGTCTCAAGAGAACAGTGAATATGCAGGACGTCGAAAAAGGTGGCTTTTGATGATTTCGTGGATTACGCCAGTGGGTTGGCAGGTCAAGGACAGCTGACATTTTCTGAGGCACACAGACGTTTCCAGTTCATGCAAGGAAACAAGAAGGTAAACATGCATGGGAATCAATTCCCCCATGCAGCCTGATCTTGTTGACCTAGAGTGAATAAGTCGTCACACCGGAAGCAATCTTAGTTTTATCCCTAAGTTGTAATGTCAGTGTGATTAGAATCAGATGTCTTCCAATCGAGCGATGTCGATGTACACGTCCACAGGCGAGGCTACGACAACACGTCATCGTCTATAGCTGCCACACCACTGGACGAGAGAAGTCGCAGGTTTAGTCACAACCAGTGTGATCAGATATCTGTCCATGGGACAGAGACTCTGCAAATTCGGTATTGACCGCCATTGGCTCCTTGTCACTTCCCTGACTGACTGTTTCTCCATGGCTGCTCTTCGACGTGCGCGGCGGGTGTGTAAGCGCTCAAGTGTCAGATCTTCCGCTGACAATCAGCGATCGCGATATGCAGAGGGACTGCTGGGGGTCAACTGCACGCGCTACTAAAGACGCGAGCTCATCGCAATCTGGCGAGTCTGATTCGCTCGCGCACTCAACTTGAGCTCTGTTATCAGCCACTCGAGGGCGTCCTTCAGTCCTGCCGCCACATGACAGTTTCCCAGCCCTGAGAGGTCACTCATCAGCCACCACGAAGAGAGGCCAGCGTGGCGTTAGCATCCAGGACGGTCTATGCGGTCTTAGTGCCGTACCTCGAAGCCACTGATTGGCCAGGGATGCATCTTGGGGTGTGTGTCGTATGCCTCGTCGCCGGACAGCTAACAATCGCTCTATCGGACATCTGCCCACGAATAGAAACTGGCGATTGTGCGAATCCTAAAAGGCGAAAAAGAGCTCCGGGCTGGAAAAACCGTTGGATTCCCTTTTTTAATGTAGACGCCACTGGCTGCTGGGGCTCGCCTGCCGAGGATGTGGAAGATGGTGGACAGTCTGCCACTCATTTCACAAAATTCTCTCCGCTGGTCTGGTCTGGTCTGGTCCGGTACAGTGCCCAGACTATCTGCAGCAAGAGCACTCACTCAGCTGGCAAGTCCAGCTCTTCATCCTCGAGCATTCTGGTTCGTACCTCGTCCCTTGACTTGCTTCTCAGCAAGCTGACGGGATTTTCTGTCGTGCTCCATCCATGTATCCGTAGTACTTTGCCGGCGAGCGAGCAAGCAAGCACTCAGAACGATTACGGCCAAAAGTGATCTCGATTACCCGACAGCAAGCCTGATCAACTCTGAATGAAGTCGAACAAGTCAGCCAGACGCAGAGGCATCAGTGATGCCTCTAATGTCCCTCGAATCCCGACCGACATGTCGAGCAGAGCTTATCACACCCCGCCTGCCTCACGTTCGTCTGAGCCTCAGTCTCGTACCCGTACATCTGAATTCGGGCATGATTTCGGTTTCGGATGGAAGACAAGTTCAGGGTCTAGCCGGTTGGACGATATGAGCACCAACCCTTTCGAATTGTATCGACGCAACGAGACATTTTTCAACAGGGACGACAACGAATCTGAAGTGCCCCTCGGAGAAGAATTGAGGTTCAAGCCAGGGCACAGGTCACAACGGAGCAGGGATGATTATGGAGTTGCGTACTCATTCTATCAGGATCGTGCAGAATTTTCTCCTCCACAAACGCCAGAAGGTATACCTCAAGCACATGCATCATCAATGAGCCCACGGCTAATACATGGCAGACGATACCCTCAGTCTCGACTGGGATTCCACTTGTGACCCCTTCACATCGAGATGCTTTCGCAGGGGAAGTCTTGTGCTCGATCCGGCAGCATTCGACTCGACTCCCTCAGTCAACCAGATTCAGCCACCCTCTCCAGGTGGGACGAGTGCAGCCATCAAGCTCAAACGGAGTGCTGATGCCTTGAAAGAGTTTGGCAAAAAGGTTCTACCAAAATTGAGAATCAACAACCCCAAGGATCATTGCCAAAGTGATGTCGACTCAGCTTATAACACATACAGGACTCATCGCACAACACCGAGCACATCATCACAGCCAGCTACTAGATCGTCGTCCGGGAGAACTAGATCGAATACCTTGGAGTCAAGTAGATCTGCCTGGTCCAAAGGTTCAGTGAACCATACTCAGAACATATCTCAGGCAGGCGATCTACCCACCAGAGAGCAATTGGAGGATTCTTCGGATGTTCTATCGCCCTTGGCCACGTATAGATCGACTCATGGTTCCATGGCCGGCATGTCGACTCCGGAAAACCACGCCGCACCGGTCTCGCCAGTGCCCAGATCCACAAGTACGCCCGTGGCAAGCAATTCATCGTTGGCATCGCCCGGGTTGCCGACACTTCTCGAGCAAGATACCCGAGCGCCTGCCATCTCTGTTCAGTGCGATAAGCATTTTTCTCCATTCGGTGCTACAGATCCAGGCCTAGAGGAAATCATGCGAATGATGCAGGAAGAAGACGAATCATATGCACTCACAGAGGAACGAATGGTGCAATCAGGATGGTCCACCGAGAATGAGATCAATGATATCAGGCAGCGGCGCCAAGAACAGCAAAACTTGTGGCAACGCAGGTTGGATGATGCAGTGGACCAGGTGAAGGCGCAAGTCAATCTGGATTGAGTGGCATATCACCACTGCAATTCACCATGAAGTCTGAGACAGATGCATAAAAAAGGTCAGTCGATAATGTTTTCACGACAACCATTCACGACATATAATTAGATTCCACACAAGGAGGAGGTAAATTGAATAGACATATACAAACAGATCAGTGGCAGCATATGCCAGAAGTATATAGTTGTCCTATGTATATATTATCCGGACTTTGTCTGTGCCAGTCATTGTTCCCAACCTCTCGAGCCATCATCACCTGGAGCTTCCGCTACCTTCCCGGCTCTTCGCATGGCTCAACTTCGGTTCGTGTCCGTCGTATGTGGTCGCCAGTTCTGCCACAGATTCCGTCATCTCACTCCGGGCATCTTTTCTCTCAGATCTCCCGACACGATCGACCTCCAGGCTCTGTCCTGTCTGTTTCAGCTGCCTGATCCTCTCCAACAAAAGCTTCATCTCCGGCTTCTCGGACGACTGCATCCTGGCGAATCGACTCGCCAACATCTCCAGAGCTTTCTCGACAACAAGGCGTGTCATGGCTCCCATCACAAAGGAGTTTGATTTTCTCGTGATTGGTGGCGGCTCGGGTGGTCTTGCTTGCGCCAGAAAAGCTTCCGGTGCTTACGGCGCGAAAGTCGGTATAATAGAGGGATCGGGTCGCCTGGGCGGGACCTGTGTCAACGTAGGATGCGTTCCGAAAAAGGTCATGTGGAACACGGCCGACATGAGCGAAAAGCTGAAGGAGGCGGCAGAGTACGGGTTCAAGATTACTCGGGATGCCGACTTTGACTGGCCGTACCTCAAGAACAAGAGGGATGCGTACATCAAGCGGCTGAATGGCATCTACGAGAAGAACTTGGGCAAGGACAAGGTCGAGTGGATCTCGGGATATGCATCCTTCAAGAGCAAGAATGAGGTCGAGGTCAAGATGCACGACGGAAGTGGCACCAACACATACTCTGCCAAGAAGATTCTGATTGCTGTCGGTGGTGCGCCCACCAAGCCAAAGGACATTCCCGGACACGAGTTGGGCATCGACTCTGATGGATTCTTCGACCTCGAAACGCAGCCGAAAAAGGTGCTCATTGTCGGTGCAGGATACATTGCCATTGAGTTTGCGGGCGTGTTCAACGCTCTCGGTACAGAGACTCACCTGTTCATCAGGCATGATCAGTTCCTGCGACCGTTCGATTCCATGGTCAGGGAGACAATCATGGACACTTACACCGAGGACGGCATCAAGATCCACAAAAAGACAAATGCCACCAAGTTAGAAAAGGTCGGAGACAAGATCAAGGTGACTTACAAATCCGAATACGACGGTGAGTCCTCGATGGAGGTCGACACTGTCATCTGGGCCATCGGCCGATCGCCAGAGACTGATCGGCTCAACCTCGACAACTGTGGGGTGAAGACCAACGACAAGAAGCAAGTCATTGCGGATGACTACCAAAACACCAACGTCGAGAACATCTACTCTCTCGGTGACGTTGTCGGCAAGATTGAATTGACACCGGTAGCGATAGCCGCCGGTCGGAAATTGGCCGATCGTCTGTTTGGTGGGAAGACGGACGCGAAATTGGACTACAACCTCGTGCCTTCGGTCGTCTTTGCGCACCCGGAGGTGGGCAACATTGGGTACACCGAGGAGGAAGCGGAGAAGAAGTTTGGCAGGGAGAATTTAAAGGTCTACAAGAGTTCCTTCACGGCGATGTACTATGCCATGCTCGAGCACAAGGCACCGACAAAGTACAAGTTGATCTGTGAGGGCCCGAACGAGAAGGTTGTCGGGTTACACATCATTGGGGCCGGCTCGTCCGAGATTCTCCAGGGGTTCGGGGTCGCCATCAAGATGGGCGCAACCAAGGCCGACTTTGACAGTTGTGTCGCGATCCACCCGACGAGTGCGGAGGAGTTGGTCACGCTCAAGTAGAGGTGTCTCGCAACGAATGTGCAATGAATGATGGGAAGAAAATTCGTCCCTAGAATGAATCGAATAGTTCTTTCTCTTACAACAATGTCTCGTGAGCAGGACATGTTGCGTGATTGTCGTCGCAGTGCCGCATTCCCGTGCCAGTCTTGTACCACTCGTTAGTCATCACTCGAAGTAGTTGATGTGTGTATAAACACTCGGATGACCCGCAAAAGTGCAGCCTGACACACATGTATAGAATTTAGTTTTCATTATGATTAGTACGAACGAGATGAGTGGTACACAGGATTTTCGATTTCTGAAATCTAGTGCCCGATGAGACTTTTTTGGTACCGGATAATATTACTACTACAAAATTCGAATGATGATTTCAACCACCGTAGAACTGTATTCACAAGAGGAGACGACACTTTTCCATGACCTGGTTTCTCAAAAAGTCGGGGTCCGGGTGCGGGAATCAGACAATGCCCTGCATCACCTGAGGATAAAACTACACTCGTCAGCCGTGGTCGGGAAGGGACTGCGAGACGCAGAGGGAGGGGGGAGTCGACGTACCTTGACCATCTCACTAAACAGGCTCGGGAAATGGTCACGGAGAATCTCGGGGTTGACGGCGGTACAGACAAACAGGGTGGCGACGCCAGACGTGAGCGGCACGACCGTCGTGTTGGCAATCTGGAGACCGATACAAAAGGCCACCGCCATGACGACGGGGTAGTACCCTCCCGTGGCATTGTATGCCGGATCGGTGTACTTTAGGTACAGGTACGACAACAAGGCCGTCAGGTACGCAATGAACGTGGTCCCGCAACTGAGCACGTTTGAAATGAGCGAGTCTGTCGCGTCAGCATGGAACCGCAAGGAAGACGGAGAAGGAGGGTGGAGGCCGTACCGTTGATGAGGGCGTCGATGCCGCGTTGCTTGATAAGGTGCCAGGTGTCCCGTGCGGCATTGAGGTAACTCTTGCCGTAGAGTGCCACCTCGACGTAGACGTACTTGTTGAAGTACTGTAGGGCCCACTGCAGGAGTCCCACAAAGCATTGCAGGATGCATCCAAAGATGGCACCCATCATGTCCCCCGACTGCGCCTCGTATCGTGTAAACATGTCCACTGCCTGCCTGATCAATTGGATGACTGCCACCAACAGACTGCCGTACGCAACCGAACCGAAGGAGTAGGTCACCGTGCGCCTGAATGAGGACTTTGCGGCGTGCTTGGGGACACCCTCCGGACTCGCTACGCCGTAGTAGAATGCACCAAAGATGCCGCAAATCGTGGTGTGAATGACATTCTTGATGAACTCGGTGACCCAGTAGGCGGTAAAGGTCAGGAATACGATGACGAGAATGAGGGATGCGTTGGAGCATGATCCACCAGAGACACTACAGCCAGGATTCTGTGCGCCGGTCGAAGTCGTGTTGGGAGAGTACTTGGCATAAGCTGCCACCAGTGTCACCGACCACCAGGCACTAAACAAGGCAGAAACAATGGTACCGAGGGCAGACACGACATAGACACTCTTGTAGTGCTTGGCCACGTCTAGCGTGAACTGCAGGTACAGGGCGGCCAGTGGGATCCGTCCTCGCCATGACCAGAAGCAGAATGCATAGAAGAGCGCAAAGACTAGGAAGATTATCCCTGCTGGATACTGTTTTTCGTAAATGTAGTACGCGCCGGTCGCAATACCCGTGACAATGTGAAGGATTCCCGTGATCCAGATGAATGCCTTTGTGAATGCTCTCGCAAGCGCAAAGTAAATTGCTGATGCGGCCACGGCAAAGACGACGACGAATCCCAGAAGGATGGCAGTATTGCCCGAGAGTGTGAAACTTTGATTCGAGTTGAATGCACCCTGCTTGTTCAATCGGAACGCATTGAGTGAGAATCCAGAGATGACGGTGAAGGCGAGAAAGCAAGCAATGTATGCTACTGCAAAGATAGGATCCTTGTACTTTGATGGGGAGGGGAACTTTTGATTGAACGTGCCGCCCTGCTTGATGTTGCCATTTTCGAAATTTGCCTTGATGTCAGTCATGCTCGGATGACTTGCTGACCTTTGACTAGCACAGCCCGAGCGCTAACGTGGACACACGACGAACAAATTCAAAAAGGAGGAGAATTGAAGAGGGAAGAAGGGCAAAGAGGGTGGCATCGAATGGTAATGGGATTCGCAGGCAAAGTGGCCGAGATGGTTGAGCAAGCACAACAAGCTTTTCTCCAAATTCCATCGACTCGCGACCACTTCCCTCAGTGGCGTCGGCCCTGCCCACCTGGAGCCTCCGTCCTTCTCGCTTCACACAGAAGTTCGGCGTCTTTACGCTGACGACGCTTCTATGGTGCACCGTACATGGGCAGACACAAGCGCCGTTTTATACACGCCTTCGCTGCCATGTACATCTATATCATGTAATTATTGTCCTTGCAAAACTTAATGCTGCCTCGGCATCTCGTTCAGATGACTGCTCCTTTTGACCTCGAAGGATCTCCGCATGGCCTCGAGTGCCTCGAGCCCTTCCTGGTCGCTCTCAAATCGCTGAAGATTCGTCCAACGACGATCTCCAGTGGCGTCTGGTAGAAGGGCTAGGGGCGCTGTCCTTGCCAGCATGCGTCCCGTGCGTATCCCTCCACTGCCTTGAGCTTCCGAGTTGGCTTGCCTGATGATGGCGACCTTCTCCTTCAGTTGTTCAGGACTTCGCTTCCGAAGTTCTGGAAAGATCGTGCCTAAAAGCAGATCTAGGATCGTGAAGAGGAGGATTTTTGTAATGACCTTTGACTCAAAAAATGGTATGACGAGTCCTTCAGGCAGAGTTGCCGTGACTTGAGCATGCAATTTCATTTGCTCAGTAGACGAGGGGATAGTTCGTGTCGGTGACGGAACATTGTTGGGAAAAAGAACGTTGCGAGCCAGGCCAACGAGCTTTGCTAAAGAGCTGTGCGAGATGCTCTGACTCAATTTGCACTTCACGACTGCTAGTATGTGCTTTCCATATGTGATGTCTAGCAAGGGAAGCAGGACAGAAAGCGTAAGTGGTCTCAGGAGTGGCCAATCTGATGGCGTGAGTAGTTCAGCCAAGATCGAGGGCATGACCGTGTCATACAGTGACCCATTAGCCCTGTAAGCGGATAAGAATACTTCACGATGACTGGCAAAGTTCCATCGTGAAGCATGCGGCTTTTGCTCTTCGCCAGGCAGATCTACGGCGGAGGATTTGTGAGATGTTCGACTCACATGCGACCAAACCTTCAACAGTACAGTGTGAACGACAGCTCGGGCCCGGTCTTGCCAGCTAGCAGCTTCTTGAGATGCTCGTTCCTGTATACCTAGAGATACCTTCAGTATCATCTCATCCCAGAACCAAGGCTCGCTAAGCCGCTCTATCACGGTCTTCAGTACCAGTTCTGCCACCAGTTCACGACTGAAGCAATATGCCACTTCACTCATGAGATGCTCTTCAGGTAAAAGAACGACTAGTAAAGCATCAGCAATGTGCATGAGATAGGTAGACTGATCGTCCGTAGCAGGATGATCTTGTAGAGCCTTGAATGCTTGCTCGAGTGTGACGCCTGTCCTCACTCGATCTCTAGCAAGATTGAAGTCCTCCAGATGTCTCAAGACTATTTCTGGAATCTGATGTGATAGCACTGTAGACCAGTCCACAGCTAGTACCCTGCTGGCTAAAGTGTTTTCCACGTGTACAACGAGCTCATCAAACTGCTGAAACAGTTCTTCATCTTGCGAAAGGTTCATATACCAGCTTCGAACATGCTGCTTCAGCAATAGAGACAAGAGAGCACGCACTTCTGTTGTGATCTCCGATGTACCGCTGTGTTGTTGATGCATGGTGGACATTTCTGAGGGGGTTTTGACAAGCAAGTATCCAGCGTGCTAGACAATCTCCGTCATCATGCTATGATTACTGATCTTCTCAGAATATACATTGCTATTTCCTTGTCCTGAGGGAATCCGAACAGACTGCTGCTAAGGTATCGACGGTGCTCAGGAACAAGCCAGTATAGTGCTCAATTGTGATACATACCAAATATAGAATTGATCAATTTTTCCCCGACGACAGTATGCCACGGCAGTCAACTCGAGTATCACTTCATCATATGGATGCATGCCCCATTGCTATGTGCATGAAGGCGGGACCAGCTACGGCGTCACCGTGTCGATCAGAGGTTCATGGTGGCAGGTCTCCAGACAAGTGCTGCCGCTAGCGAGACCATCAGCCCGAAGATTGGCCCTACGGTCAATGGGAGATTTAGACATTGGCCGAAGCCCCTCCTGAGGGAAGAGGAGACGAACGGGGACGATTCTAGCCAAAGGTACAGAGCCTTCAGGGCTGCCAACCCAAGTGGAAGCGTCCAATAGAACTGCAGCTGAGCACCCGCCAGAGCAATACCGGGCTTTAGATTACCAGACTGCGAGGCGTTGCTTGAGTGGCGGCACGAGACGCCTTTGCTTAGACCCACACGGCAGGTCTGGCGGCTTGCAGTACGACAATCAATCAATCCCAGGGATATCGCGGGGCTCAACGACTTCTGGCTGGATCTTCTATGACACATACACAGGGACTATCTTGCATCCGAAGTCTGTCGTCAGTCGTCTGTCGTCTGTCGTCTGTCTAATCCTTCGCAGGCATCTTCTCTCAAAACCATAACTCCTGCACTCAAAAGTGACGATCACAAACTCCATCGCATAATATCGGCATTCATGCTTCAGAGCGTTCTGTGATAGCAACAAGACTGGAGTACAAAAGAAGGCACCGAGTGACAACAGCTTCTCAAAAATGGCTACCTTGGTTGGAAGCAAACCGAAGTTTCTTGCTCTTCCTGGACGAGATGTTCCTGGTCGAGCTAGATCGAAGACGCTGACGACGCCCATGGGGACGCCTTTGGAAGGCATGTCAGTCTTCATCACTTCCGAAATGTTACAACAGATGACTACTGCGAAAGGGAGGAATTGGGATAAATTACCTGTCGAGCTCAAATCTTACATCTTGAGCTTTCTGTCTGCCACAGATAGGATTCGATGTATGGCCGTAAGTCCAACCCCTTCAAGAGAATAAATCTGATTATGAAAAGGTCAGTCGTGAAATGCACTCAATGATTAAAGACGGGTCCTTGTGGCAGACTCTCGATGCTTCTTCGTTCTACTCAAAGATCCCTGCAGCGCAGCTCATCCAGCTGATACAACAAGCAGCACCATTCGTACAGAATCTCAATCTGCGTGGATGTTCTCAGCTCAAGCCTGGCAACAAGCTGAACCTTCAGAATCTCGTCCGTGCCTCCTTTGACGGTTGTCGATTCCTGAAGACCGATGACCTGAACCTCCTCCTAGAACAGAACTCGAAGCTCAGGCACCTCAATATAAGTGGTCTTAACTCTGTGAACGACAGCACTTTGCATACACTTGCCTCCCATTGTCGATCGATTCAGAGTCTGGATCTGTCTTACTGCAAAGCCATTACTGTACAAGGTCTTCAACTCGCTCTCTCGAGCCTGGCTGAGCTTACTGATGTTCGACTCGGCGAATGTAGAGTCACTCAGGCGACGTTTGTGGCACTTCACAAGCTCAAACATCTGACTCGTCTCTCACTTGCTGGCTGCACAGACTTGATAGATCCCTGGCTAAAAGACCTGGTGTATGGCGAGCTTCAATACGGCGTGATTTTCCCCGAAACTCGTATCAATTCAAATCTCTTGCATTTAGATTTGTCCCGCTGCTCTCATCTTACTTCCGATGCGTTCAAGTATCTCTCGTGGGTCATGCCGCACTTACAGAAACTCGAGCTCAGCGGGCTCACTGGAATTACAGACGAAGGACTGATCAAGCTCTTGCCATCCCTGCCCTGTCTATCTCATCTCGACCTCGAGGACTGCAAAATTAGTGACGCTACCCTGTTGTCGCTGGCTACATGCTCAAAAGTGCGTCATGTGCAACTCTCGCATTGCACTCGAATCAGCGATCAAGGGGTTCTTGCGATTGTCGAGCACCTACCATTAAATCACCTCGATCTTGATAATACGAACGTTACAGATCGAATCCTCAGTGCTGTTGCTGCAAAACCACAGATGATGAGGCTTTCTATTTATGATTGTCCATCCCTGTCATGGACTGGCGTCTTGTCTATCCTCACAGCCAACAGTTCTCGACCAGAAAGTCTTAAGCGCGTCAAGACTTTCTATGGGTGGCAACGGCCTGTGGATGGGCATACTAAGAGATGCTCTCGAGGTGACCTCAAGGGGGCCAAAGAAGTTGAACGAGAGTGGGCTAGCTACATGATCGGTTCTTCTGAAGAACTCTTAAAGACTGGAGCAGCACGAACTCGCTTTCTAGAATTCGATGAGGAGGGAATGAGGATCATCGGCCGCGAGCGTAGGAAACCACAATTTTGCCTTGTTATGTAGTAGAGCTGCATCTCGTGCATGGAGATTAGCATTATCTTCATCCTCATAGTCACACGCCGAGAGCGCCAGCAATAGTACTTGTATTGTCAAGCAATAGCGTATCGAATTGGTACCAGAGATCCTTTGAGAATATTCAACCTTACTTGCCATGCGTGGACCATCTATAGCTACATGCCTTCTGTGCTTGTGACCGGGACTGTTGTGATCGAGGTTGCCAGAGTGATCAGTAGCTCAAGTCGAAATCTGATCTTGATCTCGCTTCGTGGTTCGTTGTGGTGCATTCTCCCACGTTCATTGGTTGTTCCCCTTACACGTGTCCATGGGAAAAAATTCCTGCTTCAATTCGCGAGAACTCCTGCTGGAAGTGTCTGGCCTGACTGGCCTCTGACTCATTCCTACACACTCTCTATAACTACATTTGACTACAGCGAAAGCCATCAACATACCTGATACCTGAATTTTACAAGGATGGTGTCTTCAGCAGTCCTCGGTTTCCCCCGAATTGGTCCTAACAGAGAGCTCAAGAAGGTATTGCAGCTCAATCTTGACTATTTATTCGGCTTACTAACGCTTTTCAGGTTTCGGAAGCCTACTGGGCATCAAAGACAGATGTTGCAGATCTCGAGAAGCAAGCTAAGCAGATCCGTCACGACAACTGGACCTTGCAAAAGGAACAGGGAGTAGACATCATTCCATCCAACGATTTCTCATTCTATGATCAGGTTCTCGACCACTCCCTTCTCTTCAATGTTGTGCCAGAGCGATACCTCGAGTACAACCTGTCCGAGCTCGACCTTCTATTCGCCATGGGTCGTGGTCTGCAAAGACCATCCAAGGACGGAAAGCCAGCAGTCGATGTTACCTCACAGGAGATGGTGAAGTGGTTCGACTCGAACTACCACTACATGAGGCCAGAGGTTGCTGACAACACCGAATTCAAGATCAACGTCAACAAGCCACTCGCTGAGTTTAACGAGGCTAAGGCTGCTGGTATCGTGACTCGTCCAGTCCTGATTGGACCTATCACTTTCCTCTACCTTGCAAAGACCGCAAAGGGCTCGAGCAAGAAGCCACTTGAATCTCTTGAGAAGTTGATTCCAGTCTATGCTGATCTCCTCTCTCAGCTGAAAGCAGCTGGCGCCGAATGGGTTCAGATCGATGAGCCTGTCCTCGTTTACGAACTTGAGTCGTCAGTCACATCTCTTTTCGCCTCAACCTACGAAAAGCTTTCGTCTGCTGGACCTAAATTGATGCTTACCACTTACTTCGATGCTCTTGGTGCAAATACATCTGTTCTCAAGGGTCTCAAGGTACACGGTGTCCACGTCGATCTCGTTCAGCGATCTGCTGCGGCTCAACTTGATGACATTCTCGCCGTGCTCGGAGACGACCAGGTCTTCTCTGCCGGTATTGTCAACGGACGAGACATCTGGAAGATCAACTACCAGAACGCTATCGCCAAGGTCCAGACTGCCGTGCAAAAGCTTGGACAGGACCGAGTCATTGTAGCCACTTCCTCGTCGCTCATCCACACCCCAGTGAACCTCGAGTCTGAGAAGAAGATTGACCCAGAACTGTACGATTTCTTTGCTTTCGCCAAACAAAAGGCTCACGAAGTCGCTGTCATTGCCAAGGCTATCAGCTCTGGCCCTGAGTCTGTCAAGGCCGAGCTAGATGCTAACGCAAAGTCGATGGAGGCACGAAAGAACAGCAAGATCACCAACGATTCCAAGGTTCAGGAGCGATTGTCCACGATCAACAAGGAGCTCGGAAGCCGAAAATCACCTTTCGAAACCCGAGACAAGCTTCAAAGAGAGCACCTCAAACTTCCTGACTTCCCAACCACCACTATCGGTTCATTCCCACAGACCAAGGAGATTCGAGTTGCACGAAACAAGTTCACCAAGAAGGAAATCTCACCAGAGGAGTACGAGAAGTTTATCGAGAAGGAGATCCAGGCAGTCGTCAAATTCCAGGACGACATGGACCTCGATGTCTACGTGCACGGAGAACCAGAGCGAAACGACATGGTACAGTACTTTGGTGAGCGAATGAAGGGTTTCGCCTTTACCTCGAACGGTTGGGTTCAGTCCTTCGGTTCTCGTTATGTCCGACCTCCTCTCATCTGTGGTGACATCTCCCGACCGGCACCAATGTCCGTCAAGGAGTCTGTCTACGCACAGTCTTTGACCAAAAAGCCAATGAAGGGTATGTTGACTGGTCCAGTCACTATCCTCCGATGGTCTTTCCGACGAGACGACGTCCCAGAGTCAGTACAGGCCAACCAGTTGGCACTTGCCCTTCGAGATGAGGTTGTCGACCTTCAGAACGGCGGAATCAACGTCATTCAAGTCGATGAGCCAGCCCTTCGTGAAGGATGTCCTCTCAAGAAATCAGAATGGGCAGAGTACTTTTCATGGGCCGTGGAGGCTTTCCGAATTGCCACCGCTGGAGTTGAGGATCAGACTCAGATCCACTCACACTTCTGTTACTCTGACTTCAACGAGATCTTCGATGCTATTGAGGCTCTCGACACTGATGTCCTCTCCTGTGAGGCGTCCAAGTCTGACCTCAAGCTCCTGGACGTTTTCAAGTCCAAGAACTACAAGGTTAATGTCGGACCTGGTCTCTTCGACATCCACTCTCCTCGTGTGCCACCACAGAGCGAGTTCGATGAGCGAATTGCTGCTATGAACGCTGTCGTCAAGAAGAACGCTCTCTGGCTCAATCCCGACTGTGGTCTCAAGACCCGAACCTGGGAGGAGTGCACTGCTCAGCTAAAGAACATGGTTGCCGCTGCCAAGGCCGCCCGAGCTTCAGCTTAAGCTCTTTAGCAAACAAAAAGTTCAACACGATTCTAATGATCAAAATTCCAAGCGCGGGCGATGAAATAGTCCAAGGTCTCTTTAACAGAAGGACAATAGCATAGATTTCTACCAAAAGCATTCGCCGGATTCGCTACTGGGTAATGCAAGACCCAAACAATAACGACACGCTGTATCACTACAGGAATTTCCATAGTAAATATATGCCTTTGATGGCTTGAAAGTATTCAGGATTGTCCCTTGTTCCACTTACTCCTATTGTATCGAAGAGTCCTTTGTGGTTTTTGTATCGTACCATAATTATGGGCCGCAAATGCTCGTGGTTACGTCAGTATTATGGCTGATCACCACCGCTCAAATCTGACAAGTGCTACCCCATAATTCGTGTCAAAATTGTACACTTGACAAACGTTTCCATCGTCACAAGCGTCACACGAATCATGCAACGAACAATCGTGACTAGAAGCCGTCTGCTATGGACGATGCCAAGGAGCTCTTGCGGGATCCACTCGAACGGGGCGGGCGAGGTGCCAAAGACTGAAGCAAACAGTGGCCGGCACGGACCACCGAGACAGACAAACCAGACGGGACCAAAGGGGGACGGCGACCAGCCGCACCCAAAGGAACACGTGGATCAGTTGGAGCCGATGGAGGGCAACGAGGCGAGTCCGGAGAAGGAACCGACGCGGTCGACGGGGATCAAGTCAGGTACGTCCCTCGTTCCTCGAGACCCCCGATGCAAAAAGACTAATGGGCGGCAGAACACGAGGGTGACAGTAAGGCGCACAAGTAGCGAGACGACTGCTGTGTGACGTGACGTTTATTCGTATACGTACCATCTATCCAAAAAGAAAGAAAAAAAAGAATCATCTCTATATCCGTCCGTCTACCATGCCTCCGATAGATTGCATCATAATGTCGATGAACCATCGCTGATCATCTACTCCGTACCAACCAATGTGTCCGCCGTTTTTGGTGGCGAGAAGGCAGAGGTGATTGTTGTGTGATACTTGCTCGTACGGCAAGACTTCATTGAGTGCCATCGGATCGTCTTGCGCGTTCAGGAGGATCGTGTTTGTTCTGATGGCACTCACGGTTCGTGCGGACGAGGCTGCCCGGTAGTAGTGCATGGCAGACTCAAAGCCGAATGCTTTCGCTGTGAATGCATCGTCGAATTCGCGCAAATTTCTGGCCTTCATGACGTCGGACACAACCACGCCCTCATGTTGTGCCAGAAATTGGGAGTGTCGCTTGAACAGTCGTTGCAGGCCCTGAGTCATTCGACCCGAGTAGAGCCGGCCCAACCAGTACGATTCGAGGTTGTCACTGGATCTATCCAGCACCCATGGATTGGAAACTGCTATACCCAAGGCCACTTTCGAGTCCTCGTTGAAGCGAGCCAGGTAGTTGCAGAGGATATTTGCGCCTAATGAGAATCCAACCACGACGATGCGGCGGTTAGGATATTTCTCAGCCAGGAAGACCAATGCACTGCGAATGTCGTCCGTCTGCATGGCGTTCCAATACGCTTTCGACGTGACCTTTGACCTTGCACAGCCCCGAGCGTTGAACGCTACGACGGACATCTCACCATCGTCCTTGTACTGTTCGTGAATGGCCGTGACGGCACGTCTAATGTAGTTCTCGTGACTGCCTCCTGCGATACCGTGTATCAGGACTGCCAGAATACCGGCAGTGTCGCTCCCGATTGTCTTTGACTCGTCAGACGTCATGTAAGCGGTCCGGGGTGGGAGATTGAGGTCACCACTGGACTCATATTCCGCTTCGGAAAGATTCTTGGTGGTTCGGACGGCGAAATCAAGAGCGTTGCTGCCTCCGTCTTCATGCTCTATCAGGTGTCTTTTGTAGTAGACATGATCCACTTTCTCAAAGTTGGCCACTCCACTGTACAATGTTGAAAAGTGAGGCCATGAGAGTAACCATCTCAGAGGTACGTAGCCTTCGACAACGCTAGGCAACGTCGCCACGAATGTACTCAATTTTGTGCTCGTCTTTGAGTGAATGACATCCAACCTCGACTTACAAGTGCCCAAATTCATGCCTTGTAAAGTCGTTGCAAATTGTGTGTCTGCAGATAGATGCGATGTATCACTTCAATATCGAAATTGGTTTTGTAAATTCGAGTGCAACTGCCAAAGGACTAAGAGCAGCAGCAGTTTCCAGAAGGTTTACGACACGTTCTGAGATAGTCTGAGCAGCATTGCTAGTCAAGGATTACAAGCCCAAGACCTCTGTAGACCACCTGTAGCCCTGCTATCACTATCTCCAGGGTTTGCCAGTCAAGGATTTCTGACTCAGTAAGATAAATAAAATCATGATCAGATTCGAGCAGTACGATATCACTTCTCTTCACATGTCAGAAATCTTCCGCGGATTAACCTCGGTGTCTCACGTGAGCCCAGAATCCACTTGCATGCGGGAAGCAACCCAGGGTCGGCAAAACCTGTCTAAGGCTGTCTCCGGCTAGCACTCGGATCGCGATTGTGTTTCGGAAGTCATGCGTGCAGGATGCCCCGTAAAGTTTGCACTCAATGGATGTGGAAAGTACAGTACAAACCTTATTCATGTGCAGTCGGTGGTGCGCTCGGGCATTTCTTGCTCTAGAATGAATGGAGCAGGTGAAACATCCTTTTAAGAAGCTCTATTTTGAGCAGTCAATCTTAAGTAGATGGACAGATTCAGACTGGGCAGAGACCTATTTACGCAAACACGCTATGTGATCTACAGCAAGTGTCTGTGTACGGAGAACCGCGAGGTAGAAGTTGAGACACGACTTGCATCAAATCAGCTTTGTGAAGAATTGATAGTGAAAGGAGCAGGCCTTGCTCCGTGCAAATTCGTGTCAGGACCAGTCTGATGGGTTCGGTTGTGTCAGGTGTGAGTTTTAATCTAGCCGTGTGAATCGAGAAGCATACAATCTGTGAATCGTGACCAGAGTTCTGCTGCTGCCTATTATTGGCTGTACATTCCGATTACAGTAAAGGTAGTTTGGTTATAGATCTCGGGCGGATTTAAGCGTCTTAAGACTTAGATCGCGTGATTGAGATTACCCTTAAAGAGATCTGTATGCTAGTGGTGCTATTAAAGGAGAAACGCTTAGTGTCTCGATCGAGTGCTAGTGGGAATATGGTTACCATGATGGAAAAAGTCTTAAATTGCCTTATCGGCTGCTAATTTATCGCGCTATCTAATGCTGCCACGCGATGTCTCTCACATCAATTCATTGCAAATCCCTGGTCTTGGCGTGTTCAATCAATGGTACATGTCAAAGATTGGCAGTAGTCTAATTAGAGTGACGCATTGTGCATTTGTAGATGCGTTCTGGATGCACAGCTCTCGTACTCAAAACAACAACAACTTAACAGGTATAATTGAGCAGTCTTTTCATATAGGTGAGACATGCAGGAATCGCTTGGAGCACTCTTCACAGTCGAGCTGTAAAACGCAATAAAACTTTTGTCGGCCAGTTCAAACAATAAAGCTGCTCCTTCTGCACGGCAATGGTCGGCATCATTTGCGAGGTGTCCTTGACCACGAGATCAGGTCCAGGGTTCCCCACAAGAGGGGCGTCGGAACGGCGTTCAGCCTCGATTGAAGCGAGATACGAGGTGCAGACCACCGATGGAACAGCCCAAGAGGCGGCCCGATTAAGGATCGTCCCGTAAATCTTTCTCACAACTGACGTTGAACCTTGTGACGTCCCTAGATCGTTAGGGACGCGTGTCATCGTCCAGCCACCGTCCATATCCTTGAAATACCCATGCTGGAACGCGGCACGAAGATTGACATTACCATGAAAATTACTGCTCAGCTGCCAGGCCATAACAAGCCAAGCAGTAAATGGACACATAGCATCACTTCCATTCAAGGCAGTGAGCAGTGGTCAAGACGGATACAAAGAATCTGTTTACTGTTGCAAGTGAGGTCCATGGAAAATCATTAAAGTTTGTTAATCATTCGCGTACATATTTCTGAGACCCAGGATGGCCAAGCATACGCAAAAGACTAAAGTGAGCACGATCAATGATCCTCTGCGTCGATCTAGATGATGTCTATAATTGGTCATTTGGACGCATCTGGCACATCATACGTGTCAAGTAAGCCTTATAGCATTCGTACATAGCCTTTTGTGGACAGCTTCGATGGAAATTGTTGCCATCGCGAGTCTCCGGACTCAAATCGATACTTGTTCTAGCCATAAGTGCGTCACTGAGATTTGCCACAGCTGTAGAGAGCTATGTGAAACACATTATCGAACCAACATGGTCAACACGAGATTCCCGTCGTCATTGGGAATTGGCAATCGCATTTTGTGATTCTGAGACATCAAAGGATGGGGAATGCGAGTGCGAGAGATCTACGAACTGCCCAGCCTCGTCTCGCTAAGCATCAGCACATCTGGTCATGGTCGACTTGTCCAGATGCAGCTGGGCAGTGGTCGAGCATGTGCCATCACTGCTTGATAACGCTACTAAAGATACATACTTCGGCCTGCTTCATTAGGATCCTTGTCGTAGCGTATGATTGTCGAAGCACGAAGTTTGGGAACAGCGCCAATTAAAGTGAAAGTGGCGGAACGAGAGGCGACCAATTGCAGGGACAGGGGCTTGGAAAGAATGACGATGCAGGACCTCCACGTCAAAAGATGTGTTACGGGAAGCATCGGGCGGCTTGGCAGAACAACGCCAGCTCGTTTGGCGCCGGCACGGAAGCACTCTGCAAGACTTCCATTGTTCGTTTGATGCCCTCTTTTGGGTGTGAATCGTGTCTCGTTCACGACGCCCACTGCCCAGTCGTCCACTGCCCAGCACACAGAAAGCACGCCACCCCGCATACGGTGGACCGACCTCGATGGCAGCTGCACTCCCGTGTCGCAGATGCTCCTTGGTCTGCCTGCTTTCGGTCTCCCCTCCTGCCCAGGTCCCGCATAGATGGGTGGACGTCGGTGAATCAGAGGTGACTCTTCTGATGAAGGATCAGGGACTTAGGTATCGAGAAGAGGGCGAGGCCACGGACGAGACCTCGCGTACTGCCACGGGAAGGGAGACGAGGAGTCTGGGGAGGCTTGCTAGGCGGGTGAGAAGTGCAGCTGCCCGGAGTGCTGAAGGTGCAGGGAGCGTGTGGCAGGTAAAGAGGGAAGCAGAAAGGCAGAACGCGAGCATCAGGAAGAAAAGCGCCATGTCTCAGATACAGCCCCTCCACCAAAAAGTCTCAGAACGCTGCCTCCTTTTAAGGTGGAGCTGTCTTCGTTTGTGCTCTTCTCTCCCCTCCAGAACGTCCCCTTCCGTCCTCACAACCCTTACTCGTCCGCAAGTAAGACGCCGCACAAAGATCCATAGGGACTCAGACTGGGTCAAGTCACGCTCTGGATCTGAGACCTACCTTTGAGACGGTGGCACCGCCTGGATTGTTCCTTACAACCTTCGGCAACTCTTTTTAACGTCTTTCGCGCGTGTCGGTGGTCTTGGGGTCAGCAAAGAAAGTGCCTGCCAGCCCTCTTCTCAGACCACCCATCCGTATCTCTTTCAGCTGGTGAGCGAGTGAGTCGTGCCCAAAGAGTCGACTGTTAAACAACGCACGATCGTCTTTGCCTCTCGAGACAGACACGCTTGAGCTGAGTGGCACACATAAACACGCTTGCTCCCCTCTCCCGCACCCAGACGTCTCTTACTCTCCCTTCTTCGGATCTCCCTCTATCTCATACTCTACGTCTGCTTCGCTGTCACCACCGGACAGGATAACCCGAGGACGATATTCAATACAACATTCTCTCGGCAGCGACAACCTGGTCTCGGAACCTCGAAGCACACACGCCAGAAGGCATCCTCTGACACAGACATACACAGGCACGACACCTACGCACACTCGAATCATGCATCGTCGTGACTCCATCATGAACAAGAGCGATACTCAGCCTCACCCCAAGAACGCGGACCTACCTCTACAGGAGTATCATGGTTCGTCAACGATTGAGGACTTTGACGCAACTGCTGCAGCTCTGTCCCGTCTCTCTGTATTGGCAGAGAGCAGTCGCACTGATGGCAGTGCCAGCCCACTCCTCAACTTGGACAGCACATATGAGACATCGACGCTCAGCTCTTGTCCTTCCCCAGCTAAACGACCATCAGAGACTTTCGATACCACATTGCAGTCAAGTGACATGAAGCGTCTCCGCATTGAGGTGGCACAGCACTCGCCTCTTCGTGACACATCACACATCTTCGCACAGGACTTTGTTGAAGTTGATGTTGAACCTGAACACAGCTGTAAGGACAAGCTGGTTGGTCTTGGACTCAATTGTGCCTTGGCACCACACGCCACTTCCAATGAGCGACCTTTGCTAGACGAGAACAGGCCTTTCACTTTGGATGGATGCTCGCTTGTGTCTATGCACGGCAAGCACCGTAAGCGAGCTCGATCAAATCCTGTTGCGCCTTCTCCACGATGGCTCAAGGACGTCTCGTCCAAGAAAAAGGTTGGACACTCGGAATCGAAAGCTCTCAATGCTGTACGACATCGCCACCGAGACCTGAGTTCCATCCCTAAACCTCCTATCACTCAGCAAACCTTGAAGGAGCTCGAATTGAACGAGGTATTCAAAAATGCACAACTGCGGCACGATATTGTGCACGATCCGAACTTGCAATTTCGACCAAACACGGACGGCGAGAGAGGCGCCAAAAAACGGCACGAAGCCAACAAGTATTGGCGCTCGGTTGTCTATGAGCTGGATACAATTCAGAGTGTGCCAAAATCCAAACTAGGCCGAACACGTCTCTCGGTCATGTTTCAGGAAATGAAGGATATCCTTCTTTCCTTGGTACCCGTGTCGGAAAAGGTCACACTCGAGGTATCATTCGACCACGAGCTATTCTTGCAGACTCTGAGTCATGGCTTGTTTTCCGTGGCAGCATTCGCACAGTTCATGAGTAGCCTCATGAAGCGCCACTGTGCTCCCATGCGTGACGAAGCAATCGACGACACTGTACGACAGATTGAATGCGCTACGACGTCCCTCGATTTTGTCGAGGCCTTACGCTCCACCTTCGATGTCCTCGAGATGATGAAGTTAGATGTGGCAAATCATCAACTACGAACACTTCGGGGCTATCTGCTCAGTACTTCGATCGAGTTTGAGAAGAGCTGGTTCCTGAGAAAATACCATACCGGCGTACAATCCATCGAGTCAGGCAAGTCTTGGTTCCAGGCCACTTTGCCGGCTATCGAAACACAGACCTCTTCACTAGACTACAGGGCGTGCTTTTCCAAGGGCTACACTTCACTGTTCAGTGCTTCGGCACAGAAGTCCCAGATCCCGACTACCTTCAATTTCGACACAAGCCGAATCATGTCATTGAAGAAGGATGTCCGTGAGCTCGTCTACCTCAATCTTTCACTCCTTATCTTCAAGCAAACGAACAAGACATGTACTGTGGCGGAGCTATCGGCAATCAAGGTTGAACTCTTGACTTTGATGTCGACTGAGCTTTCGAGATCTACTGAACGCTGGGTCGATGCCGTTCCGAATATCGCCCTGCAAATTCTGAGAAGTTCCCAAGGATCTAGCTCGAATCACACCCCATTGCCATCTGGAAAAGATCTACAATTTGTCATTTCATGGTTGACGACCCACATGAACGAGAAATCGACGATTTTCAGTATGGTAGAAGCTCGTGTCTTGGCAGCCCTCAACAAATTGGTCTACCACGAGCTCACTGTTGTTTCTACCAATGGACAAAAGGAGCCTTCAACTATCGATTGGGGCTTGCTGGAGAGTTCGAGAAACGAAGTCCAGAATGTATCGAGACGTATGGCAGCTGTAGCTGAATACCACTGGAAAGTTCATGGTTCCAATTATGTACAATGGTCGCGAACTTGAATTTCGACTATAATGAATAGGTCAGCATTCGGCCATCGCAAAGCCCATTGTTTTATAGCGTCAGCACGATTATCCACTCGCTTGGGATTGGCATCACTTGGTAGGTATCTTATCTCGGTCTGCGATAGAAGATATAGGTAATCTAAAGGTTCGGAACTTTGTAAACTAGCTAGTATATATCATCATACAGCACCGTACCCTAGTCCCCGAGTGCTCGGCAAGTTGCATTGCGTCGAGACTCATCTCTGATTGTCTGTTGTGCCCCGTTAATTTTGTCGCTATGAGGGAGTAACAATTTACCACGGATTTCGTCATCGCAGCTCATCTAGCAAGGGTGACAATTCCACATACCCTTGTAGTTCCTTCTTCAACCTCACCAGCTCGTCCGTGCCCTTCTTCAGATCGTCGGGAGAGCCTGTGGAGACTTCGATGTCGGCATGCACGATCCAGGTACTGCCATCACCGATCGCTACTCCCTCCATTTCCTCGGCCTGTGCGTTTCCATTCATTGACTCATCGACAGCCTTTTTCCTTGCCTGGAAGACCTGGTAGACACGGAGCGAGACGGATCCAATGGTGAGCGAGTACCCTTGTTCGTAATAGGCAAAAGACAGGAGATAGCCCATCGAGGAGGCGAGTTTCTTCGCGTCCCCGGCGTGACAGGGCACAATATGCACGATTCTCGAGGTGACGGGTCGTTTGTTCATTTCCGGGGCGTCAATGACCTCCAAGACTTGGGCGGGCGACTTGTTCTGGGCGTCGTCGATCGGATCATTGGCCGTCGTGGAGCGGTCTTCACGAAGACGGAGAAAGTCAGAGGCTCGACGGCCCTGTGCGCTTGTCTCATCCTTGTAGACGT
Organism: Taphrina deformans; assembly: GCA_005281575.1. Taxonomy (NCBI): domain Eukaryota; kingdom Fungi; phylum Ascomycota; class Taphrinomycetes; order Taphrinales; family Taphrinaceae; genus Taphrina; species Taphrina deformans. Next base: position 408,538 of record RHGG01000005.1, on the reverse strand, counting down.
ATGTGATGGTCTTGAACTGATTCAGACGTTCGGTCGTCAGGGTCTGGACGACTGCCACAAAGGTTTCCAAGTGTCTTGCTGGCAGCGGAGCAAATAATGACAGTCTCTGTATTGGCATTGAGACTTGAGCTGGAGTTGTGTCTAGGGAGCAAAGTTCATGATTCTTCCAGGCGATGATCACAAGTCCTCGCACAGATATATCAGAACTGGTCAGCACGAGCAGGGTTGAGATGTGCTACAGTCGTTGACTTTTCTCCATGGACAATATTGATGTTTAGTGAGTTGGATTCCTTTGAAAGAGTCTCACGAATTGGTTGTGGAGATGGTGGCGATGGGGAGGCGTCGGTGCGCCATGGGGAAGAATTCCGTTCATCTTTTCATGGTTGAATAGTATTCAAGTATGCACGTTCGTGAATCGGATTTGGTGCCGACAAGTGCTCGACAGACTTACAATGGTGTCCAAGTCAAAGGCCAAGAAGGAGCAGCTCAGACAGAAAGCGTCAGGCACGCCCGAGAAGCGCAAGTTTGAGGTCTTGCAGCCGGTCGAATTGGACGATGAGGAACTTATGCTCACAATCGAGACGCTCGAATCGCTCACCAATGAGCCGGCTATGCTCAGGCATAAGACGATCAAGCCGCTCAAGACTGCTATTCACAATTTCATGCGGGCCGCAGCCGCCGCTACTTCGAGCGGATCACTCACGAATCGAATCTCGGACGCGTTGACCGATGCTCGGTGGGTCGATGCCCGGGTGCTTTTGGCAGAGTTCAGAATTCGCGGAGAAGATGTGAGACTTGGCACATTGCAGCGATGGGTGCGTGAAGTGGATGCAGCCGCTGCGTCAGGTACAGATGTGGGTGTCTCTGCAGATGTGTTCCTCACATTGGACGCTATTTTGAGGGCCACTTCCGTCAAGAAGGACGGAAGTGCGAATGGCACAGCTGGTGGTGCGCGGTCCTCGCAAAAGCGGAGCATCGAGGCGAAGACGAGTGATGGCTTATATGAGGCAGACTCGTCGGGTGTCATCACGTTTGATCCTCCAGTCTCCTTCAATCAGTCATCTGGACTTCAACTATACCAAGATGTGCTTTCGGGCGCAATTTTTGAGGATCGAAGCGCTCAGTCGTGGCGACAGAATGCAAAGATTGTGGAAATAACTCCAGCTGCTGCCCGAAAACCACCCAATCAATACGATGCAAGGATCTACACGACAATAGATCCGTTGATTGGCGAAGTGCCACCGGAGACGACCAGTCGCCATGATATACCGGCCGTGCCAGGCGCTTTCATCATCGAGGGTCTACTCACATCGGAAGAGTGTAGAAACATCATCCGCCAGGGAGAAGCCGTGGAATTTTCTCCGGACTGTGCAGTCGCAGGTTCCGCCACCCAGCAAGCATCAATATTGGCACATAACTTTTACTACTACTCGGATGACCAGACACTTGCAAGGATATACAACAGAGCACTGCCCTTTCTACCAGAGTCCATTGAAGGCTGCGCCGTCAAGGGTATCAATGCTCGATTTCGTGTGTATAGATACGTGCCAGGTGCAGTATACAGGCCACACATTGATGGCTCGTGGCCCAGATCAGGTCTGGACAGCACGAAGCCTGAAGGCTCCCAGTACATATACGACGACACAAGGGACGGTGCTCAGTTATCCAGATTGACATTCTTGATCTATCTCAACGACGACTTTGAGGAAGGCTACACGACGTTCTTCATTCCCGATAACCAGCCCGAGAAGCTTCGTGGTGTTCGAGTCGTGCCGCGAATTGGATCGGTGCTGGTATTTCCTCACGGAGATTCCATCGGCGCATTGCTACACGAGGGCTCCAGCGTCAAATCTGGTGCAAAGTATGTCATCAGGACGGATGTTTTGTACGAAAAGAGTGAGGTCAAAAAGTAAGGATCAATGGGTATCAGCGATGGTTGGGTTGAGGGAGCATACTGCGTTAGTATATCGTCTTGGGAATTCTCTGTCGAGATGGTCAAGCTTCAAGGGCCCAGAGCCTGCTGTCAACAGCCGCTTCGTGAAGTACATCTACATGACGGTGTACGTGAAAGGAGAGCACCTCAGCAGACAGATCCCGTAGAAGACATGAATGGAGCTGATCTCGGCGAAACTACGGAGTTTCACAATGGTAGTGAGAGGCGCGGGCGGTTGCCAAAAACAATCCCACTAAACAAATCTGACTTGACAAAGTCCTCCAACAGAGCCGCGTATCGGCAAGTCGACAAAGCAACCGTGTCCCTTGTGATACTCCTTTCATCGGCGAAGAAGTGAGCCATGGCCGATCTCGCAAACACACTGTGCTATCTGGCACGGCCGAGCTCCCCTGCGATTCCACCACTATTTGTCTTGTCCCTGCCAGACGAAGATTGCGATTTTGACGATCTATTACCAAGGATACTGCATATCATAGATTGCGAGAAGTTTGCAGGCTCGAAGAGCAGCAAGACTTTCAAATATGAGTTGCTCATATTCTGTGCCAGTGGTCATCACAGACCTTCTTGGCCGTGGCTCATACAAGCATTTTCGAAATTAGACAAGAAGTACAAGAAAGCTCTACAGAAATTGTATCTTGTGCATGAGAAGTCGTGGGTACGTGTCTGTATGCAATTGCTGGAAAATGTAGTCTCACCGAAATTCGCAAGAAAGGTCAGGCACGTCAAGACTCTTGCCAAACTGCACGAAATGCTTGGCGATGTGATGCTCACCATCCTTATACCGGACAGAGTTCTTCAATACGATCTTCAGACTACGCAAGACAATAGTCGTCCTCGCAAGCCAAGGAGAGATGTGAAGCAATCGGACCACGCCCAGGCTGCAAAGTCATCGGCATGCACAACAGATGATGATGTTCCTAGCAAACCTGCTCCGCCTACCATACCGGCAGCCCGTGTCAACTCAAGAGCTGCCAAGAAAACATCCGGATCACTTGTTGACACAACAGAGAATTCAGTTCTGCCCTCAATCCCTCCTCGGCGTTCCTCAAGCACACGAACACAAGAAACGCGACCTTCCTCCAGGGACTCTGTCATTTTCGAAGATCCAGAGGACGAGGACGCAGCCAATACAGCCTGCATGAATCTGCAAACCATCCTCAAACAATCTATAGACGAGCAGTCCACCAAGCCAGTGCCAGGTCATCGTTCTTCCTCCGCACCAACAGTAGTACACCCGAATGTGCCTCGAGCGTCTCAGATGCTACCCACGAACAAGGCGCAAATGACCAAGGCACCTGCAACCTTAAGAAGAGCTATATCCGGACCTCTCACGCCCTCCAGTGGTATGAAACAGAACTTCTTGCTGCCTGATCCAAGCAAGCCGCCACCGAAGATCAAGATTCATGGCAAAGAAGTTCGGGTGAAGACACGGAAATTGAAGCCTGGCGAAAGTGAAGGTAGAGTCGGAGGACTCAAGGCCCTCTTCGAAGAGCGAGCCTTGGTGGCACAAAGCATGGCATGATGCACGGTCGTCCTTGACCTACTTGACTTTGTTCTATACGATGATTGCAAGGAACTTGGCGTGTGCAATGCTTTGGGTGATATCGAACAGTCTTTAGTGGCTGATCATGTCGCCTAGACTGTTATCCCTTCCTCGTATGGACTTTATCCATGCAATTTCGATAGTGAGTATGTGAATCTTGGCGCTGGCACGAGTGGTTCATTCAGAGCAGGCAGGGTACATCTTGAATGATCAGGAGCATAGATTGAGAATATGAGACGACAGAAATTGGTTATCAATTGTAAAGTGTAATCTGGCATACCAGTGCCGGAATTCGTCTACTTTCGTGTTACCCTTCAGCACAAGGTGCTTCTCCAAAGTCATCTTTTGGTTTGGAGCAATTTAAAACAAGCGTGTTTCCCGGTAATTGTGGTGGGCCCGGCAGTATGAACACAAAAAGTGGCCCAAGGCTGACAGAGGAGGCAGATATACTCAGGGTACCTTTGATGGCTCGTGATTGACCGACGCTTGTTGCCAGCTCCTTGTAGGGGCGTTGCTGGAGGGCCGGTGCGAGTGACTCGGGCAGTCGATGGATGACATACATCATTCCAGAAGCTGCGCCGAGGTGCGCGAGTGGACGGCGCGGTGAACGCGTCCCGAACGCGTCTGACTGATCATTTGCGCGTCTTTAATCTTGATTGCATTTGTGCCGCCAGTTTCTGCCGTTGCTACTGCCTTGCCATACCTCCCTTCCTCCCTTCTCTTCCTCCTTCCTTGCTTCCCCCTTCCTTCCTTCCTCTCCCTTTCACTCTTCGTCCTTGCCCTGTTGTACTTCTTCAGCTCTGTCGAACTGTAGGACTACAATCGTCACACAAGCCTTCTACCCCGCGAGGTCAACATGTTTGTCCTGTAAGCTCACATCTCAACCACACTAGCGTTCGACACCTTTTTCCTAACCCGTCTAGTAAGAGAGATGGACGAAAGGAACGCGTGCAATTCGACAAGATTACCTCGCGAGTTGCACGTCTGTGCTACAACTTGGATGCCGAGCATGTTTTCGCCGAGGCCATCACGCAAAAGGTTAGTAAAGCCTCGGTTCTTCGAGTCATCAGACGCGTTGTACCACGAAAATTCGCGGTGACTAATTCGTGACAGGTCATTGCCGGAGTCTACAAAGGTGTCACCACCATCGAGCTTGATAACCTCGCGGCAGAGACTGCTGCTTACATGACCACTCAACATCCTGACTACGCTATTCTTGCTGCCAGAATTGCTGTCTCCAACTTGCATAAGCAGACTAAAAAGTCATTCTCCGCTGTGTGCAGAGATCTATATGAGTACATTAACCCAAAGAATGAGAGGCACTCTCCTATGATTGCGGATGACATCTACCAGATCATTCAAGAACACAAGGAGGAGTTGGACAGTGCTATGATCTATGACCGTGACTTTGGGTACCAATACTTTGGCTTCAAGACTCTAGAACGATCGTATCTCTTGAGAATCAATGGTCAGGTCGCCGAGAGACCTCAGCACATGATCATGAGGGTCGCCATCGGCATTCACGGCAAGGATATCGAGAAGGCTATCGAGACGTACAATCTCATGTCCACGAAGCACTTCACGCACGCTTCGCCAACTCTCTTCAACGCTGGAACGCCCAACCCTCAGCTCTCGTCTTGCTTCTTGGTGACCATGAAGGACGATTCCATCGATGGTATCTATGACACACTGAAGACCTGCGCGCTCATTTCCAAGACTGCCGGCGGCATCGGACTGAACATCCACTGTATTCGAGCCACAGGCTCGTACATTGCAGGAACTAACGGCACATCGAACGGCATCATTCCCATGCTGAGAGTGTTCAACAACACCGCACGCTATGTTGACCAGGGTGGCAACAAACGTCCTGGTGCCTTTGCAATTTACATTGAGCCATGGCACGCCGATATCTTTGGTTTCCTTGATCTCAGAAAGAACCACGGAAAGGAGGAAGTTCGAGCTCGTGATCTCTTCTATGCTCTCTGGATCCCTGATCTGTTCATGAAGCGGGTGGAGGAGAATGGAGAGTGGAGTCTTGTGTGTCCTAACGAGTGCCCAGGATTGCACGAAGTCTATGGTGACGAGTTCGAGGCACTCTACACCAAGTACGAGAAGGCTGGCAAGTGTATGAAGACAATCAAAGCACAAAAGCTGTGGTATGCTATCCTGGAATGTCAAACTGAGACTGGAAATCCGTTCATGCTCTACAAAGACGCTTGTAACCGAAAGTCCAACCAGAAGAACTTGGGAACCATCAAGTGCTCCAACCTGTGCACGGAGATTGTTGAGTACTCAGCTCCGGATGAGGTCGCCGTGTGCAATTTGGCCTCGATCGCGTTGCCGACGTACATCGACATGAGAGCAGAAGAGCCGACCTATGATTTCAAGAAGCTGCACAAGGTCACCAAGGTTGTTGCCAGGAACTTGAACAAGATCATTGATGTCAACTACTATCCTGTGAAGGAAGCAGAAAACTCGAACATGCGACACAGACCAATCGGTTTGGGTGTCCAAGGTCTTGCTGATGCTTTCCTTGCACTCAAGCTACCTTTCGACTCACCGGAAGCTAAGCAATTGAATATTCAGATCTTCGAGACAATCTACCATGCAGCCTTGGAGGCTTCGTGTGAGCTTGCCCAAGAAGAGGGTCCATACTCGACCTTCCAGGGTTCTCCAGCCTCCCAAGGACAGCTGCAGTACGATCTATGGGGAGTGACTCCTTCCAAGCTCTGGGACTGGGAGACCCTCAAGGCAGACATTAAGCAGCATGGTCTCAGAAATTCACTCTTGTGCGCGCCAATGCCTACAGCCTCCACTTCACAAATTATGGGCTTTAACGAATGTTTCGAGCCTTATACCTCAAACATATACTCACGAAGAGTTCTGGCCGGTGAGTTCCAAGTTGTCAACCCATGGTTGCTCAAAGACCTTGTTGAGATGGGTCTCTGGTCTGAGAACATGAAGAACAGGATCATCGCTGATGGCGGTTCCATCCAAAATATCCCAAACATTCCTGCCGACACGAAGGCATTGTACAAGACTGTGTGGGAGCTGTCGCAGAAAGTTGTTATCGACATGGCCGCCGATCGTGGTGCCTTCATTGATCAATCGCAATCTCTTAATCTCCATCTCAAGGCGCCAACCTTTGGTAAAATCACCTCCATGCACTTCTATGGGTGGAAGAAGGGATTGAAAACTGGTATGTACTACCTCCGAACCATGGCTGCTGCTGCGCCAATTCAATTTACCGTTGACAAGGATGCGCTGGCAGTTGCCGATACTGCTGTTGCAAAGAGACGAGTCACTCGAAAGTATGCACCACAACAACCAGCTGAATCGATTCCAGCCTCACCCGAGATACCTACCAAGAAAGAGTCGGAGATCGTGGACTCTAGTGACGAGGAAGCAGTCCCAGTGCCTTCAGCTGCTGTCACTCCAGTCAAATTGGCTTCTGGTCTGCCTAATGGTACACCTGTGGACCACGATGCAGTCAAGGCCAGTATGACCGAGGAGGAGCAGGACATCTATGATGAAAAGGTTCTTGCATGCAGTATCGACAACCCAGATTCTTGTGTCATGTGCGGATCCTAAGAGATTCAGCGAAGTAGCAAATCATTCGACATTCATGTATTGGCGGCTCGATTTACGAGCTTTTTGTGCGAATACTGGCCTGGCTGCAGTGGTAAGTGAACAGAGTTTATTTTGGACAATTGGTTGTGGGCATACATTGGGGAATTCTGCTTGGCTGTAAATATACATAGATAATTAGGATAGTAAGAATGCAAATTGTAGAGATCTCAGAACTGCTGATTTAAGTGTGAAGAAACAACTTCAAGCTGCTCTCTCCTGATCACTCCAAATAGGGAAATGTGGCTCTTTCAAGGCCCCACATCAGACACGTCCAGCTACCGTAGGCAGGTCTTTCCTGGATCTCAACTTGGGCATTACTGTGTGAGTGCGTCTCCTGTCGCACGCACAGTCAGTCGGCACTCAGACACATGACAACTACAGACGTGTAACGAGGCGAACTAAACAAGTAGTGAACGAGACAAGCGAATTGTCCTAAAGACAGCATGTTATCGATAGAACTTGTGCAGGATACACCATTTAAGAGACTGGATGTTCGTCTGTTCAAGATGAAAACCTGAGGACACCACTCTCGACACGAATATTGTCAGTCATGTCGACTCCGAGGATGATCAAGATCAATGAGCATGAGCAATACGTATGCTCCTGGACAATGGTTGACTCCGCTGACCGTTACTCAGAGTCTGGGAGACAGTCTTGGACGAGGAGCCTTTGGCTCAGTCTATCGTGGACTCAACACTCATTCGGGCGAGACGGTTGCCGTGAAACAGATCAAGCTCAAGAATATCGCAGAGACTGAGGCAACAGAGATCATGGTACTTCAATCATCGCAAGCACAGTCCTAGCCGCTCACGATTCGACAGGGGGAAATTGATCTGTTGAAGAACTTGAATGTATGAAATTGCTCATTGCTCAAAGGTCGACACTCACACATTACAGCATCCAAACATTGTCAAGTACCACTGCTTCTACAAGAGCGTCGACAGTCTCTTCATTGTGCTGGAGTATTGCGAGAACGGCTCCCTAGCCAGCATCTGCAAGTCTTTCGGAGTTTTCCCGGAGCATCTTGTAGCGATCTACACGGATCAGGTACTCCTGGGTTTGATCTATCTCCATGATCAGGGTGTCATTCATCGTGACATCAAGGGGGCCAACATTCTCACCACAAAGGATGGCACTGTGAAATTGGCTGATTTTGGCGTGGCTACGAATGTTCTCAGTGACATGACCGTGGTCGGTAGTCCGTATTGGAGTGAGTCCCCCAATAGAATACGACAGCACGTATTGACCTGCACAGTGGCCCCAGAGATTATTGAGCTTGCCGGAGCGACATCTGCATCGGACATCTGGAGTCTTGGATGTGTCATCATAGAACTGTTGCAGGGACGACCACCGTACAGTGATATGGACCAGATGTCGGCCCTTTTTCATATTGTGGATGATGAGCATCCCCCATTTCCTGATGGTGCTTCTGCCGTATGTGTAGCTTGCGGTCTACAAGCATGCAATTAGCTTATAGATCAGGGAGCACGGGACTTTCTAGTGCGATGCTTTCAAAAGAATCCGAATCTGAGGACTTCCGCGAAGAAATTAAGAAAACATACTTGGATAACTAATCATGTCAAGAATGGATCCCATAGATCGAGGAGTTCTCATACCTCTAGTCCATTGGATTTTGACGATGCAGTAAACAGCGTACAAGAATACAATGAAAAAGTCAATGGCCCAGATCTCGTCTCGAAGACTTCACGTCGTACACGCTCGCCAGAGAAGCAGATGAAGTATTCGAACAATGCATTGAGACGGAAGCCTGTTCCAATTCCAAAGCATTACGAAGACATTGATGAGGACTGGTCCAAGGATCTCGAATTCAAAAGTTCCGGCGGTGCAATACGCATGCCTCTCAAGCTCAAGCCTACACATGCTGTTCCACATTCAGCATCAAAAAGTATCGAAAGTGTTTGGGACGACGACTTTGCAGTGGGTTTGGACAAATCAAAAGTGCGCGCCCTTAAAAGTACCCTGTCAAGCTCGCAAACTCGATCGGCACCGACACTGCAGAATCAAGCTAGACCCCTGCTGCAACAGTCTAAAAGTGCTGCACCACTATCACGCAGACGATCTCCAGAGCGCCCGGCGCTGGCTGACGCTACGATACGACCTTCATCATCACAACTGGCACGAACTGCAACTGACACACCTCCAGGGACGCCCAAGACACGGCGTGTATCTACCAGCAAAGAATTTCTGCGAGCTTCTTCGTCACTGTCGGGCAATCTTACGCCGCAACGCTCACAGATTTCACAAGCCACAACCTCAAAAGTGGCCCAGGACAATGCTAATAAGACCATATTAGCTCTGCAACAATACGCCGAAGAACACGAAGATTACAGTGATATAATTGGAGATGTCGAGCAATCTAATCCTCTACTAGCTTCGAAGTTCAACAGCTCTGAGTTCTCAAACAAATCGTGGCTACAGGACGATGATGTAGGAGAAGACCCGTTTGCTGACATTGAAGAATTCGAAAAGGAGAACTTGACTGCGAACGTACTACGAGAACAAAAAGCCAGGGCAATACAACAAATGGAACAGTTGCTAAAGAAATTCCAGCTTGGCAACAAGCACGAATTGGAACTGCTGGAGTGCATCCGCGAAATCCAAGATTCACTGATTGATCACCCAGACCTGAAGCCGACCATTATTAGTGGACATGGACTATTGCCTCTACTGGAGATCCTGGAGTCGAGTACGGAGGATGACTTAATCCTAGTAATCTTAGAATTGCTTAATCGCTTGGCTCTCAATGACGAAGAAGTCCAAGAGAACATGTCAGTGTCTTCACACTCATCTTTTTTATCTCAACTGATCAGATAGATCCTTCGTCGGCGGAATCTCGAGCGTCACGAAGTTTGCGTACAAAAAGTACAACCAGGATATCAGGACACAAGCAGCCATTTTCGTTCGTCAGATGTTGGCATCTTCTGATCTGAATGCACAGATTTTTGTCAGTTGCCGGGGTCTGGGCATCCTGACTGAGCTATTGGAGGAAGATTATCACGAAGCCAGAACCTTGGTCATGACTGGCATTGAGGGTATCGTGAGAGTGTTCTCCTTGCAGGGTAAATATACGCCTCGCAATGATCTATGCCGCATCATGGCCCAGACAGGTGTCCTAGAACCACTAACGCACACTTTACACGTGCTGATTGCTGGTGAAAGAGATCAGGAGGACGACCGAGCCATCTCCTCGATCCTAAAGATAATGCTCACATTTGCACAAGCAGACGAGTACGTGAAACAACTAGTTGCTACTCGTACAGTGCTTAAACGTGTGTACTCGAATTTAGAACGCGGAGGGACTAACGAAGTAGGGATCATGATGGACCTGAATCTCATGTCAGGGGATCAATTAGTTTCCGCCCTCAAGTTCGTCAAAAGTCTGAGCTCAGTAACCTCAACCTTGGAAGTGTTACACAATTCAAATGCTATAGAGTGCCTTGTGAGACTGCTGGCAGACACTTCGATCGTCTCTTACCAGGAAATCGCAAACCACGTCTTGACAACACTCTTCAACCTTTGCAGGATCGACAAAGCGAGACAGTATGAGGCGGCCACGGTAGGCCTCATACCGATTCTTAAGCGCATTGTGTCACACGACAGACCACTCAAGGATATGGCTTTGCCCATGCTTTGCAACATGGCCCACAACAAGGACTGCCGCAGACTGCTTTGGTCTCAGCGAGGTCTAGACTTCTATGTCAAGTTGTTGGCGGATCCTTTCTGGCAGGTCAATGCGTTTGAGGCGATCGTTGTCTGGTTCTTTGAGGAGCCAGCGAGGGTTGAGAAGAGTCTTCTTGAATCGAATGCTAGCGAGGCCTTGATTTCGGCCTTTGCTTCCGCTCGTGGTGTACCATTTGAGAGTCTTTTGGACCAGCTGCAGAAGTTGCTCAAGGCGAGCCGGAGGTTGTCCCGGGTCTTCAACGTGCCGAGCTTTCTCACGAAACTCATGGAGCGCCTCGGTCACCCTAAGCCGACGGTGAGGGCAAACCTGCTGAAGGTGCTTCAGAGTGTCCTTGATGTCTGTGCGGCGAGGGGCGAGTCGATCGGACAGTACGACATTGTGCGCGTGCTGACGGATCTGAGCGAGAAGGATGGGGCAATCATTGTCAAGGCGTTGGCGGGGAGCATGTTGCGATCAATTGAGGATCGGGGCACGGGTGAATCGTTCTTTGACGCAAAGGAGCAGCAGTCTTGGGACCGGCACCGGATGGGCAAGTTGAATGGTAGTGTGGTGCACCAGAGTGGACGGTCGCGGTAGAGGGAGGGGCACAATGTATATATAAATATATACAAGATGGCGCGAGGCGAGCACATTGCAATCAGTGTCCATCATCCCAGACTCTGACGGCGCTCGACGCTCATTCACTCACTCACCGCTCGCAGGCAGGATGGATGGACGGAGTGGATGGTCGAATTGGTCGGGGAATTTTGCATCACAAGAGGAAATCGAAGGGAAGGAAGGAAGGAAGGAAGGATTCCCGTCACGTTTGTGCGAGGCTGAGGAACTCTTTTCCGTTTCAACCGCCTTTCCTTTCCCTCCCTCCCTCCTCCCCCTACGTAACGCAACGTCCCGTCCCATCCGTACCGTAACCCGTCCAATTTTCCACTTTCTCCCTGCCCATCCGCCATCCCTCCTCCAATCTCCAACATAACCTCTCTGGAATCCTCAACTCTTCTGCGCACAGGGACAGACCGTCTTGCCTCCTGTCCCCGGTGTCTCTGCCCCGGGATCCGTTGCCGCCGCCGCACTCTTTTGCACTCTTCCCTGCCAATCCAGCACTCTCCGTTTCCTCTTCTCGACACTTGCGAGTTCGGCCTCGTGTAACCTCGCACAGAGGACCCAGCACAGCCTGTCCAGCGTAGGGACCCATCGCACAATGTCACTCTCCATCTCGCCCACCTCGAGCGCCAGGTTCACCTTTGTCCGACAGGGCGACAAGAAATCGGAACCCATCCAGCAGCTCGTCTTGCCACAGCACAGTGAGAAGGGCTACGAAGCCGATCCGACCGTGCTCGCCGCCTCCCTGAGCAAGTTTCACGTCATCTTTGACGAGAGCACCAGGGCTTGCAACCTCGAGCTGAACAAGATTAAGAATCCCTTCGTCGGCTCGCCGGGCGTGCTCACGCCCTCCGACAGCACCACCTCCATGTCACAAGTCAGGGTCTCGGCCGAGCGACCGATCCTCTACCACTCGGCCGGCCTGTGGTCCAACTCTGGCAAGGCGTTCTGCAAAAAGGTGGACATGAGGTACCTCTATTACCAACACTTCCTGAACATTCAAAAGGTCAGCAACTACCAACAGGAGCTGCTCTCTTCCATGCTCCAAAAGGCCAAGCGCAAGAGCCGGGTCGAGGAGTCCATCACCCTCTCCCTCTTCCTGCACGAATCCTCGGGTCTGAGGACGGCGATCGACTCTGACGTCGAACTGTTCCGAAAGTGGCACGAGGGCGAGTTCAAGGGAACGTTGCGCAGAAAGTTCAGCTCTGAGCGGATGCTCTTCAAGGGCTACGTCGACGAGCTCAACGATCATTGGCGACACCTGACCTCTGAGGAACTCTTCCAGTTGCCCATCATCCGCATGCTGAGCAGGACGCCCGCCGACATCCTCTCGTCCCCGACCCACAGAGAGGTCAAGGACATCAACCAGCGGACCTACTTCAACACCCTCGTCCACATGGGCAAAAAGGACCGGGGCCATACCCTGTACTGAACTAGCGACGGCTCTTCATTCTTCTGTGCGCGCAATATTTCTGTTTTCCATCGTTTTCTTGAAGGAAGGCTTTTTTTCCCAAATCATCTCATTTCTGTCTGGCAGTCTCTAGAATGTACAAATGATTGCATATATAAATGAGGCCTCAAAGTGGCAGTTTTGTGTAGCGAGTATCAAGTACAAGTAATAATCATCCCATCCAATACTTTTCCATGTCTATTTTATATACTCTGCGCTAAATCAATCATGCCGTGCCGCTATACTGGTCGTCACTTGTCCCTCCGGATGACTTGATATACATGAATACCCTGCTTCTCCCTCCTCGGTGGCTCGACGTCGACTTCCCTGACGAAAAAGTCCTTCCTCAGGAGCTTGAAGAATCTGGCGTCGGCGCGGCGTCTCTTCTTGTAGGCCAGGTACGCGACCGCGCCGGGCCTGAGCATGAGGGCGAGCAGGGTGTCGAGGAGGGGCTGGAAGAGGTGCTCGAGGTAGACGCAGTCGGCGGCGAGGACGACGTCGCAGTTGGCGAGGTCGGGGCCCACGGGCTGGCCCCAGGCGAGAGGGCGGACGGAGACGGCGGGGGCGAGGCCGTTGAGGGCGACGTTCCGGCGGAGGATGGGCAGGACGGCGGGCAGGTCGGTCAGGATCAGGTGGCCGCGGAGGCCGAGGTCGAGTGTCTGGGCACAACTCAGGCCCACGACCCCGGTCCCGCTGCCGACCTCGACCACCTTCTTGTCGCGCAGGCAGGCGGCAGGGTCGAGGGACGGCGAGGGGGTGAGCAGGTACCGCGCCAGGACCTCCCCCGCGGGCCACAGCAGGCCCCCGGTGCCGACCAGGGGATCATGCGCCAGTGTGAGACGGCAGGAAGAGGTCACGTCGACCGCGTACGTCGAGTCACTGAACTTGACCCCCGGCGTGGCCCCAGTGTCTGTGATTTTCGGTCCGTCGTCGTCGTCGTCCTCGGGGAAGAAATCATACTCGACGCGTGTGTCGTCGTCATCCAGCATCCGCAGTCGACCCTCCCCAGTCGAGATGGATAATGTCTTTTGGTGCAAGGATGTGTTCACGCGAAATACGGACGTCGTCGATCGAATTTGATTGGAATCGCGATCGTCCGGGGAAGTTGCTGCACGTGTATCAGATTAGTGACGGCATGGATTTCCATATCGGGCTCTCGAATTTATTCCAACGAAAAGTCATCGACTCCATCCTCCGCACCGTCCATCGTAACGATTACCATCATCGATTAAAGGGGTGGAATCACCCGCTCGTCCTCGTCCAACTTAGATCGGAAGCAAGCAAGCAGAGATGTCTTCTGCCGGTTCGTCCTTTGGGACGATTTTCAAAGTCACGACGTAAAGACACTCCCCCATGCCCATCTTGATCCATGCTGACCATCGAAAGGGCAGGAGAGTCTCACTGTAGATCGGTCTCATGCATCGTGGAAGGTTGTCCGCCTGGGATGGCACTGACGGAACCGGACGTCCAGACGCAACTGTCGAGACGTCGACCGGGTCAGAGTCACTTGACCACCCCACGAGACGAGAAGGACAAGGTCGAAATCCACTCGGGCACGGAGTTCGGGGTCACGTTGGGCACACCCATCATGATGCTCGTCCGGAACCAGGACCAGAGACCGCACGATTATTCCGCAAACGCGACGGACGCCTTTCCCCGGCCGAGTCATGCCGACTGGACATATCTCCAAAAGTACGGCGTCAAGGCCAGTTCGGGCGGTGGCAGGTCGTCCGCCCGGGAGACGATCGGTCGTGTCGCGGCCGGCGCGATCGCGGAGAAGTACCTGCTGGAGGCATACGGCATCGAGATTGTAGCCTTTGTCTCGAGTGTGGGCAAGATCAAGGTCCCGAGCACGGGTCCGCAGAGTACGGACGAGCTGGACGACGACGTGGAGAGTCCAATCTCGGTCGAGTACCTCGACATGCTGAACGGCATCACGCGGGCGTCCGTGGACGAGTCCCTCGTCCGTTGCCCACACCCCGAGACGGCCACAAAGATGATCTCGCGGATCGAGCGGGCAAAGGCAAAGAGCGACAGTATCGGGGGCACAGTGACCTGCGTCATCCGACACGTCCCCATCGGGTTGGGCGAGCCGTGCTTTGACAAGATGGAGGCAAAGTTGGGCCACGCGATGCTGAGCATCCCCTCGACAAAGTCATTCGAGATTGGGTCCGGGTTCGCGGGCACGGAGGTCTCCGGCTCGAGACACAACGACGCGTTCGGGCACAAGGTGGATCACCGGGGCGAGACCTACCTCGGCACCGTCACCAACAACAGCGGCGGCGTGCAGGGCGGCATCACGAACGGGGAGAGCATCTACTTTCGCGTCGGGTTCAAGAGTCCCGCCACGATCGGGATGGAACAGAGCACGGCGACGTACGATGGGGTCGCGGGCAAACTCGCCGCCAAGGGACGACACGACCCGTGCGTCGTGCCGCGCGCCGTCCCCATCGTCGAAGCAATGGCTGCCCTCGTCGTGATTGATCAGTTACTCATGCAACTCGCCCGCAACGAGAGCAGGAAGGGACTGCCGCCACTCAAGAACGTCGTCGCGCCCGAACGGACGACGGTGGGCGGACAGGGCGGCGAGGAACTCAAGGAGAAGGTGGAACAGGAGGCTGCTGCCGCTGAAAAAGGAGAGAAGCAATAGAGTTGAAGCCCCTGTACATTTAATTTCCCTTCTTCCACCACTATATCCCCACCGACGCACCCACCTCGTGAAGCGACAGTGAGAGTGCCGTCCCGCGCATCGACCCGACACTCACCACCGCCGACGCAGTGGCGTTTACGCGCAACGTCCCAGACACGGCTTTCCGCAGGATGTCACTCGGCGGCAACTTCCACGACACCGGCAACCGCGCCGTCTCGGTCTCGGGCTCGGTGCCCGACAACGTGATGGGGTACCCGTAATCCAACACCCCCACCGTCTCCCCGTGGTACCGTGCCGTCGCGTGCAGGTCTGTGATGGTGACCGTCTCGTTCAGGGGGTTGCGCAGGATGAAGGACGCAGAACTCGAGAGTAAGTGAAACTTGGCCGCCACCAAAAACTGACTTCCCGTCCCGGATGATCGCTTCTCTCCGTCGTTCCCGTTCCCGTTCCCGTCGCCGTCGCCGTCGCCGTCGTCGGGTGAATTGATTAGGCGTGGCATCGGGAGGGTGAAGGAGATTGGCATGTGCGCCAGTGCCCGTGACAGGTTCGGGTACTCTGGCACAGAATCATTGTGCGCCTCAAGTGTCACATTGACCCGTTCCTCGCTCAGGTACGCGCCCAGCATCCTCGCGCCCATCTCCTCGTTGTATCTGCTTCCCTCGTACAGTGTTGGCGCGTACCGTAATGTTGCTCTGATGCTGTTGTTGCCTGGTTGGACGGTGGCTTTATGGACAGTCAAGTGACCGAGTGTGGCGTTGCGGAAAGTCATCAGGACGTCGAGGTAGGCGACACTGGCTCGGTAGCTGGTTGGATTGCTAAGCCTAGTGAGCCAGTCACTCTCGAAAAGTATCGCTCGATTGCTTACTCCAGCTCGGCCACGACCGTAAGATCCATGGAATCGGGAGTCGTCTCGAGAACACCGAGTTCGGTGATTCTTGGTTTGAGGTCGCCCAGAAATCCGAGTCCGCCAATCTCAATGTCTTTGGCTTCGATTGGTAACTTGTGCGCCTCGAGCTTGCCAAGTGTGGTGATGACTTTGACGTCGCCCGTCCCGACAACGTCGACGAGCACTGTACCTCCCAGCAGTTGTGAAATGACTGAGGAGAAGACGTCTTGGTTCGTGATGGTGACGGGTGCGTCCTTGAGCACAACCTGTACCAGAAGCTCTTCTCGCTTGGGAAATTTCGAGGTAGCAGGAGCCCAGCCAGGTGACTCCAGATATGCGAATTTCCTTCCTTTATAGAGCAGATCAGCGAGCACATGCACACTGTCCACCTTCACGTCTACATTGACATCTGCAGGAATGTCTATTGTACCACGAACTTTGCCACTGATCTTGGGCTTACCACCACCGCCCAAGAAGGATGGCAAACTGAATTTGACGTCGGACAATTCAATATCCCGGGCAAATTGCTGGGACTGGCTGCCTGGGACGTCGACAGGTATAGAAACTTGCTGCATCACGGTCTGTAACCACGAATTTCTGACTCCGTCCTTGGCCCCGCTGAGGTAAACCACAGTGACATTTCCGTCCAGGAATGTCTGCATAGCTGCATCGAATGGTGAGATCTTGTTCGACTTGCTACAGGGTTGCAGTGCCAACTTGGGAATTTGTTCACAGATGCCTCCAGCCTCTATTGATATGGTAGACTTCTGTGGAGAAAGTTGTATAGGTTCGTTCATGCCCCTAGCCATAGGTATTAACTCCCCGTTGCAACCCATGATCGATGCTTCCAACACGACACTAGGAAGCAGTGCTTCAAAGGGAGAATCGAGATGAACAAGTACCATGGCTTTGGCGGAAATGCCAGACTTGACATCATCCTTGATCAATAATTGAGTAATGTTGAAAGCAGGAATGTCAGAAGCTCCTCTGGGAATTTTGTACTCCAAGTCACGCGAAACGGTCTTCCGGAAACTGATGAGACGCTGAATTTTGGTCGAAACAATGGCTTTCAGAGGCACTGTATCGAGCTCATGGTTCAGTATGCCGTGCACAAACTTGCCGATAACTTCGCCATGCTGCAGTAATACATTTGTTGCCATGTCAAAGTGATTGCGCTGTTCATGAGCCAAGATCAGACTCATATCCTCAGTGTCGGTCGTCGCTATAGTATGCGATCCGTCATGTTGCAATAGTACCTTGAGAGTGCTGTCACTTAACCTGATCGGCCCGGCAATGCTTAGAAGCATATTCGTTAAGGAACGCGCCACCTTGTGCGCACTCCTGTCGCGGTCAAGATATATTGCGCCATTTACGCGCACGCTCGCCCCGTTCTCAGTCATGCCTTCGAGCTTTACCGACTCAATGTCTATCTGTAATGTGTCTTCCACATAGGACTGTGCCATGTGTGGTAAGATGAAGCCAAACACAAGGCCAAGTATTGCCACACATATAAGGACGATGATGGCTATGATGCTAGTCTTGCGCGATCGGTCCTTGTGCCTCGCATGCTCGCGAGCGCCTATCAGTGGTGTTTCTTCATCTTGGTCGATATGCTCCCGACCCTGTGACAGTGGAGCGTTATCTGCCATCTTGATTGCGGTACGTCTAAGTCGGGCGACCCCCGACTAGCGCAGATGAACCCTTCAGGAGTAGCTGGATGGAGCGCAACGAACTGGCTGTGCTGCTTAATCGTTATGCGGTCAACGGTGCTTGTCAGCGAGCCTAGGGACACTTGTGATGCAGTAATGAATGCGTGGATTATGGGGAAACCGTTGAAACAGCACCAAGTGGCTGACTTCTGCACGTGATTGTACATGATCAGCCTCACCATCATGATATAGATGTAAAATTAACTTTGGATTAATTCAATAGCGCAAGCTCATAAAGGCACTAGATAAGCAATAGAGATCCACGCACAGAAAGAGAGGATATATCGTCAACTTGAAGAAGATATGTAAGTATCAAGCAAGCAAAAGCTAGGTTCCATCCAACGTAAGAGAAAGATTCCGTGGTGCACAAGAGCGGAGCCCACTCCAAACGCGGATTGTAACCTTGTGGTCACAGTCCAACGACGAGGACTCTGATCCTCACATACTGATCCATACATGTGTAAGGCGACGAGTGCAGGATGCCGGAATGCATATTAGAGTGGGTATACTTCGAGACATGTGTCTAGGATCTGTAGCAGAGATGAAGAACTTTCTTATGTTACATATGTATAGACAAAAGCCCCTTCTGATGCACGTCATCCTGACGTGGTTCGATTTGCTTGTTTCAACAGTTGTTATACCGCAGCATTTTCCTGATGAATCAGCTGTAACTCATTTCACCAACAGCAATTGTTTACCCTTGCAGACTGTCGACAACGCTTTTCATAAGCCACCTTGTCCTTCTTGAACATGTTGTATGCATCACTTTGAGCTGGCGAATCCGGATTCGGATCGTTGAGTAGGTCCTGAACACCTAGAAGTATCTGCTTGATAGTTATTGCGGGTTTCCATCCTTCCTCTTCATTCAATATTGAAAGGCAGATAGTGCCAGATGGATAGACATTCGGATGAAACAAGGGAGGGACGAATTTGACCTTTGGGGGTTTCGCAGGGAATTCTACCTTGTCAGATATACACGAATGCCAGCTTGGTGTAAAACCTTCTGGAAATGCAAGATCGAGTTTATAGAGTCCATTCTCCCATGGTGTACCTTTCTTGCCCGGGACGGCAGCACTCCAAGACATCAGGTTCATGGAGCCATCTGCATTCTTTGCAGGCTTCGCGACAAAGCTAGATTGATGAGCCTCCATGATGACTACAATCGCGTCGCATTACCCATAAGGATGATCTTTCCTCCAACTTTTTCGCTCTTCAGTCAGGCGCATTCTCGAAAGTCCAGACATGATCGCACAATATCACGCACAACTATGCCTTCCCAATCCTTGTGTGACACGAGTACTGCACGCAGTATCTTTTATTGACATGAGCTACTAAGTGCGTCTCATGGTCAGTGGTGCGTGCGTCCGTGCGTCCGTTGCTACCAAACCATAAAGCATCTCAGATGTGGCGGAGCTCCGGAATCTCTTCAGAAGTTCTTGAAGTGGCTTGTTTTTGAGGCGTTCCGTCTCGGGGCAGGAAGGTCAGCCACCAGCTGCTGGATGCTGTGGATGGATCCCGTTTGATTGTGAAGACGACTCCGACATTGTGACACTTGTCCTGCTTGGGCAAGGCTACTGTCTAACATTGTGTTTATAGCTGCATTAAAGACTGCGAACGACCAAGAACTCGGAACTATCGCGTCACGCGTTGAGCTTGAAGAGCTGCCTGGTTCTTCTAGCATGTTCTATTTGTGGATCGTTCTCGAAACTGCTAGTGATTTCCCCACAATCCGACAATATATATACAAGCATAACCAGATTTACACAACCATAGTTCACTTACCCTCAGAAGCTATATAATAACCTTATATCACGTCTCATCCTTGTCATCAACTGTAATTCGTCCATTATGTCGAATTTCCAGTTCACGAACAAGGCTGAGAAAGTGCTCCATGCTGCGCACGGAACAGCGACAGACTTCGGACATACACAACTCGAGCCAGTGCACCTCGCATCTGCCCTTTTAGCACCTGGTGATGATGGAACGATACCTCTGTTTACTCAGATTATCACGAAAACTGGTGCAGATACTACTGCAATCGAACGGGCTATAGCAAAGGAGATTGCTCGTTTACCGAGTCAGGATCCTGCTCCGGAACAGGTGGGAATGTCACAATCCGCCCTTAAAATTCTACAATCTGCACAGAAAACAATGAAGACGCAGAAAGATACATACATCGCAATTGATCATCTTATAGTCGCACTCGTCGAATCGCCAAAGATTAAAACAATTCTGACAAATGCTGGCGCTTCCGAAAAAGCTCTTCTCGTGGCCATTGAGCAATCTCGAGGCTCAAAGAGAGTGGATTCTAAAAATGCAGAAGAAGGCTTCGAGGCACTGTCAAAGTACTCTACAGACTTGACACAGAAGTCGCGAGACGGAGAGCTCGATCCGGTCATTGGTCGGGACGATGAGATTCGCCGTGTAATTCGCATATTGTCTCGAAGGACCAAGAGCAACCCATGTCTCACTGGAGAGCCTGGCGTGGGCAAAAGTGCAATTGCTGAGGGTCTAGCCAATCGTATAACCGATGGAGATTGTCCAGCAAACTTGAAAGAGTGTCGACTTCTCTCTTTAGATATTGCGGCTCTACTTGCAGGAGCCTCACATCGAGGTGAGTTTGAGGAGAGATTGAAGGCTGTCATGAAGGAGGTTGAAGATTCAGAAATTCCGATCATCCTCTTCATCGACGAGATTCACTTGCTCATCGGTGCGGGTAGTGCAGGTGACAGTGGCATGGACGCTGCGAACATATTGAAGCCAATGCTGGCTCGAGGCAAACTCCACTGCATTGGAGCTACGACCTTGCAGGAATATCACAAGTACATCGAAAGAGACGCCGCATTCGAGCGACGTTTCCAGCAAGTGCTTGTAAAGGAGCCTTCAGTGCCAGACACTGTCAGTATACTTCGAGGTCTTAAAGAACGCTATGAGGTATATCACGGCATTACCATTACAGATAGTGCTCTAGTCAGCGCGGCAACGTTAGCGGGCCGCTATCTGACTTCTCGACGACTGCCAGACTCCGCCATTGACTTGGTTGACGAGGCTGCGGCAGCCGTCAAGGTCGCAAGAGATTCGTTGCCAGAAGAAGTCGATGTCCTGGAGAGGCAAATCAGTTCCAAGCGGATTGAGATTCATGCTCTCGAGAGGGAGAAGGATCAAGCTTCGAAAGATCGACTTGTGATGTCTAGGAAAGAGCTTGCCAACCTTGAAGAAGCACTGGCACCACTTAGGACAAAATTCGATTCGGAGAAAGCTCGTGGTCATGAGCTACAGGATGCCAAGAAGAAGTTGGACGACCTGAAGAACAAGGCAGCAAACTACCAACGAAGTAACGACTACCAACAAGCGGCCGATATCACTTATTACGCAATACCGGAGCTCGAAAAACACATAAAGCAACTCGAAGACGCGAAAACACGAACTGATGCTATGGATACCTCGGAAGACAAGATCATCGTTGATATCGTAGGAGAGCAAGAGATTGCTGATATTGTTTCACGATGGACTGGTATCAATGTCTCCAAGCTCAAGATGAGTGAGAAGGAAAAGCTTATCAAGATGGAGAAACAACTGGCAGCTCATGTGGTCGGACAACCAGAAGCAGTTAAAGCCGTATCAAATGCTGTCAGACTCTCCAGGGCTGGCTTGTCTGACCCGAATCAACCAATAGCTTCCTTCCTTTTCTGTGGTCCTTCGGGCACTGGAAAGACTCTTCTGACGAAACAGCTTGCCTCGTTCTTGTTCGATGACTCCAAAGCCATTGTCAGGATTGATTGCTCTGAGTACTCTGAGTCCCACTCAAAGTCCAGACTTATTGGTGCACCACCGGGATATGTCGGATATGACTCAGGCGGCCAGTTGACCGAAGCGATTAGGCGACGTCCTTTTAGTATCGTTCTCTTCGACGAGATCGAGAAAGCTGCCCCTGAAGTGCTCACCGTTCTTCTACAGGTTCTGGACGAAGGTCGACTGACTAGTGGACAGGGACAGCTCGTAGACTTCAAGAACACCATCATTATCGCAACTTCAAACCTCGGAGCACAATACCTTCTTGACGAAACTGCTGCCTCTTCAAAGGGCAAGATTTCGAAGCTTACCAGGGACGCGGTGATGGGGTCTATCAGAAGTTTCTTCAAACCAGAGTTCTTGAATCGACTCTCCAACATTATCATTTTCAACAAACTCACACCAGAGAACATTCGTGCTATTGTGGACCAGAGGATACTAGAAGTCCAACAAAGACTCAACAAGAACGGCAAGAATGTCTTCTTACAGCTGAGCAGCGAGGCCAAAGACTATCTCGGTGCTGCTGGCTATAGTCCTATTTATGGAGCTCGACCGTTGAATCGTCTCATCCAGAAAGAAATTCTCGAGAAATTGGCTGTGATGATTTTACGCGATCAAGTCCGAGAAGGAGAGACAGCACATATTTCAGTCGAAGACGGACGCATCACAATAGCGGCTAACCACTTGGGTGAAGATGGTCTAATCGAGGACGAAGATAGTGACGAAGATTTGGAAATGAGCGATGCCGAAGAGCTCACCACAGAAGATTTGGAATAATCTTTGTGGGACGATTTTCGATATCAATTGTAATTCAGCGATAGCAATAGCGGTACCATTTACATAGAGTGACGTAGAATTTCGAACATATATCCTGTTTCAAGCTCCAAAATGCTTCATCATGCTGCATGGGAAATGTGATCACGATCAGTACTGGTGTGGACAAGAAATGTCGTATGGACTAGCCAGATACGACCACTATCAGCCACTATCCCGAAGAAAGTGCATCGTATATGATGAGACTACATTAGAGTTCATGGTGATCGTGGCAGTCTCTAGCATCAGCTCAGAAGACTTTGGTTGCTTGCGATCTCTTTCCTTCAATAGGTCTCATGTTTTCAAACTTTAAATCGAAAGCAGATATCCGGTCGACAACTCCTGTCAAGTCTTCTGCGCAAAGGAATATCAAAACCAAAGTTGTGGAACTCTATCCTGGACTTACGCCATACGTGGATGAAATCATACCGAAAAAGAGTCAATTAACATTATCGAAGTGCGAAGACCGCATCAGCTTATACAGTGTTGACAATCGAGTTGTCTTCTTTCAGTCGTTCGACGATGACTTAATACCTGCACTACGACTCGTGCATTTATACCCTGATGCGTTCCCTTCCGTAAGAGTCGATCGAGGAGCCATCAAGTTTGTGTACGCATCCGTGATGATAGCCTGCGATCAGTAGTTGACCACAACAGATTGAGTGGAGCCAATGTTATGGCCCCTGGGATGACTTCAGCCGGTGGTATGTTGCCTGAGACGCTAGATATCAACAAAGTGGTCGTCATCAGAGCCGAAGGGAAAGAGCATGCTGTTGCTGTTGGCGTGACGAAAATGACTGCCGAGGAGATGAGGACGAAGAATAAAGGCCATGGAGTCGACACGGCTCATTATCTAGGAGATTGGTTGGTAAGTGCTCGAGAGAATCCAGTACATAAGATGCTCATTAAAACAGTGGAAGCTGGAAGCGGGTGAATCCACTTAAATCAAGAAATTTCACAAGCACAAGACTGCACTCCGAAAAGCGTTTCCAATCACTCTTCTCAAGCGAGTCTTCGTGCGTGTTTCGATCGAGCTCGTTTTGTTCGACCCTAAGAAGGGCTCGAGTGAAGACAGGACATGCCGATGTCTATCTCTACCATTTGTAGTCATGTTCAAGACTAGACTCTCCTCACCACTCCATAGGACACTCAGTCACATGAAAAGGACCACTCATTGCGGACTGTCAAATGTAGTCACCAGGCAGTGCAGGCTAAGCAGGCTGCAAGATGATACACTAGCATCAGGTCACAACTGATATATATCTTTATTCCTAATTATTCTACCTTTCAGTGATAGATGAAAGTATCATCCATTGTTAAACAACATGGCCATAGTTGAAAATATGCTAGTCAAGTGGCAACCTTCGTCTTGCCATCGACCTTCGGCAGTCTCCATTGAGCTTGTGGCCTCTTAGCCTTGTGCAAGTACAGGTGGGGAGCTCGGAATGCATTTACGCGATGTTCCAGATGGCTTTCCGTTGAGGCTTGCATACTGGTCCAAAAGAGGCAGGTTTCTCGGGGTAGTGCTTGAACCACTGTCCATCTCCGCAACCAGAGCCACCACTATATACATGTTACCATGACAAAAACATCGTGCCATACAAGCTATTCTTCTACGGAAGACACTGTGAATGTTCTACCAAGGTCGTGAAACACCATAAACACACTATCCATAAGATTTCGTTCCTTGATAAATTGATTTCAGAACTGCAAATAATCCGAGTTGATAGTGTCACCACGTCATATTGTAGCCATGCGCTAATGAAATGGTGCCATCGTGTCTCGACAGAAGTGAGTCACTTTGCGCAGCGCGCGTACAGCAGGAACTTTAGATCATATAAGAGCATCAGCACGAAATCGTTACCTTGATTGCAAGTTTTCATCGTATTTCACATCAACCATGGTCTCAATAGATCGAACCAATACTCCACGAAGGCTCTCACTGACCTCGCTGCCTCGCGAAATTCTGTTCCAGGTAAGCAAAGGAATGTCTAATTCCCGAGTCAGAGTATTTACTAGAAATCAGATTGTAGAGAATCAACGAATCGACCATTTGGCCAAGATCAGTCTGATCAACCGCGAGTTCGCAGAAATTTCCAGGACATTGCAAGCTGGACTCATATGTGAACACAAAGCACTAGGACACATACATCGACACCATCTGCGACACAAGAATGGCGAATTGGGGGAAGTGACAATCTTCCGTTACTCGGGAATGAGTAAGAAGTACTCGAGAGATCTTAGTATGAGTCACTAACAAGTACAGACGACGCTGGGTGTCCATGCAGACTGATCTTCGGAGCAAAAGGCTGCAAGAGCAGATGAATAACCATTATTCGTGTGCCATGAATCTGTATATACTGAATGAGCAGACAAAAGCAGCCATACTGTATTCATGTTGCGATAGCTGCTCAGGACAGTGCCCCATGGCTGGCCCAGCTGAAATCCAACTAAGTAGAAAGTGCCTGTTGCTTGTTGGTCAAGACAAGTCGACAAGACAGATCGTTGGGTGGTAGTTCCGCAGATTTGTCATATGTCAGATTCACGTAGACGCAAGATTCCGGGCTCAATCTCTAGGTGCAAGTCTGACCACGACCGTTCTGGACGGAATCCAAAAATAGATAGAGTAACTCGGGAATTTGCCACATGTTTTGATCGCCGACCTGACGGCACAGTCAACAACGACTTCCAACAGTACCTTGATAGAATTCCGTACAGCACTATCCATGACCAACGAGGGTTCTCACACGTTGGCTGCTATGGAAAGATGAGCTCTGCCACCCCTGGTCATCAACCGAGGTCGATAATCCTGTTTATTGGCAAGAGCTAGACGTCTGTGCAGGTGTCCTGTCACATGGAGACATATTTCTGACCTGGGCTTCCTAATATAGCGAAGGCTGAGCCAGCCAGGACTGTCAGGCCGCACAACGATGGGTCTCGGCTGAACTTGCCCTTCGTGCCCATGCAAATTTGATACCACTGTAGTCTCTATTTGGGCCGAGCTTACGAGTAGTGCTTGGCATATCATGCAATTGCCACGCCTCGCACACTAATGTCATAATCGTCTCTCGTGAAATGGCTCAAGTGTATCTGGTAGGTCTCCTTATGGAGTGTGTGAGGTACATGTGCTCGGGTATGATCGGAGGATCCGAGCATTCTTAGTGTAATCACATATACACGGAGACTAATTCCGCACTTGTGCACCACTATTACAGTGCTTGCAGATTATCTAGGAGACCAGTGCCCATTGTATAGTGTCGGCCGATACGTACCGAGTCAACATATCGGACTGATCGTGCCGATGTTGTCGCTTCAGCTGCTGGCGAAGAGGGCTCGAGACTCGATCTAAGCTATGGTCTTGAATGTGGATCCAATCCAGAAGGCTGTGTGGGCTTGCGTATCAGCTAATAATACTCGAGCTAGCCGTGCGGCCGGTTGTCCATATGCCGCGACAAAAAGTTCGTGGCTGAAAGATGCGTTGGTCCGAGTGGTGTGTGTGTTGTTGATCACCCAAGACTTTTCCCGGACCTCAATTCAAAAGCACAAAGCAAGGCTGTTTGCCCCTGACCTCCTTCTATCAACGGTTTCTTCTCCCCTTGTTCTCATCACCTTCTTTTCCTCCAAGAGACTAGTTCAAGACCGACTAGACTTTCATTCACAACAAGTTCAGTCCGTAGTCGTCCATTCACATGCTCTCGTTCCTGGTATCTTCGTTGCTAGCTGCAGCTGCAGTCTCAGGTATGTTGTTACACGAAGAGTTTCTCGCAGACTCTACGAATGCGCTTCAAGTGTACTTTTAAGAGTCTGAGAAGTCTTATGACGCGTTTCTTGGATTTCAAACTGACGATGTCTTAGCTCAAACCACATCAACTTCATCCGCCAATCCTGCTTGCACGTCAGCGACATTCAACATCAACTCCGCATCGGATTTGACCACTCTGTCTAGCTGCACCAATGTGCAAGGAAATATTGTGGTCTCAGACCAAGTCGCTATGGTGGACTTCGGAGGAATCACAACCATCACAGGAAACCTCAATGTGGTCAGGAATGCTAGTACTTCTAATCTTGCCAACACCGTGTCCATCTCTGCACCATCATTGCAGTCTATCTCTGGAATTATCACTTTGACGCAACTGACGCAACTTGCTACGTTATCCTTCCCATCACTTACCAGCATTGGAGGTCTTTCGTACACCACTCTGCCAGTGCTCCTCAGTCTCGGATTCGGCGGCACGGTCACTAAAGCATCTTCCATTTTCATCACGGACACGCAGCTTACGTCCTTGGCAGGACTCAATCTGAACCGAGCAGACACGATCTCCATCACAAACAACAAGTACTTGACTGCTGTCTCTATGAACACATTGACAGAGGTAGGCACTTCGTTGCTGATTTCCGCTAATGCCAACGGAGTTGCTGTATCTTTCCCGGTCCTCGCAAACTGTGGTAACATCACAATCCAGCAAGTCGGAAACCTGTCGATCAATGCCCTCGCCAATGTTACCGGCTCAATGGGGATTCAGGCCAACGCATTGTCATTAGTTCAAGCAAACAACCTGACTAGAATCACAGGTGATCTTGCGATCACTAACAATACGGCCCTGACCAACATCACTATGCCAAAATTGACTTCGGTTGCTGGTCTGACCGTCTCTAACAACAGTTTGATCACGGATCTCAGCTTCCCTTCTCTTACGAACGTTCAAGCTGTGACCCTGCTTGGCTCTTTCCAGACTGTCGAGCTCCCTGCGCTGACCACTGTGCTCGGTGGAGTCAACATCCAAACAACCTCATCGTCTTTCACATGTCCAATCTCTCGCAATTTGGTACGATCGACTTCGTTTACTTGTGCTGGTCGAGCTGCTACATCTGCAACTACTGGTAGCGGCAGTGGAAGTGGAAGTGGCAGTGGTAGTGGAACTGGTACAACAAGTACCACTGGCTCTGCCTCAGCCACGGCCAAGTCTGCTGGTGTACTTTCTTCGAGCTTCAATGCCCTCGCTGGAATTCTTGGGCTGGCAATCTTCGTCCTTTAAACGTTCTAGTGGTCCCCCGTTCCGGGCTTGCCTTCACCACCCCGCCCTTTTAGTCTAGCCCCTAGTAATTAGTAGAGCAATTGCATACATCATATCTCTGTAACACTATCTTGCGCTCAATCTCCATTTGAGTTGTGTAGACGATCTAAGATCCACATCACGATCTTAGAGCGCGGCGGGTCAAAATGGCTACAGATTCCACTGCCGGGTTAGCCACAGAACCTTGAGTTGGGGACGGGTTACCGAGGAGGATCCGAAGCAAGGCGGGAAGTGGTAACAGCCACAGTGCCTCTCCGACTAGCGACTCAACAGTATCGATGGTCGAGGATAAGCTTGACCATGTCACATACATCTCAGCTAGCTCAGCCTGCGAACAGCTCGATCTAGAAGAGCGGGAAAAACAGCTGTCAACGTGTGCCGAGTAGAATGTTTGGCGTATCTCGACGAGCTCTAGTCTATTTCTTGGGTCTTTCAGCATTCTTCATCTTCTTCTATCGTTCATCATCGAGTTTTCTGGCTCCTGATACGAAGCTCGACTTCTATTCTCCTTTGGACAAGGACCTGAATCACTGGTCTGATCATAATGAAGGAGTGACGCCTGTACATTACAATTATCATGCTCCGGTTGTGCTCAGTAGCGACACTATCGGAGAAATAGAGCTCAACGGCTTTAAATCTACAAAGAATCCTATAAAGAACAAGGAGAGAGTCCTTATCTTGACTCCTCTGAAAGATGCGGCATACTATCTTCCGAAATATATGGAGCTCATCAATTCTTTAAGTTATCCTCATGAGCTTATTGACCTAGCATTCCTGGTAAGCGATTCGAAGGACGAAACAATGGCTACAATAGCGGTCGAAGCTGACAAGATTCAAAAATCAGGTTCTCCGATGCGGGAAGTGCGTACTTTTCGCAAAGACTTTGGACCAATCGGAGCAGATCAGAACAATGTCGAAGATCGTCATGCGTTTGAATTCCAAGCTATCAGAAGGAAAGCTTTAGGACGAGCAAGGAACTACCTACTCTCAGCCGCCATGAAGCCTGATCATTCGTGGGTGCTCTGGCTCGATGTTGATATAGTCGAGATGCCGGCCACTATCATCGAGGACTTGGCGAGCCATGATAAGGATGTAATTGTACCAAACATTTGGTTCCACAGATATGATGATAATGGCCGGGACGTGGAAGGACGGTTTGACTACAACTCCTGGGTGGAATCTGAGACCGGGCGCGCACTGACCGACAGGTTGCCCAAGGATACAATCTTGGCTGAAGGTTACGCAGAGTACAAGACGGAACGCGAGCACTTGTGCCGAATGAACGATGAAAAGAGGTGGAACGACATCACCGAGAAGGAGAAAAGGGAGGAAATCAAGCTTGATGCAGTTGGCGGCGTGGTGATCCTTGTCAAAGCTGATGTGCACCGCAGTGGCATCAACTTTCCTGCTTATGCCTTTGAAAATCAGGCAGAGACGGAAGGATTTGGTAAGATGGTCAACCGGGCTGGGTACTCGTTGGTCGGTCTGGTGAATTATGTCGTTTGGCACATTGACACGGACGAGAAGCCCGGCAACCTCGAAGGGAAGGCTTAGCTTGACTTTCGGGTAAAATAAATTGGTAATTCATAGCGACGGCGATTGAGCTATATTGGAAAATCCTTGAATTCTGATTAGCATTATGAATATGGACGCGCCTCAAGGTTAACCTTAATTTTCGAGCCACAAATTCATACACTTTACCCCCGTGGACAGAACGCGCAATATATTTGTCGTCAGCTAAACACAGTCCCATCTCCTGCCAGGCCTGACAAGGTGGAATCAGCGTGCTGTCGACGCGCCTCGGGAAATCTTTTCGTGCTCCGATAGACTTTCTGAGCCGCCTGCAAATGTCCACTGTGCCACATGTCAACAAGTACAAGAAGCGCCTGGTGGCCCAGGCGAACGAGAAGAGTTGCGCCATCTGTTACCGCCCGACAGATGTCGTTCTCATGTCTACGGACGCGAAGGACTGGTTCTACTGTTGCGCCAAACACCTGAAAGATCCTGGCTGTGCGTCGCCCATCGTGGACGCGGCAGCGGAGAAGGAGAGACTGAAGCAGATTGAAATCAATAGAGTCAAGGCAGAGTATGAGCAGAAGCAGAAGAAGAAGGCGGAAGCAAAGGAGGCAGAGGAGGAAAAGGAGAAGAAAAAGTCGTCGGGTTGGTTGTCGAATCCATTCTCCGGCACGACCAAGGAGGAAAAGCCAAGGACGCCTGAGCCAGTGGTACCGCAAGCGCCAGAACCGACGGAATTTGCATTACACAGGACAATGTATCAGCACCGGGTCAATCTGAAGCAACAAGCGGCACAGCAGAAGGCGAGGGACGCACAGTGGGCCACATTGCAATTTCCAAGTGTGCCCGGGAAATGATGCCTTCCAACGCCAAACATGCCAAAACTATGGATCGCTCACTTCTATATGTCCGCCAGATTATTACGATTTACGCGCCGGCTCGACCTTTGCTGGCGTCTTGCTCTTCATCTCATCCACTTTACTGCGCTGTATGCATAGCGCGGGCAAGACCCAACGACGACAACTGCAGGTGGTGCCTTGCCAGGCATAACTGCCAATCTTGGCGCCGCACCTGGCACTGGGACAGGTGAAGCGCCCGTCCACCTGTCCCTTGTCGAGTTCGCTCTTCATCCACCTGATCGGTTCCAGGAAGAAATGGGCGCAAGAGGCAGGCAACAGACTCGATTGCTGAGATTCAGGCTGTTCTGTGGTGACTTTTGGTTCATGTGCAATGATGTGCTTTTCAGACGCGAGGACATATCTACATTTCTTGCACCGAATCTGGGTGTACTTTGTATCCAGGTCGTTCTCTTGGTAATCCGGGTGCTGGGGTACTTGTTCCTCACTAGTACTAGTACCCGACTGGGCAGACTTGTCCTTGTGCATAGTCTCAAACTTCCAGCGTCGATACTGGACATTGTCTTCCGTCAATTGATAGTCACAGTCCTTGAAGAGACGTAGCTGATTCATAAAGTTGTCGTTGGGTTGGACTTCCCGGATGGCTCTGATCTTGTCCAAGGCAGATCGCACGCCGATTCTGTCACGTTGCATCAGATAGGCGGCCAGGATGGTGACTGATCGAGATTGTCCTGCATGACAATGAATCAATAAGCGGCCATTTGCGGATCGTGCTTCATCGATGAATTTGACACATTCTGAAAAGTATTGTAGCAGGTTCTGATCACCTGTGTCCAACGCTGGGATTGCTTTACAAGTATACGTCTTTTGCTGTTCTGCCGACTGTGTACAACGTCAGTGTCTACCGGAGGAAGGCGATGATATAGCAGCTTACGGGCAGATAAAACTGACAAATGGAGAGGATGTGTGAGATACTGCAAGATCGTAGGATAGTCTCGTGCTGCAAGACATCATAGCCACTCAAGTATAGACCATCCTCGATTCTACTGATCATGGATTGACCTTGAAACTGATCTGGCCTGTTTCTGTATTCCTCATGATAGGACTCGCCCACGAGCCGTGGAGACTTGTCCTCCAGTCTCAGAGCCTCAACCTCTAGTCTCTTTGCGTGTGAATTGATGGCCTGGATCTGAGCTTTATCTGGGCATTCGCCACTTTCTAGTTTGATCAGTCCAAGGCCTGATTGTTGTACTCCAGGTCACACGTACCTCTTGCATGACGGAATAGATCTTGTGCTTCTGATCTGAGCTTTGCAGCTTTCTCCCTCAAGCTGCCAGGTCTCAAGTCATTTTCCAAGTTTGCGGAGGAGATCAATTTGTGATTTTGTGCTTCCTCGTTCATCAATCTAGTACAGTTACAAGGTTGATCTTGACACAGCAACAATCCTTGAGTGAACGCGGCGCAATCGCAGCTTAGATGGGCTACCTGATTATAGAGAGCTCGAGGTGGTAGCCGGATGCTAGGAGCAGAGGCAACTGATGGATGGATGATCTGATCTGCAGGCTCCGTTGCGCGAGGTGAAGAATTCGGTGCCGGAGATCGGATCCAGGCTGCAGAATCAGTCTAGCGCTTGGTGTCCCTCCAAAGTGGAAATGCTCCCCGTCCGTGTAAATGCGCATGCCACGCTACAGATTGTGGTTCGCAGCACGAGCAATTATTCTGGACGATTTATCAAACTACAGACCAGCTTGGTGTCGATCTCTATAGGACTCAGCTCATCGACGATCCAATCTCGATACACGTGGACACGTCAAATCCCTTGTCGAGATATAGAGGTTTCCAGTATCTGGACTCTTCTGTGGTCAAACAGGATTGCGCTCTCACGCACGCTGATTGATGAATCGAGACGAGGCTCAAAAGTGAGGAAGGATAGATCATTAGCCGTACAGCTTGCTGATTCTACAGATGCATAGAGATCTCGACACGAAAGTTAGCAGCAGGTGATGTACAAGGTGCTGTCAAGTTTGCAACGAAAGCCGCTTCGCTACATGATTCGCCCGAGGTCCAAGCACTCCTCAAGAAGATAGCTGCAACACCAGCGGGAGCATCCAGTGGCACGACGAGCTCTGCATCGACGAGCTCGTCGGCGAATTCCACGACTCAACGTCCTGCGGTCAATCGAGAACATACACAGCCAAAGCGCGAATACACAGCCGAGCAAGAAGTGCTCGTGAAAAGAGTACGCAAGTGCAATCATACTGCGTTCTATGAAATATTGGCTGTGAAGAAAGAATCCACAGACTCAGAGATCAAAAAGGCATATCGAAAGCTCGCATTGCAATTGCACCCAGACAAGAATGGTGCACCGGGAGCAGATGAGGCTTTCAAAATGGTGTCACGAGCATTTCAGATTCTCAGCGATGAGGGGAAAAGAGAGCAGTTTGATAGGTATGGTGCAGACCCTGACTCGCGACAAGCAGCTCCTAGTGGCTTCAGCCAGCAGAGTTATGGTCGTGGGGGGATGCAAGGGCAGGGCAACATGTTTGGGGATGAACTGAACGCCGATGATCTATTCAACATGTTCTTTGGAGGAGGAGGTATGGGAGGGCAAGGTGGCTTCGGAGCCGGCAGTCCTTTCGTGTCATTTGGCGGCCCTGGAGTGCGCATGCATCAATTCGGTGGACAAGCAAACAGGCAGCAGAGACGTGCTGGTGGTCAAGGACAGGCCACACCCGCCAACTGGATGCAGCTTCTGCCTCTGATTATACTCTTCGGCTTCTCAGTACTGTCGTCCCTCTTCTCATCTGGCGAATCATTCTTCAGTGGTTCTTCGCCGTCCTACTCGTTCCAACGAGAAAGTCCCTACATCTCACCGCGTTACACACCTAATCATAAGATACCTTACTGGGTCGATCCTGCACAGGTCGCGTCTGTTTCTGCACAGAATCTCGCACAGCTGGACAAAAAGGCAGAACATTCATATATTCGCAACTTGCGAGACAATTGTGAATACGAGTACCAAGACAGGGAACGCAGAATGAATGACGCATATGGCTTCTTTTCTGTCGACAAGCAGGCGTACAATGCCGCGAAGAATATGAAGCTGAATCACTGCGAGACTCTGAAAAAGTATGGTTACCGAACATGATTCACGGTTGCCACGCGACAATCGATATATATACATAATGGCGTTCCGGGCATGGCATGGTCACTTGGCATGTAGTGAACTGTAGATATACGGCAACAATCCTTTCACCATCATTGTGGCCGAATTATTGTGATGTCTGTGCTTTATTATACTCTATGTTTTATGCTCTTGTGCCTTTGGTCGACCAGGGACCTAGGAACTGGTCTTGTAGAATGCGTCTTCGCCATTCCTGATCTCCTACAACAAGTCAATCAATGGCCAGTCGCCTGCAGCCGGGGCGGGAGGACTGACGTGCTCGCCCTTTTGCAGGGTAGCTTGGTGCTTCGACTCGTTCATGTGGTGGTTCTTGTTGGTATCGTTGCCAAAGGACGCGGCGGCGGCATCGTCGACTCCCTTGTTGAACGTCCCTGCACCGGTCCATCAGCAGACGGGTGGCGGAGGGAGGATGGGGGTCACGTACCTCTGATCTGTTCGCCGATGCCGTGGATGCCTTTGATCATGGAGGCGGCCGAGTTGGCGCCCGATTCGGTACTCGAACTGACTGAATTTGACATTTCTTGTCGTGACTCAATACGGTAGACAGTAAGGTTTCAAGTATCGATGGTAGGAGCTGGTGGAACGAGCAGGGCTCGATCGATGCAGGCGTCGTCGTTCGTCGTTCGTCGTCGTTACAGTACGGGGCCTGGAGTTTTTGTGGATGGATGACGTTGGTGGAGTCAGGTGTGCGCGTGCCAAGGCCAACGGTACTCGTCGTGGCACGTATACATCAATCTTCTCAACCACACCAAAAAAAAGACCCAAGAACAGAAACACGACAACGACAAGGGAGAAGATGGACGTGTTTGTATTCTACTCTGCTGCCACGGCGGCGTGGGACGTGATCCAGGGCCTGACGCTCTTTTTCGGCCCGACCCTCATCAGCACACTGCTCAAGAGCGAGTTTACGAATCCGAGTGAACTCGAACGGTACCTGTGCAAGGCCCTCGGTCTCACCGTGGCCACCCTGGGAATCCTTTGCTTGCTGCTGAGTGGCTCGGTGCCGTTGTCGAGCAGCATGCGGGGAAACCAGACGGGCGATGCGGCATCGACCACAGAGCAAGGGCAGGGTGGACACCGAACGAGTCCGTACCTCGTCCCCACCCTCTGGATCACGGTCCTCCACCACGGCGCGCTCGCCTTTCTCATGTACGCCCACGGACTGACGGGCGGATCCACCTTTTATGCCGGCACCACCATCAGTGGGTTCCTCTGCCTCGTCGGGGCCTGGTGCGGCCTGTTTGCGACGAGTGGCGGGGTCATCAGTCGAGACACGGTCCTCGACGACCAGGGCCGGAAGAGAAACAGTGGATTCCCATTCAAGAATACCGTCAATGACGAGTCCAAGAGAAAGTGAGTACCGAAAAGTCATGGCAAGGGACCGGGGGTGAAGGGATACGAGGAATGGTAGAGAGCGATGGATTGCTCATGTCAATTTTGCTAAAGCCAAATCTCGAGGGTTCATAAAAATAAAAACATCATTACTACGCTGGCATTGAGCGAGCCCAAATCACTACTTCTTGGGTCCCGCCTTCTTCTGAAACTTGCCACCAAAGACGACCCACAAGCCAGTCAGGCCAAACATGGACAGTAGGGCCGTTTTTTCGGATTGAGGTATCTCGCCTCCGTCTGTCTCGTCCTTTCGTGACTTTTGATCCTTCTGTCCGTCCTCGGCACTGCCGCTCGTAGCGTTGGAAGCCTGCTTCAAGGTGTCCTGCAACAACTCACGCACGTTCTCCAATCCTCCCTTACCGGTAGAGTCCAGTGCCTCCACAGCCTTGTCTGCAAACTTTTGTGCTTCAGAAGCGGCCTTACTGCTCACAGCCTGGACCCGTGTTCCCAGATCTTCCGGATTCAAGGTGCTGATCGGCGAGCTCTCGCCAGTAGCTTCGGGCGATGGTTCCTGAGCACGAAAGTTGTCTGCAGCGGTGGGCACGTTGATTTCCTCCTTTGGCCGCTTCTTATCAGTGTCTCGACCCTTGGTCGCAGTCGACTTTGTAACTGCTGGTGGCTGTGGAATGGTTGGCACCGGGTCGTCCTTCTTTGACTGCTTCCTGGTGGCGGGCTTTGAATCTGTTGAGTTTGATCGTTTGTGCACTGTCGGAGCCAACGTATTCTTTCTCGGTCTCCCACGTTTCTTTGGCTCGCTCAAGGGTGTCGCAGGTTCGGCAGGGGCCATCATCGTCTTTGTCTTACGAGTACGAGGCGTTGCTACCGTTGCCATCGTCCTGGACCCCTGGAGACAGTACTTTGCCGGTAGGGCAGGGACTGGAAGTGGTGCAGCATGAGCTATTGCAGCAGATCTCAGGGACGGCAAGGATCGTGATGCTCTCAGTGTTCGAATCATCCTTGTCAAAAATTGGATTTGTGGCAGAATGCGCTTGTGCAATGGCGCGTGAGGATGGCGTCTCTGATATTGGACGGAATCCTTGGTGTGTCAGGACCGTTGCAACGGTCAGGCTGGGAGGTTACACAGAAACGGAGGCGAGGAAGTGTCCCTGCGGTGGGTGAGGAGGTGCCTGGCCTTTGTTTTGACGATCCCGTGTGTGGCTGGGAAATGTGCGCACGGCGGTTGTCATGCAGCGTCCCTCAGCTCCAGCTTTGACCTCCCATGCACCAAGTGGATTGCCTCGTTGCTGAAACCTGGATTTTTTCTTGCTATTTACGCTCTTTTAGGACCTGCTTCATTGTGTTGAGATATTCTATGGGATCCTTCGCACCCACCAGTGTAAAGTCCCTGCGATAGCCTTCAAATTCTATGCACGGGACACCCTCGCTGTTGTTGATGTTCTGCTCCACGATTGCCTCTTTCACCTCGTCCTCGAGCTCATCAAAATCGATGAAGCTCCGGATCGAGTCGAGATCGCGGACTCCAGCAGCTTCGCAGGCCTTGAGCAGTGTAGAAGTGGAGGCAGGCGGTTGTTCCTGCTCAAAGTACTGCTTGTATAAACTATCCATCAACGCTTCCACATCACCCAATTTCTGGCTCTGCACCTTCATGATGACGCGATGGGCATCGAGCGTGTTTGATATCTCCCCTCCATAGCTGAAATCGATGCCGATCTCATGACCCATCTGCCTCATGGCGTCGACCATTCTGTCCAACTGTGCGATATTGCCACCATTCTTCTCCAGATAAAAGTCTCGCTTGCTCACTCCACTCTTCCTGGGAAGTTTCTTGGCAATATCATAAGGTCGATAGTCAATGTCAAACACCAGAGGTAACTCTTCATCTTTCGCCAACTTTATCGCTAGTTGAAGCCGACGTCTTCCAAGGTATGTAAAAGGACAGATTGTGTCTAGAGTGAAGTGAATCTTGAGCTTGTACGGTTCTGCCATGACTGCCGAGAGTATCCAGATCCGATGCCAATATCCTGCAAAGCTTCAGTGACCTGCTCAAGATGGAAAAGACATGATTTACTACCACAGACGCCGTTTCTGCGGGGAAACTCGGTGGCTGGATGGCGCATGATCGTGGCGTTGCTCCTGTTATCAACGTATCGCTCGTTCTCGGGAGACGAATATCTCGTATTTTTGGAAGCAGCCACAACCAAGTCTGGAGCAATACACAGAAGTTGACAAGTCCAGTCGAACGGTTTATATCTGATCCAGACCAGGCAAATTACTATACGAATTAGCGCAAACACCGGGCTCTGCGTTGCGGGCGTGCGCCGGGTATCAGAGGCTAAACTATACGGAAGTGCTTTCTAAAGACTCGGGGATTGTACTTTGTCAGGTGCTATGGACGATCCAGTGAGCATCATCGGCGAAGAAGATACGCTTGACTTTTATGGCTTCACCGACATGAAACCACCGACGATGCCGAACGTCAAAGATGCTGCGGCTGCAACTGAGACTCTGGAGATGATTTCTACCACGAAAGCAAAGAAGTTGCATCCACACCATGGGACTAATGCATCAAGCGACGCAGCTGGACTTCCAAGCAAGCCAAAGAAGTATCATTGTTGTTTCGCTCAGTGCGGAAAGGAGTTTTCCACTTCAGGACATCTTGCGAGGCATTATCGCATCCATACCGGAGAGAAGAATTACGCATGCTCGAAATGTGGTGCTCGTTTCTCTCGACAGGATAACTGCAACCAGCACGCCAAGAGTCACACCAAGGCCGATGTCAAGGCTCCTGTCAAGGACAACAAGGAACCAATGAAGCTGCCGATGAAATCGCCTCTGAGCATCGCATCGACCGAAAGTCTACTCGAGTCTGATCGTCCGCGCCCAGTCCACACCACATCCTACGCAGGCTCACACATTGCGTTCTCGGAAGCAGACTACGCCAGTTCATCAAACGGATTCCTGAATGACCTGGAGCTGTCACCGGACTTTCAGGCAAGGTACGAGTTTGGCACGCCTCACGCACTGTCAAAATTGCCTGAATCACTGTTCGACATGCTTGCCCGCCCAGAGACGTGTCCCCCCAACCTCGTCTACGACAGCAGTGTCGCGGAGACGGACGAGTCGACGTACTCGTTCAACAATAATGATTTCATCAGTGAGGAGGACTTTTTCAATTGGTCTGCGGGCATCACTTATCCGGAAGGGGAAGACGGTATCGAGGTGCCTCTGGACATATGACATTTGATCCATGCTCGTCTGGCACGGCAAGGTAAAGTACATAAGGGATGAATTGGCGCGAACACGGTTTTGGACAGAATAGGCGTAAGGCAGTAGGTTTGATTGTGGTGGACCTCGACTGGCGCGAATAGAGACTTTGATTATTGCGAATACATAAGTAACTTGATGCGATGAGCAAAGATTTGCGGGGAAGAATATCTATTTATGTTCAGACACATCCTTATGATCCGATTGGTACCCATTTGACCACAAAATTGATGAAATGAGAGATTCAAGGACATGGCAAGGGGGGGGGAAACCTCTTTGAAGCTTACTGCTACAACAGCTTGATTGCAGATTGACCGAATGTGTCAAAAGCGTAATGCATCAGGACAAAATTCTAGAATACCAGGCATGATAGCATGACCAGTTCAAGTCCGTCACCTTCTTCACGTTCATCAGGAGCGTCTCAACTTCCGCGCTCAGATCGTCCAGCCCAGCACTGGCAATCTTGGTGCCTGTGATGTCTGTGCCTGACATGGCGTCCTGCATGAGTGCCTGCAGTCGCCTGAACAACAGCTTGTTGACGGGATCCGACTCTTTGTCCTTTGTGACGAGTTTCGTCAATGCTTCGTGACGCTTACTTCGATCTTCCTCTTCTGTCCCAATCAAAGCAAGGTCGAGGTGATTGTTGAGTTCGGCGGCAACAGACATGGCATCTGCCCGGTCTCCCTCTTTCATAAGCGTCAACAATCGGTCCCGAATCGAGGTCCAACTCGAGGGACTCAAGTACCTTGATTTTGCTCGCATCAAGTTTCTCGCGACAATCAGATGACTTGCTATCGAGACTATGCGGGAGCTTTGAGCACGATAGGCTGCTGTCCTTTCGAGATCTAGGCAAAGTGTCTCGGGTATCGCTTCGCTATTCGTAAACACCCTAGTCAGCGCGTGGCGGACGACTGCAGATGTAGTAGGCAAGCTCTTAGGATGCTGTACATTTTCGACATCTCGTGCCACAATATCGGACTTTAGTTCGTTCCACGACCTTAGGAGCATGGCTCTGGTTCTTGTCAGGCTTGTTGTGCCCCCTTCGAGATCCTGGCCGAAGAGCTTCTGCTCGTATGGTATCGCCTCGGGAATCAGTCTGGGTGCAGATATTGACAGGTGGAAATTGGCAGAGTCGAGCAGCAAAGTGTCGAGTACCGTGAAAATACTGTTTACTCTTTTGGCAAAGAGGTCAACGGAATCTACCCCACGCAGTGACTTTATGTCTGCCACGAGACGATCCCTGGCAGGCGAACACAACGCGGCCATCATGTCGATGACAGTGGTTGTAAATGAATTGTAGTCGTAGCAGCCTGATTTGCATTGGAGCTCTACGCTTGGTATGTCGAACACAGATGTTATCGCTTTGAATGTGGGACTACCGGGCATGACAAGTCGTAGAAGCCTCATTTTGCATTCCTGTACTACAATTGGCACCCAGGAAATGCTCCTGTTTTCCCGCATTTCTGTCTGAAGGGAATCGAAGAAGGTGGTCTTCATCTCATCCTCGTGCCTACTGTCCGCATCACAAACTACAGTCTTGCCGAGCTGGAAGGAGGAATCTAGTGCAAGCTCATGGATCAGCTGTCGATTGCTCAACCGTGTCTGTCGTTGGCCTAGAGCAAAGAATTGTATATTGCTGGAATTTGCAAGTCGCTCACTGACTGCAGGGATGTCCTTGGGTTTGCTGACAATAGTCCTTTTCGGAAGTCGTTTACGACGAGCTGCAATCACAGCCGAGCGGACCAAATTGCGAGTCTCATCGCCAGCTATACCTCGGATGCGTACAAGTAGTTGTAGTTGATTGTCCCTAATCGCGGTATGGTATTCTGTAGCCACGATCGGGTCACTGTCAAGTTTCACGATCTGGTAGATAAGATCGAGCTCGCAGTACTGGGCAATCATGATCTCCAATAAGTTCGCAGAATCGACTTGCTTCCAGCGGTCAAAGGTATGCGAAAATGAGGTCCACGATGTCTGGACCTCTGCGTGGCATAATGCTCGACCTTGTGACGCAGCATAGATCCAATGTTGGAATTTACCAGCAAAGTCTTTAGCGCGATGAATTAACTCGTCTTCCAGAGGGCCCTCGCGCATCAAGATGTCCCGTGGGTGACCGATGATCATGAAGGTGGCCAGGAATACGCGACACAGTGCAGCGTTACTGGATGATTCGGAGGCTGAACTGACTATGTGTAAAGACTCAAGAACTTTTCCGGCACAACGCACAACATCACGACCTTTGATCACGTCGGCAACAACATCGAAGGGCACTGTTCCAACAGTTCCATAGTCGAGGTGTAATCTCAAGAAGTTTTTAGCCCTTCGCGTTGTCCTCTTAGATCTCCAGAACCTCTGCAAAAGTATTGCCGCGGTTATAGGGTCCGATACACGTCTTATCGCCACCACATCCCTTGATTCACTATTGTCAGAGTGACGCGATGGAGGTGATGCACTGCGTCGACGAAGGATTCGATTCTGCAGGGCTGTCTCACGGCGCTTCTCAGCTTCAACCTGCTTGAGCTCCAGGGCAAGTCTTTTGGTCTCACGCTCCAACCTTAGCTTCTCCTTGTTCTGTTGCACGACAAAGTTCACCTTGGCAACCTCCTTGCTGCCATTGGCAGCAATCTTTGCATAAATAGCATTTCGAGCCGCTTGCGCTGCCGATAGAGATTCTCGAAGTGCTTCGAGTTTCGCAGGTATGTCAACTCTACCTCTCACTAGCACTTGATTGTGCTTGAGTCTGCATTGTGCGAGACGATCCTTGCGCTGTTGTAGAAATGTCTCACGTCTATCAATTGCTTGAGCCTTGACGACATCTGCGTCACGAGTAGGCGAGCGCTTCAATAGTCTTGCTAGATGTGGGGGCGTGCTAGTGGTACGGAAGTTTTGAGGTGATTCGTCTTCGTCCATACTAGACCTCGTGATGTAGTGTCCGCAGATTCCGGGATCTCTACTAGTCTATGAGGTCTTGCAATACTCGTACTTGATCAGATCGATGTCAAGCACCAACACAAAAAGCAGATACTACGATAAGGTACTTGCATCACCGAGTGGCTGGACATGACATTTCCGGCAGATGACACATGTCAGTTTATATATCATATATTTCAGTCTTCCCAACGAAGTCGCTTTGTCCGAGTGGTTAAGGAGATAGACTTGAAATCTATTGCACGTGTGCGCGTAGGTTCAAATCCTGCAGGCGACGAAATTTCTGTTTTTTTGAACAGAAAAACAAAAAAGAAAAGAAAAGCAACCAGTTGCCCGATTTGTACTCGAGTCCAGAGGGGACAACATCCTGACGTTGATAGAAGTTATCCGCATAGGCATTGAGGTTATGATTACGCCGGGGCACTGGATATAGCTTACCTTCTTCCCTTCCTTTAAAAAGAAGCACGTTTATACAGTGCCTAGCGGGGCAGATTTCCCCACAAATATCTTAAGCACAATATTGACACGGGAGCACAAGTGCTTACATACAGTATGGTCACAACATCACGTTCTTAAAACCAACAAATGCTGTCTTCCATGTTTAGTGACTATCGGAAACTCTCGAGTCTTAAGACCTGGGCCGTCCCAGGTTACGTGCGTGCGTGCCGGGCTTTGGCCTGGCATGTACGTTAGCCTCGCTGAGGATAGGTTGTTTAGCGCCATAGGTACATAGCACTAATAAAGGCGCCGAAAGGTGCGCTTCTCTCTCACAAATTTTTTCGATGATTCTCTTGAATTCCATGGAAGTACGGGTCGCACACTGACTCTGCAGTAAAAGTGGGTATGTCAGGCTGATTAACTGACACTCAAACTTTTTGGACCCTGCACTACGGTCGACCCTAGTGTGTCCTCAGCAGGCTTCAGCCTGTAGGGACAATGGCGATATTAGTTTTGTTAGCATACTCATAGTCAATAAAAGGCGCAAGCTGCTTTTCTCTCTCATTTTATTGAAACTTTCGAAATGTCTGACAAATATGATTGTCGACTGTTCAGGAGTATCAAAGGACGCAACAGCATCTGTTGGTGCCGTCTCGGTAGGTTTGTGAGTTTGCATACTTTGCAATATTGACACAATGGCGTAGTAAATGCGATACAGAATCTGATGACCACTTCATTCACCCTTCAGTGTCGGCACAAGTAGGTTCTGGCAACCTTCTGTCGTGAAGGCGGACTGCTGAACAGCTCGATATCATCCTCAAATTAAGCCTACAATATACCGTAGCTTTGCATGCCATGATCAAGCCATACCTATCGGGATTCTAAGGCGGAACTCGTGAATGTGAAGATTGTAGACGGCTCCACTTGCTCAAAATCCCGGGGACTCTCACTCAGATGCAAGCACGAGGCTCTCAGAAGTACGTCGTATCAGGGACTGTTGAAACAACTTAAACAAGCTGGATTGTACGATGCAAATGGAACAGATACTTGACAGTTCAATCAGTTCTCGTCAAGTTTCCTGTGCCGGACTTTCAATACATATTCTCGAATGCGGGGACCCCACACATCAAACACTCTTACTTCTCCATGGATTCCCGGAGCTAGCCTTCTCATGGCGTAAAGTGCTGCCATTGTTGGCACAAGGAGGGTACTATGTGGTTGCACCAGACATGCCTGGGTATGGTCGCACTAGACCCGAAGGCCAACCGCCGTCAGCAACTTCCACGGTAAAATACTCTGATGGGCTCGAAGGATATGGTATGCTTGACATCGCCTCGGCGTTGGTAGCATTGGTCTACAGATTACACGAAGAACGAGAGAAACAGACTGTCGTCGCTGCAGTCATCGGTCACGACATGGGATCCCCCGTTGCGGCAACATTGGCGCTCATCAGACCAGACCTCTTCAAGTCTCTCGTGATGATGTCTTCGCCATTCCCTGGTCCTCCACCACCTCCCTCATCCTCCGTCCCGCCTGCCACGAGGGCCAAGAAACAGGCAATGGCTGATTTCGCGTCCCTAGATCCTCCCAGAAAACACTACCAGGTTTACTTCTCCGGGCCGGACGCAGAGGACGACTGGCTGAACAGTAAACAAGGACTGAACCACTTCTATCGCGGGTACTATTACTACAAATCAGCACTCCACACGAAAAACAAACCACACGCGTTGGGACCCCAATGGGACGCCAAGGCAATGGCAGAGTTACCCGAGTACTACCTCATGCAGGCGGAAGCCAGCATGTCGGAGACCGTGGCGCGCGGTGTGCCCGACGTTTCCAGGATGAGGGAGGAAATGACGTGGATGCCAGAAGAGGATCTGAAAGTCTACGTTCAAGAGTTCACGCGGTCCGGGTTCCAGGCCGCATTGAACCATTACCGCACGAAATTGTCCGGACTCGACGCGAACCAATTCGCAGTGTTCGCTGGGCGAAAGATAGTCGTGCCGACGACCTTTATCTCCGGTGAAGCGGATTGGGGCAACCACCAGGACCCTGGCGGACTCCAGAGGATGCAGTCTGATCAGGTTGTGGAGAGTGGACAGTTCAAGGGATGTACTTTCATTGCAGACGCGGGCCACTGGCTTCAACAAGAACAACCTGAAAAGACAGCAGGAGCCATCTTGACCTTTCTTGAAGACTGCGCCTGGAGTCCATGAGGTCGATGTTGGAACGAAGCAGAAATATATCAGATACTAAACAGCCTAATGTACATTCTCAATTCCCCTTTCTGTCACACTTGTTTGTTTCACGCTGCATTGTCTCGGATGATTCGTGTGCACTCGACAAAAACTGTGCTCTCTCAAGCTTTCTTCTTCGGAGCCTCAGAGTCCACCATATCAGAGTCCATGGATTCCGATTCTTCCTCCGCGATCTTCTCCTTGTCACCCTCCTCGCCCTCACGCAGCAATTCTGATCCATCCCCAAGTACAATGATCTCCCCAGCTTTGGTTTTCGAGTCTTCCTCCGCAGTCGAATCATCTTCCGAAGACTGGTAATTGGACCCGTATTGCAAGTTCCTGCTCTGGAACTGCTGGAACGCAGGACCTTTGAGTTCTGCATATTCCGGA
The DNA here is from genome assembly GCA_005281575.1 of Taphrina deformans. Taxonomy (NCBI): domain Eukaryota; kingdom Fungi; phylum Ascomycota; class Taphrinomycetes; order Taphrinales; family Taphrinaceae; genus Taphrina; species Taphrina deformans. The sequence continues at coordinate 364,570 of RHGG01000005.1, read as the reverse complement.
GGAGCACAAGGACCATCGTGATTGGCAACTCGATCCTGGATCATTTTGTACCACTCTTTCTTAGTTTGACCCTTTTGGAGTAGAGCAACGACCATCATTGTCATGTTGTCACATCCGATACCACCACCGTCAGAGGACGAAGCTAGACAGTTGTCCATCATGTTTTCGCAGATCTGCTCCAAGGCCTGACCAGCAACGATTCCTCGTCGTACAAATTCTACCACGGCCTGGGATGATTTGCAGTCCCAGATACCATCGCATGCGACTACGAGGAATTCATCATCCTCGGTTATTTTATGTTCTGTCACATCTGGATTAGCAGTAACTATTTGCTGCTCCGCCGGCAGATCCTTATTCTTCTTGAATTCAAAATCACCAATGGCGCGAGAGAGTGCAAGGTTGCCGTTGACTCGTCCAAAGTCGACAAATCCACCGGCTGCACAAATTCTAGCCTTCTCCTTCTCATTCTGCGGTTTGTGGTCGAACGAAAGTGGTTTCGCCGAGCCCTTGATGCCGAGCACGGTTCGGGAATCTCCAGCATTGGCACAAAAAATCCGTCCGTCCCCAGTGATAAGATTGACGGTTGCAGTACAGCCGGAGGGGTCTTCGTTAAAGTTGCGGTCAGCCAATATTGCTCGGTCGGTGGATAGAAATCCGCTTCGAAGTGCCTCAGCATAATCAGCTTCTCCAAAAGCTTCTTCTGCAGCAACAATCTTATGCAGCTCTGCTCCAGTGAAACGAGCTACGCGGTCACCTATATTGTGTCAATCACATGAAGTTGCCAGCAGCAAAGAGCGGCTCACCTCCATGTCCGTCATACACAGCGAAGATGGATATCTGATCATCACCTTTGCCCTCTGTCAATGCAAGGACCGCAGTGTGGGCGTCCTCCATCGAGATCCTCCAGCCCTGCATCTCGCTGAGTCCATAGACGAATCGGGCATCTGCGCCCTTGCTATATACGAGTCAGCGATGACTCTTTCGAAATTCCTTTCAGAATCAGGGTTTCTGACATTGAGTGTTTCTCAACAACAGGTTCTGACAATGTCTGACCCATCGAGAGGTTTGGATTGTGCTATGGAATAGAGTGTTGAGACTCAGATGTCGAATATGCTTCGATTCACGTGAAGGAAAGAGAGCCTGCAAGATTTGTGAGCAAATCGATCGTGCCTGGTAGCGCACCGAGGTACTCACAACAAGAGTCTAGAAAGATGCGATGTAGAGAACCAGTGTCCACGTCGTTTGTTGGCAGAGTGACTCTGGTGGTGGAATCGAGCTAATCAGCAGAGGAGAATCCTCGCAGCAGAGCGCAGGTGGAGTGCAACTGTGTGTGCGTGTGTGCTTGGGTACGTGCGTGTTGCGTATGCGTGCGTTGCATACGAGCTGGGCTCAACCTACACTGTGGGCTCTCTCTCTCTCTCTCTCTGTTCTCTCTCTGCCACCTTCCTGCTCTCTCTGCCTCCTGCCTCTTTCTCCTTCTTTGTGCGGATGGGACGCTCCCTCCCGATACCGTAAACCCACCCGCCTCCCGCACTTCCACGTGACCAGCAGAAACGCGCGTGGACGACCTTTGTTGGTGGTTGCACGTGCAGCCGCACCGCAGCTCAGCGGTTCGGCTAGAGCTGATTATCTGCTCAGTGCTTCAGCTCGCACAGGCCAAGCAAGCGCTGGTCAAGCAGCCCGTGGCCGGCCCTGCTGTCCTTCTCAAAACAGGTTCAAGTCACAACAATAGCAGGCAGATCAGTGTTCTGTGCCGTCGTCTGAGCTTGCGTTTACGATAGCCCGTGCGGAAATCCGTTCGGCTTTTCGTTGCTTGGTCGTGGATTGACCATTAGATTTCTCTGACTGCGGTTTGAAGTTCATGGCTTAGATATATATGTGCAGTGTTCCTAGCAATGCGCTCGCACTCGATGACAACCTTCTTGAGGCTCTAAATAGTTCGAAGGACAGGATCAATGTCTTGAGACTGGAACAAGAAATTGTTGCCTTTTTACAAAATGATTCGAAAGACGTTTTGGAAGTGCCGTCACTAAACAGCTACCACAGGCTCTTAGCCCACAAGACAGGTGATTTTTATCAGCTTACTCATGTCTCTGATACTGCACGGCAATTGATACTATTTCACAAGCACCCATGGTCAAAATTGCCGTCGGAGCAACTCTGCGATATTGTCCCTAGCAAGCAGGCCGCTCATGGCAAAAACCGGTCAACCACACCTCAAAGCAAGCCGCGTCAGGTCAAAATTATGAAAAGAGTTGTGGACACTCCAAGCTCTCCGCCGTCCAGATTATCCACTCCTGCTTCCCAGACAGTGGCTGAGGCCAAGGAAAAGGACAAGCTCGAGAAGGAGGAGAGGTATAAAGCTGCCAGGGCACGGATCTTCCAGGGTGTGGAAGAGTCTTCCAGTCCATCGACTGACAAAGTTCTCAAGTACGATTCGCGCTCAAATTCGAGGTCGAACTCTAGAGACGCAAGGTTCAGGTCTCCCAGACACAAAGATTCCGATGCCGCGGACTTCTCACGACACACGTCGGAACCATACCTAGGAGACGGCATGGGTCATGCGGATCTGGATCCAATACAGATGCGACATCAGCAGTATTTTCAGGCTGATTCTCCCATCAACGCAGTGTTTCAGCGTCCACCAGTCGATACGACCAAGAATCATCATGGTGTTTGGAACCCACGCTCATCAATACCCTTGTCCATGGCCAACCTAGCCACTCTCGAGGCGCAAACTTCGAAGCAGCTTGGTGCACCTGCACTTGCACATGCAAGCAGTCCTGCCATCACGAAGCCTAATACACCCCCTATGAGAAGTTTGGCACCGCCAACTAATGCCAGTGGTAATTTATGGGGTCCTCCAGCAACGCGTAGCAGTCTAGCTACTAGGAATGCCAGCGCGCTGGGACTTAATCTCAGTGCGAATCCATGGACGCCAAAACATGCAATCGATCATGGTGCTCTGCAGGAACAATCCAGTAGGAGAGACGTCTTAGAAGACCACGACGAAGACCCTGCCAATGTCCTTCAGGGATTAGCCCTAGATGACAAGTAAAAATGTTTCTATAGCACCCCTTTTATGTAGACTGAGCTCGATGAATGGGAAACGTGCTTGACAATGTGATCTTCAGCAATCTCAAGGTTGATCTGACTTGTCTTGTGGTCAGATGATGTGAACGAGAATCGACTGATCAGCCTCGGCTCCGGTCTGTTCTGTCAATAGTCCTTGTGACTCGTCTTTATGGACCTGATTGCAGCTCGACCCTTTCGAATGACAACTTCGCGGTGGTTGATCGTGCTCCTCATGGAAACGTCTTGTCTTGAAAATGTCATCACATCGCAGATCTGATAGCAATGGCCCTCGAGTTCTCATACAATCAGGAGCTTCTTATGTAGCCTCGATAGATAACCGAATCACGATCCACGTAATCGCATTGTTCATATACGGTCGATTCACTACGTGCTAATACTATAGAATGGAGGTGTGTATCACGTTGAACACCACTATCCACCTGGTTACCAAGGATCTCTAGCGCACAACACTGCAAACTCACAAGCACTCAGCAGATTTTCGAGTTCCCGTGATAAGACTGAATCTGAGCAGATTTCTTCGAAGGGCGATTTGAGAACTGAACAAACTACTGAGCGCATCAATTCAAAGCACCGGGAAATTGACAAGCTCTCGATTGCCTCAGTCACGGCACTGCAAACCGGTGCTGGCGAAGACCTCGGTGACAGTCAGAAACCATATAATCGTGAAAAGTACGAAACTACAGTATCAGGCATACAGATATCGCCTATGCAGGAATGCGACGAAGCTGGCGAGGAGAAAGTCAATCTAGCTAAAGTTCAAGGACAAACAGTGCTCGACGGCTCTGACTGTATTGTTGACGCAGACCCTCCCAAAATGGCACTAAAGAAAAGCACTCGAGCCCGTCGAGTTTTGAAAGATGCTACCACTATAGTATCCCTTGACACGAACGTGACGGATCGAATTGTAACTAAATCAAGCAATTGCATGACTACAGTTTGTTGATTGCATATAGGTAGTAAACTCGTCTAGACACGGCAAGAGCCAGAAAGCTCGAGTCAAAAAAGAGATCATTGAACAGTGAATAATTGTCGATGGACTACTCGTTGTTCAAGCTTCCTCCAAGCCATATCAGCTGCCTAATTGCAGATGAATACTGTGGATACTGCTGTGTCAAATTGGAACACTACAAGGATGACAGATCTGAACATTTCAGGAGTGCTTTTTGTGGCTGGAGATCCTCGTAGTTCATATCGGCCCGGCAGCCAGGCATTGCGCCACCCACACACCTTATTTTTGACTCTATTGACGAGAACTTCGAGAACATGGCAGCTAGGAAGACAGAGAAATGTATCACGGAGTTGTCGAGGTAAAGAATTATTTACGATGGTTATCTCTGAGTTCAGCCAGTATTCATGTGGTACATCTCTTGTACGCACCTAAAATTGACTCGCAGAAACACGCATTCTCAAGGACAATTTTATACCCCTGCCTACCCCTGTCATCATGCACGATGCATAGGTTTACGGGACATCGACAATAAAAGACCAGATCTGATGCCATGACCTTTCGGGCACTTCTAATTCTCTCTCTGCCCGGTTCGTCTCATATACAAGTCATCCATTACTTCAATCACATTCGTTTCGTTATGCTGTTTTCACCTCTTCTTACACTTGCTGTCATGATTGCAACAGCCACTGGTAAAGGACCTGCTAGTGATTCCTCGATTGAAATACTGATTGACTAGCTAAAACACCACAGCCGCATCATTTGAGACGCTATGCCAACGAAACCGCCTCGATGTCAAGTTTTGTGAATGGCAACATGGCCACAGACATGGTCGGAAGTGTGGTACTGGCAGCGATCGAGAATCTATCCCCAAGCACATCCGCACTGGCTGCACAGACGACGACGCAGTTCACACAAGACCCGATGCCCACCAGTCTGAGGACCATCACACTACGCACGACAGTGACACTGACTCCTTCGTCAACGCGCACAACTCCATACCCTTCCTCGGCCCTCTTTGATCCTCAAGTCGCCGTCGTGGCGGCAGCAAAAGCAGAAGCGCCAATAGTACCGGCAGCGTCCCCGGTGGTGACGCTCAAGACGGTCTACCTTCCCACCACAATCTACGTGACGAATCCGTGCGCGGCGACACAGAGTACCGTCACTCAGAACCAGGCACCTCCAGCACAGAGCTCAGTCCCGGCACAGTCGACTGACGCTGCTGCCCCCGCGGTTGCAGGCAACGTACAGGGCGCATCAGTCGATGCTGCAGCTGCGCAGGCGGCCGTGACCAACGTACCTTTCTCGCTCGCTCGCACAAGCACACCGGATCCGACGTCGTATGCCACAGTACATGTGACGCAGACCCTGCACTCCACAGTCACCGTACACGCCCTCGCCCTCGCCACGGCACAAGCGATGGGTCCGAGTCTCGTGCAGAGTGGTATGGCGCCCTACGGCAATACCACGACGACTCCGATCTGAGACATGGCATCGTCGTTTCGCAATGTACTTATAGCATCGTCTTCGCTGGTCGAAATGTATATATACTGTAGATAAAACAAAACACTTGTCACTCAACCGTAGCAACTCATGATGGGGTAGGATGTGTGTACAGATCCGGACCACGACATCAATGTCCTTGCGTGAGCGGATGAAATGTCGGAATGGTCAATCGTCCCACTCGATACCAAGCACACGACATGCTTGGTGAAAATCATGATTCCGTGCTTTTGAATATGCTCGCTATATGCTACAATCACTACCTCATCACCCGTGAGCACAAAATATGCCACATGGGATCGCCTGCAAAGTCTATGAACCAAGGATCGAGTCTACCAGATCCAGATCCTCCGTCTCCTCTCGAGCACCCTCACCGCGACTCGAGGACTCAACCGCAGCCATCGAAGCAGCAGGCTGCACCAGGCTCTTCGCTTGTAGTGCCTTTTCTCGCCAATCAGCAATGACTCTTGACTCCAATTCCAGGCCGACTTCGACCTGAGACTTGTCAAATTTGGTGCCATACGCAAGTGCCTCCTCCATCGCTATCCGTGTCTCTATCGCTTCATGAGAACGAATGGCGTAGAACTCAGAGCAGGCCTGTAGATATGCCTTGTCACGAGACAAGCGAGGACTAGCGGTCGTCATCAGGTAGCGTTGTCGTTGAACGACTGATTCTCCCGACAATTGCTTGCCCTTTTGCATAATCTTCGACCAGTCATGATGAGCGGCATCCTGTCCGTCGTTTTCAACCAAGAGCACAGGTCGTGCCAGTTCCCACGGATGTTCTTTGTAAAATCTCTGTCGCAAGTTGTCTTCGATATACTTTATACGTTGTGGCTCAAATACTCTTTTTACTTTCCTGTTCTTTGCTGTCTTGGCCGACCCGAATGTCGGCAAGACCTTTCTTGAGATGTCAGAACTAGGAGGTATGCGTGAGACAGTCGGCAGCCAAAGTGGTTGTTGCTTCAGATGCTTCGCTTGTAGTAATTGTGAAGTCGTCTGCGCGACTCTCAAAGGACGCAAGTCGGGCATGTCGGAGCTGGACTATATAGCGGCGAAGCGAGAAGAGTGAATGAGCGAGCGGATCAATGGATGAACACGTTACTGTTGGTGTGCACTGAATTGTGCTGAAGGAGGTTCGGTAGTCGTGGTCCACCCACAAACGCCCAAAAAATTGAGGAACCACTTTTGAGCAGCACACGCAACGAACCACAGCGGCTGATCAGTACGCATTGTGATTTATTAGGAAGAACAAACATAAAACTATCCAAATCTGATTTCGCCATAATAACATCATTCATCCCAAGTTCGCATTCTAATGCCATCACCTCTGCTCCACAAGAACAAAGTGTCTCAAATCCCATAGCAAGTCTACAAGATAGTGCACTTCTTCTTCTTCCTGTCGGTCTTGGCAAGCATTGCCGATCGAGTGGCATGCTCAAAGACCTCACGGACACCCTCGTTGACCTTGGCAGAGCACTCTAAGTACTTGACAGCACCGATCTTCTTGGCGACAGACTCAGCCTGTATTTATCAGCTACCAAACACAAGATAATGGTTGCCGCAGTACCTCCTCAGTAGTGACAGGTGCTTGGTTGGTTCGTCGAAGCTCCTCGATGACCTTGTGATCGTGACGAAGATCTCGCTTGAGTCCAACAAGGATGATTGGAAGATTGGGGCAGAAGTGCATAACCTCGGATATCCACTATTGATCCCGTCAGTTGCATGATACAGTGGCTTGTTGAGCAACATACTTTCTCCTGCACGTTGTCGAGCGAGTCTGGAGAGTCGATAGAGAAACAGATCAAGATGACATGAGAGTCTGGATAAGATAGAGGTCGTAGTCTGTCGTAATCCTCCTGACCTGCAGTATCCCAGAGAGCCAATTCGACGTGTTTGCTGTCAACTTCGACATCGGCAACGTAGTTTTCGAAAACGGTTGGCACGTACACCTGGTCTTGTCAGCTGTTTGGTTTCTTATGGCCTTCCTGTCACAGTCGCGCGACAGCAAATACTGTGACAGTACTCAAATACTGACCTCTGGGAATGTCCCTTTCGAAAAGACACTAAGAAAAAGTCAGCATGCGCTTCTGCAGAGGTCGAGCATGGAAAGTGCAAAATCTCAATTGACATACATCAGCAAACAAGTCTTTCCACAGGCACTGATACGCTGTTAGTAGATAATCAATAGAGGCTCAATGCGCATTGGCACCCACCCATCGCCGACGATGACGAGCTTTTTTCTGATTTCAGAAGACATTTGTCGCTAAGACTGTGGATGAAGGATGAGGATTTGTAAGGGGTCTGAGATGAGGACGCAGGTGAGAGTTGCTGGGCTGAGAGAGGGTGCGAGGCGGGTGCGAGGGTTGTCTTGCCGGTTGTGCGTTGAAAGTTTGGGCGGGAGACAGGGAGCGAGACAACAGACACGAGAGAGAGACGGGAAGCTGGTGCGTTTCCCTGTGCTTGGCTTGCTCCTGCTTCCCAGCTGGTCGCTCGTTTGCTCGTTTGCTTGCTCGCCCGCTTTTCCTCCCACCCTCCCGACCTTGCGAGAGGGAGCCTAGCGAGCGAGCAGCAGCAGCAGCAGCTGGCCCCTGGAACCCGGCTGCTGCTCTGACGCCCAGAACATCCCATTCCAATGCGCCATCGAGACCTGATTGGACAGATACCTGGCTCGGGTCTAAATTTATCCTGGTTCGCAGCTCTGATTGGACAGTGCTGTTTACTGCTTGCAATCTGCATGGTCTGGATACGATTATCGTATCGTACTTTAGGAGATACGCACTATCAGTGCCCCAATCGACGCCAACCATCTATTCCCGCAACCGGCCAGTGGGAAGGTCGCTTGCTCAATCAAGGCAACCAGCAAGGAAGCATCGATATTAGATTCCAAGCTGTATCGTATGTTCTTCCTCTTGGTTTTCACCTAGACACTTATACAGCCCTTCTCGTCTAGGTCATCTCGGGCAAGTCTGAGATGTCTGCCGTTCTCGAATCAGGCGCGATCACCGTCGTGCTCGGTTCGCAATGGGTGTGCATATCTCGAGAGGATCTTCGTCCAGGTTCACTGATACATTGAATAGGGTGACGAAGGCAAGGGAAAGTTGGTCGATATCCTGACAGACAAATCAGATGTCTGTGCTCGGTGTCAAGGTGGAAACAACGCTGGACATACAATTGTCGTCGATGGCAAGATGTTCGACTTTCATATTCTCCCATCAGGCCTCGTCAATCCAGATTGCGTCAATCTGATAGGTTCTGGATGCGTGGTTCACATACCTGCCTTCTTCAAGGAACTCGAGGCGATCACGGAGAAAGGTCTCAAGGTTGATAACCGAATCTTCATCAGTGATCGTGCTCATCTCGTGTTTGATTACCACCAAATCGTGGACGGTCTAAAAGAGGGAGAACTGGGCTCAAAGTCTCTTGGAACTACCAGGAAAGGTATCGGACCGACATATTCCTCGAAATCATCCCGAAGTGGAGTCAGACTCCATCATCTCATGACCGATTGGGAGGAGTTTGAGAAGCGCTTCCGCACGAATCTGTCCACACGAGGACTGAGATATGGCAAGTTTGACTATGACGAGGAAAAGGAGTTGGCATACTACCGGGACATCCGTACCAAACTGGAACCATACGTCCTTGATGCTGTACATTTCATGCATCAAGCACTCAAGGACAAAAAGCGAATCCTGATTGAAGGTGCGAATGCATTGATGCTGGATCTCGATTTCGGTACTTATCCCTACGTCACATCATCTCCGACCTCGATAGGTGGGGTCTGCACCGGCCTCGGAGTTCCTCCACAAAAGATTGGAACAGTTTGGGGAGTCGTCAAAGCTTACACTACCAGAGTCGGAGCAGGACCATTTCCAACCGAGCAGCTAAACTCGATTGGAGAACAATTGCAAAACGTCGGACGTGAGTGGGGTGTCACTACCGGACGCAAAAGGAGATGTGGATGGCTGGACTTGGTTGTCGTCCGTTATTCGACCGCAATCAACGGCTATACCAAGCTCAACATCACCAAACTCGATATTCTGGATGGATTCGAAGAGTTGCAGGTTGCCACATCGTACGAGATTGATGGCAAGGTTGTAGACTACTTCCCTGCCGATCTGAACGCTCTTGCCAGAGCGAAGGTGACCTACAAGACCCTGCCAGGCTGGAACTGTCAGACGACAGGCATCAAAGAGTATGAGAAATTGCCGGAACAGGCAAAAGACTACATCAAATTCATCGAAGACTTTATCGGAGTGCCGGTCGGTGCCATCGGAGTCGGCCCAGGACGTGAGTCTACGGTCTTTAAGCAATAACCGGCATTGCGTATTTTAAAAAAAAAGCATATAGATAACAGTTGTCCACATCTGACCGTTCGTGACGCATGGAAGCCGTTTGTTTTTTTTGACTTTTTCATCCGTCCGTCCGTCCGGTGGTGGTGGTGCTGACTCACCTGAGCCAGACGACTCATTCTTTATTTCAAGCCCCTTCACACTGCGTCTGTTCCATCACTCGTTCCCTCTCACCTTGAGCCGTCTCTGCGGGCTTCGATCGCATCCCTGACTTGATCCTCCTCAAGACTGTTGCCGGCCCCGAGATCCGCAACATTGATTCCCCGCTGCCTCATTCCTTCCCGCCTCAGATCGATCGCTCCACCGTCCTGCCTCCGTTTCTCAGAGACGTGCCGTTTCGCGGAGTGGATCGAGGATCGGGTATATGCAAACACGATGCACGCCTGTGCCGATTTAGTACTCGCCCTCTTGACGCTCAGTGCTGGGGCAATGGACTGACCATGGTGAAGGCTGCGACCGGAGCAGTCAAGTGACGCGCCGTAAACTTGACCATGACCCGTCCACCGCACACGGCGACCCATTGCGTTGCGTTCTGATGAGGTGGGAGGGGTACGCAGGGTACAGGGTACCGTGATTGTGTGCGCAGATTGTGTGCGTATCCCGAATTCGCGTGCAGATGCGGTCCTGTCCTTCTTGACGTGTGGCTTGACCAGTCGTTCGTGGCTTGTCGTGAAGCCATGGAGGGGGGAAAAGAGTGGCAGGAGAAATGGTCTTCTTCATGATTCTACACTATTCTTCTTACGTGAGTCTGCAGGAAATAGTGACAATAGTGCGTCATGATGTTCGTCCAAGTGCACACATTGATTTATGGGTGGGAAGTACTTGCACCAAGGAACCATTCCCTGAGTGTTACGATTGTGGCATACAGCTCGAGGCCTCATGTACGCTCGACATGATCGTACAGCCAGCCATGGCTCAAACTCTTTGTTGTGTGGTACACGATGAGCAAGATCTGTTGTGGCAGACCCCATCAAGTGACCCGCAAGGTTTCATCAGACGGTACCCTCGAGATCCACAAACTCAACCAAACAGACGGTCCACGGCAGCTCGGTGCATGGCGAGCAAGACACTCTTGGGCGGTTGAATGTCCCGAATCTCATACCTCAGACACTTGACGCCCCAAGCTGTCGCCGCCTCGTTCACGGCCCCGGTGATTTTGGCACTGAGCGTGCTCCTCGAGCGCAAGACATCGTCCAGACTCATTTGCCCAACTTGATTCCGCATCGTCGTCTGAGCCAATTGATTCACTGCGTATTCCGCGTCCTCGACACCGTACGAGGCCTTGTAAGGATCGACAATCTTGATGTACAGCACGCCGTCAATGTCCAGCGTGATGTTGTCTGAGGTGATGGCACTTTGAGCCGGTACCTCCAGCGCCAGTTCCTTCAGACTCTTGACGTATGGTATCTTGTCGATGACGGGTGCGAGGATGGCGAGACCTGCATCGAGTGTCTTGGAGTACTTGCCGAACCGTTCGACGATATAGGCAGTCTCTTGAGGAACAGACACAAAGACTGTGTTGGTTACAGCTTTCCGAGAAGTCGATAGATTTTCTGGTTGTGTGGCACTCGCATATGTTCTAATCAAGGTCGGTTGTATGGAGTGGCAGGGCACATTGTGTGTTGATCCGGACGTCCTCAGTAGTTTCACACTGCGTTGCATCGCGGTACACAAACAGATTCCCCAAAGAAGGCAGTATATGAACAAGGAGTTACATCTGCAGGTGAATCGATGATGAACTTGTCCAGGGATCGCCGCCCATCGACTTTGAGCGAAAGGAACGAGCGCCTCGGAATTGCCGCCTACTCCCCACACTTTGCTCATCCACTTTCCTATTTCTGGTGGTTGTACAGATGAGTTTGTCGACTCGCAGCTTCCATTCATTCCGAGTTGTGCTCGAGTCATCATCAGCAATCCCCATAGCAAATGGTCATCAAAGCCGTCGTTTTCGACATTGGCGGTGTCTGTGTCGGGAGTCCACTACATGCCATAAATGAATACGAAAAGAGCCTACGATTACCGCACAACTACCTCAACTTTATGATTGCGAAATGGAAGTCTCCGTCGCCCATGAACCTGTTGGAGTGCGGCCAAATCGCGACGATAGGGCCCGAATTCTTCACCCTGTTTGAGCGACATCTGAGCGATCCCGAAGGCTACGAAGCATTCTTCGGTAGTCCATTTTGTCCCAAGGACGCAGTCAAGGACGTCGCGCCGACGATCGATGGGCGGAAATTATGGGGAATGATGATGGAGGCTGCCTCGGTGCCCAACACGCCGCTACTCGACATTATTCGAGACCTGAAGGCGTCGGGCAAGTACAAGGTATGGGCACTGACCAATAACTTTCCGGCACAGCTCGAGACCGACTCCCTCATCCATCCGCTCTTTGACCGGATCATTGGCAGCGTGCAGATGAAGATGAGGAAGCCAGACCCGCGGCTGTACCAATATCTAGTCGAGGAACTGGACCTGCCCACGGATGAAATTGTCTTTTTGGACGACATTGGCGCGAACTTGAAGGCGGCACAAAAGCTCGGGATACATACCATACAAGTTGACTTTAGGACGACGCCCGTAGCGCTCAAAAAGTTGAACCACTTGTTGGAGAGCGGAGGTGTCAAGGCCCAACTGTAGTGGGATATCGAAAGTTCTTTGACTTTTCTATCGATCTATAAGACTCTTTTTGTATGCCAATATTCTTCCTCTATATGCGCATATGCCAATCCATCTAGGCTCTACCTCTTCCTCGACCGCCGCCGCCGTTACTTCGACCTCCTCGACCGCCGCTACCACCGCCGGATGGACCCTCTCGGCCACCGCCATTCTGAGGTGCTCGACCACCTCCCCGAGGCGGACCATTGCTTGCCTCGTTCGGCTTGAGCACAAGTCCAGGGACCCCCTTGAGACCCATCTTGCCGACCGTCTTTCGTTGCAGTGCAGGCACCTCCGGACTCTGCAGTCCCTCCAGGGCGAACCTGTTGGCCTCCTGCACTAGCTGGGCAGTGTCCCATCTCAAGGACTTGAGGTGATTTTTGTAGTACCCCATCCACGCCTGATATGGTCTCTCGTAGTCCCCGATACGTAATGCAATGTCGTCAATCTTTGGCCGGAAGGACAGGTAATCCACTGTGATTGGTTCAAACTTGATGTCCCTGAGCACGTACTTTGGGAAGAACGACTCGGCCGCCGTGGTGATGAAGATGCCTCGTCCCTCTTTGCCCGCTCGTGCGGTACGTCCCAATCGATGGATATATGACTCTCGCTCGGCCGGCACACCAGCCTGGAAGACGTGAGAGACATCAGGAAAGTCCATGCCACGAGCAATGACGTCGGTAGCAACCAGGATCGCGCTCTTCGAGCCCTTGAAGTCTGCCGTCAGCTTTGTCCTCTTTGACTGCGAGACACGGGAATGGAGGACCGAGCAAGGAGGCAGAATGTCTTTGAACTGCTCGATGATGGCAGCGTACCAATCAGCCATGGCGGCAGTCGGCGCGAATATGATTGCCTTGAAGCTGTCCTTGCCGTTTTCCTGACATTCGTGATGCAACGACATGAGCAGTGCCGGTGCGACATCCGTGAACTGTGGAACCTCAATCAGGAGTTGTGGGACTCGTTCGTGCGTGTTGACCTCTCCCTCCGGAATCGTGCTGATGAACTTGTAATCTTTCGCAAGGATCAGGTGAGCCACTTTCTGGACATGTTCTGCAATTGTAGCTGAGAACAGCATTCCTTGGCGTTGTGTCTTGACTTTGTCGGGCAATGCCCTGACGATCTGCTGCAGGGAAGGCATGAATCCCATATCTAGTAAACGATCCGCCTCATCCAAGACCAGGGTGTTGAGCGAAGCCAGACGATCAACAATGCTTTCCTCGGATAAATGATCAATCAAACGTCCAGGGGTAGCAATCAGGATATCGCAGCCTGAAAGTATTGCTCTCTCCTCTCTGTCTTTGTTGGTTCCTCCGATTGCCACACAGATTCTGTACTTTGGCAAATTCTGTAACAAACCTTCCGCCTCCTTCGCTATCTGTTGAGCAAGTTCTCTGGTAGGTGTGATGACCAGCAAGGAGATGCCACGAGTTCGCTTGTTGATCATTGTCTGGATGGCAGGAATGAGAAATGCTAGAGTCTTTCCGGTTCCTGTCTTGGCTTGTACGAGACAGTCCGTGCGCTTCGACAAGAGATCATCGAGAGAGGCTGCTTGCACTGGCATCATCTCGTCGAATTTGAGATCTTGTGTGATTGTCTTGAGGATAATCGGATCGACCAGACCATTGAGATCTTGGAATCGTCTGCTTGGAATTGTGTTTGAAGAGAGATCTCTGGCCGCCGCGACGGCAGAGTGCACTGACACAGGACGAACGTCATGTGATTGAACAGCTGAAGGTCTCACTGGTGCCTGTGATACTCCACTCACCGTCGTAGGCTGAGCAGTCTTCTTTGAGCTGTAAGGGCGATTTCGAGATGATCTAGCATTCTTTTCGGACTTCATTATTGCGCTCATAGATTGTCTCAAGAGATTCTGCGCTCTTTTCATATAATCTTGAGAGCAAGAAAAGAGTCTGAAGACCGACTGACGTGACAGGCGCCGCGACCGACCAGCATTGATGTCAGGCACAACACACAAAGGAGACGAATTTGAGCCGAAGCAAAAATAAGGTTATCGATAGCCATGACACGATGGCTGCACTTTTGAAGAGTGCGATGTTTGAGCCACCCGAGAACCGGATCACCCACCTCCGTCCATGCTCCCAGGCTCAAGAACTATTATGGCATCCACGCATCCTTCAGTGAGCAGCGTCAGATCGATATGAATCACGGTAGCTTTCAAACAGTTTTGTTAGGGACAGGAACTAAATTACCTGTCTGCTAGTGTAATAGTCTCTACTACATCCAAATGCATAAACAATGAAACATCCAACTTTACAGCGACGTTACTGCTTGTAAGTCATCAGCATTGAGAAGGTCCACGCCAAGATCCAAGAACGTTAACCAGACACGGTCTCTGGCGAACCTTGGCCAAGACGGGTTATCCCAAATCCGAGTCTTTAGTCCCTGTGCGTGTGCCTGTGTAATATATGTCTCCAGGATATCGAGTTGTGTTGCCGTAGCAGGAAAGATGCCGAGCCAATTCACTGCTGTCTGTAAGGAAGTCGAGGCCAGAGGACTAAGACTCGGAGTGAAGGTGGAGTTCAGGGCGGCCAAGGGTGCATCGAAGAAATAATCGCGTTCGGGTCTGGCCAAGAGGTATTCCAAAGGTGTATTACCAGTTCCAATCACAGTCACAGCACGACTATTGGGTTCTGTGTCATTCTGATTGACAAAGCTGAGGTAGCCCCGGGTGCGTAGAGGCTCTAGAGCTGCGACAACATATGGCCAAGTTTGCTCACCATCCGTCTTGACATCTACAAGAAGTTGTAGAGTCTGAGCGGAATTGGTGTCAAAGACGCCGTTCTTTTCCACATGACCCAGTTGTTCGGCAAAACTGACGTATTGGTTCACAGGATTCTTCTGATCCAGGATCGCCACTAGGGGGTCAATGTAAAGAGAAGAGAAGGTTCGTTCAGAACGCAAAGACGCTACATCGTGCCCAACCAATAAAGTTCCGTTAAATAACCAGACATCAGCCTCAGTAGAGTAGCAGCCATGACTGAGTCCAGTAAATAAGGGTACATCCCGCCAGTAGTCGTTGTGCTAGACCCTGTCAGTCATCCAAATTTGCTCAATTTCGAGGCTAGAGAGTCTTACACTGTGACAGTTTGCTACGGGCACGTTACGGAAATAGTCACCAGAGACCAAAGGATAAGTCCCATAGTCGAAACTGTGCGCTCCCCGAGGTGCAGAGACGTTCCAGTGCTCAGTAGCATCCGCGTAAGATATAGGAAAGCCTTGCGAGCCCAACAATGCTATGAAGGGAACAAGCATGCTGAACGCGAAAAGGCTCACAGCGGCGATGAATGACTGTGCCAGGATGAAAGCTCACCTCGAAGGTATCATATATGCAGCAGTCTTATGTGAGGTCCTCGTGGTAGGACGATTGGCTGAGATAGAAAGACGAAATGTTGATCTGTCAAAGCAGTTGGGTTTGGGCACTATGAACACGATTCGGCGCTGGAAGTTGCCTAGCTATATGGACATGAATCAGACCTACGCTCAATATCAGGCGTGGTCGAGAGGGCTTCCTACGCAAGTTGAATTGGTGATGTGAGGAAATGCAATATTTTGGTGATTCAGAGTACTCGAACACAGAAGACGGCTCAAGCCTTTCCGATGGGTAGCAGGATCAGCCACTGCTACTGTGCTGCCTCAACTCGGACCCGTGCCAAATGGGGTCCGTGGAGAGGACGCCTGTGGACCTTGACAGGCTAGAGCTGAGGGACAGTACTGCAAGTGAACTGCACTGCCTCTCAACCACTTCAGTACACTCTCCTGAGCTATTTGAACCATAGAACTGCCTATGTTACCAGATGCTGCCAAGTTTGAAAAGCGCATGGAACCATTACAATTGCATTGCTAATGCAAAAGGTCAAGACTATCTATCACGTGCAGTTTTTTCGTGAACCTTAAACTTCGGGGCGTGACATGAACCACCTGGGCAGGCCCGTGACACTGTGGATGTTGACCCGATACATGGATGTAGGTGTGCATATGGTAATGATTCAGATCAAGTAGAAACGTTTTCTTGATACCACACTGCCGGGTTGGTCTGCCACCTTTTCTCAATTTGGCTCTGATCACAAAAGAGCCATGCTCGACACATGTAGTTGTCTCAGATTGGTGACGTAAACACAACAGGAGCAGCAGTAGCAGCAGCAAGCTCATACCAAACGTTTCTGACTTGTTGTGCCAGCTCGTACGTGCGGGCCTCCAGGGTTAGGGAGCGGACATAACAGAGAGAGAGAGAGAGGGAGAGAGATCATGATCTCGATCTAGATCTCCAGGCAGATCTTGAGTCTTGACAGGTGATAGCAACCCTGGATCACCCGGATCACCTGGATCACGTTGGCAGACACGGGGAAAGAGCAGAAGGAAGAAAGAGGCTGGAGGCTGAAGGGACGGAGGCGTCCCGTCAATTTAGGTGACGACGTATGACGTCAGTCCCTCCCAGTCGCACGGGACCCAACCACCGGCTCCTCGGGATCTTCCCTTCCAAGTTCTCCCGCCCGCGCTTTGGAAGGAAGAAGGAAAGAAAGAAAATCACGAGCTCCCGCGTGGAGGACCAGTCAGTGGCTCCCGCACCCCAATTGTCTGCTCCCCCCGAGTCCTGACCGTTCTTGTAGAGGCAGACAGGCAGGCTCCTAGTGCTTCCCTCCACCCACACGGCGGTTCCCAGCACTCATGCCTCTCCCTTCCACTCGTCCTTCGCCTCTGTCGCAATGAGGACGACTGAACACCTGACGAGTCATTGTGTTGCTTGATCGGGAACCCTTTCTCCTGTTTGCCATTGTGGTCACGCTTGTGCCCATGACTGATTTGCCTCGTGTGCAGACTCTGAGTATCGTCTCGGCATAATTCTTGAGGAGCATCCTTAGCATTGGGTGTGCTCGTCTGTCATGCTCGACGTCGACAACATCTTCAAGTCGACACTCGAACAAGTTCCTGTTCCCGTCATCATTCTCGACTATGCAAGCCTGGAGGTGACATATCGAAATCTGGCGGCTGCTCGAATCATTGGCAATACAGCAACCAAGTTGAAAGAATGCTGCATTGCTGTACAAGCTGACGAACTTGCCAAAGCATATGAAAGATTCCAGTCGAACGATCCGGAAAAAGAGTCAAAGTTCGAGTTAGCTGGCTCTCTTTATCGAGTAACGTTCCACGAAAGTAAAGGGAAATGTCACGCCGTGGTACAAATCGACCATACCGACCTTGTGGCCGACTACCGCGCCATATACGACTCATTACCCATCATGGTCAGTCAGAAGACTGAAGTCGACTTTTTCCACAATGCCGAATTCTTCAGATTCACTGGGCAAGACCGCGGAACCGAGAGCGAGACACGATATCTCAACTCCGTCCATCCTGATGATCGAGCTGATTTTGTCAATCAGATGCTGAATAACAAGTCTCCGACCACGCCTCCTATCAATGGTGCCGACCCACGGTCTGAATCGGTATCGCATTCACACCGTCTCATGTCAGCGAGCGGGCAGTATCGGTGGGTGAAGACTGAAGTCATTGTCTCTGGAGAGAAACGTACGTATCTGACCTTTGATGTGCATGAGATCTATCTCAAGGCCTCGGAAGTTCCCGAGAAAGAATTGCAATTGAAGATGCAGAAGCAGGAGAATCAGAAGTTGCTCGACGGTGAGTCCATTGCCAAGGAGGGTAATCGATTGAAAGGGGAATTCTTGGCTAACACAAGTCACGAAATCAGAACGCCAATCGCTGGTGTGATCGGAATGGTTGATCTCCTGCTTGACACGGAATTGGACTCGGAACAAAAGGACTACGCAGACTCTATCAGAAGCAGTGCGGATGCACTCTTGACAGTGATCAACGATGTCCTGGATTTCAGCAAGATCGAGGCAGGCAAGATGCAGATCGATGTGCATCCCTTCGAGCTGACGCAGATGATCAGAGACATTGAGACGATGCTCTCGTTCATGACGGCCAAGAAGAACCTCGGCTTGGATGTGCATATCGACCCCGGACGCTACGAGCTGCTTGGCGACCGAGGCAGGGTTCGTCAAATACTCACCAATCTCCTGTCTAACGCCATAAAATTTACGCAAAAAGGTCGAGTCGGTCTCACAATAACACGAGAGGAAGACACCGAGCAAGCTGTCAAGATCAGGTTCGTGGTCAGCGACACCGGCTCCGGTATGACCGAACACACCGTGCAGAACCTGTTCCGGCCCTTTGCGCAAGGTGATGCTGGGCGGACCTACGGTGGTACTGGTCTCGGTCTTTCCATTTGCAAAAAATTGATTGAGTTATTGGAGGGTGAGATCGGGACCGAGACAAAGCTGGGGAAAGGCACGAAATTCTGGTTCTGGCTGCGTTTCCCACGAGCTCAAGCGGATCAAATGCGCCGCCATAGTAGTGATAAAACACCTTCTGGCGAGTCTGGCACGAGCACTGTGCAGCCAGACGTGCTCGAGAAGTCTGCCGCACACTATTCAACCCTCAGGAGGCACGATTCCAACCAAACGATGCAAGATTCAGATCAGGATGAAGATGAGAGCCAGGCAGAGGAAGAGTATCCTCCAAGGATTGCAATCAACCAGTCCTTCTCCAACCCGACGAGACCAGGTGTGATCGATCGAGCTTACTCCACTAATTCTGTGATGACTGTGCGTGCTAATGGAGGCGAAGACGGAGCTTTCGAGCAGGACAATGACAATGAGCCAAGTTTCCCAACCAGGCCGGAATTTGAAGACTACACGCAAAACCTCAAAGATCCTGATTCTGTCGAACATCTGGACAGCAGACTAGCATCCCGGGAGCAACGTGGCAGCTTCAGTTCCCAGTCGTCTGCCGGTCCTATGCACAGTCCGTTCATGTCGGACACTACACAGAGTCCACAGATAGGCTTCAGTCCTGACGATGATTCGTCTTCGCAACACAGAACTTCCGTCACCACTTCATCCACAACGCAGGCAGGGAATGACAAAAGGATCTTGCTTGCCGAGGACAATGACATCAATTGCAAAATCGCTACTTCAATGTTGCGGAAGCTGGGTTATGCGTGCACAGTCGTCAAAAACGGACAAGAAGCGGTCGATGTGATTGATGAGCAGTCTAGTTTTGACCTTGTCCTGATGGACGTCCAGATGCCGATTCTGGATGGGTATGAAGCGACTGCCTTGATCCGGAAGAGCCCAAATATCAGCATGCGCTCCATACCGGTCATCGCCTTGACCGCGTCCGCAGTCAGTGGTGATCGAGAAAGATGCATCGCGGCAGGAATGGACGACTATATCACGAAGCCAGTGAACAAGAAGAACCTCGAAAAAAAGCTACAGAAGTGGCTCGATCGTTAGTCTCCCGCGTTCGCCGGAGATACACCACCCGGATTTCACACCCAAAATGTGCACGGCATTGTGCATCATTGCATTCACGAATAGACAACATTAATGACATGAACAGCGAGTGTTTCAGGTTTCCCTCTCGCATACACTTATATATAGGCCAAGATAGAAACTGAAGATATGTAACTTTTGCCGGGGAAAAGTTCATAGCAAAAGCAAAGGAATACTGTACATTCAATATAATAGTCACCATAAGCAAAGAGAAAGAAACGTCCATGCCCGACAGATTTTATTGTATCACGAGTAGCGGTTACCACACAGCCACCACACGACAGGGTGTCATGGACGAAAGTGACCCACATGCCTTGAGTGTTCATGCACCGCGATAGACGTTGCCCGTCACATGGCAGGCACAGTTTTGTCGAAAGGTCCCCTCTCGAGTGGAAAATACAACACGACAGTACCGGCGAAAAATGCGAGGAGTCGGTGAGAGGTGGTGGTTGAATCATGCTGTACATCACTATCATGAATATCATTATGCTGTCATTAGGACTACGCTATTACTAATTACCATTCACGAAGGGGGAACCGACTCTTTGTGACCACCACATTAACAAGAGTTGAGTTGGATGGCCTCAATCTGGACGGGGTTGCACTGGGCGGCACCGAGGATGTTGTTGAGGTAAATGTTGTAAAAGTCGCCAGAGAGGCACTGGTAGAAGGTGGTGGATCCGCCGAGGGCGAGGGTGCCGTTACTGCAGACCGACCAGCCGGCAGTGTAGATTGCGCCCGTCTGGGCCGGCTTGTCAAACTGGAACTGCGAGTTTGCGGCGATATATCCCGTTCGTCCCTGCGAGTCGAGCAGGACGCCGTCCGTGAGGTTCACGGTCAACACACCCGCCGACGCGCACGCCTGAGCCGCGCCAGGGAGCATGGCGTAACCGGCCGAGGAAGTGCCCATCGACATGCCTGCCGAGCGAGTGCTCGTCGCGAGGGTGGTGCCGGCCTGGACCTGACCGTCTCCAATCTGTCCGACCGGGGTGCCAGTGGCGGCCTGGATCTGACCGTCACCAATCTGGGAGACTGGAGTGCCAGTGGCGGCCTGAATCTGACCGTCACCAATCTGTGAGACTGGGGTTGCAGATACTGCCTTGGTAGGGGCCTGGATCTGTCCGTCTCCGATCTGGGTGACTGGAGTCGCCATTGGAGCCTGGATCTGACCATCGGAAATCTGAGTGATTGGGGACGCGATGCAGTTGTTCTTGGTCACGGTCACGGTGACCATTGAGGGCGAACCAGTGGCAGCCTGAATCTGACCGTCGGCAATCTGTGTTACTGGTCGGGCAGCAGGTGCAGTCGAGGTGGCAGCTTGAATCTGACCGTCAGCGATCTGCGTCACCGGTGCGGCTGCAGGTGCAGTCGAGGTAGCAGCCTGAATCTGACCGTCACCAATCTGCGTCACCGGTTTGGCAGCAGCTGGAGTGGTGCCGGCCTGAATCTGGCCATCAGCGATCTGTGAAACTTGTCGCTTTTTCATCGAGGCTCCAGGGGCGGAGATGATCTGAATACCAAAGTTTCCGGCCTGGTTGGTGGCACATGATGCTGGTGCAGAACCGGACGGGGTGATTCGTGCGGTGACACCTTGTGCAGAAACAGAGGCGAGGTATGCGAGAACAGCGGCAGCGATTGAGGCCTTCATATTGTTTGTGGAGAACAAAGAAGAAAAATCTGCTGTTGAGACGAATAATCTTTGACGGGGAGCATCTTGACTTTATAGCAACTCAAAGCTCAGCTGTTGACCAACGGCCCAGGGCACCGCGCAGGGAGAGATCAACATGACGTTACCACAACGAACGTTCGTTACAGATTTTGTCGCTTAGTGGACTTCGACGCCGCCCCGCAAAAGTCCTTTGATGGCTTTTTTGGCTCCCAAGAACTTTCCTTTGGTACTATTCTGGGAGTAACAGTCAGGCCGCATGCCCGCCGGTGCGTCTCCATGCACCGAACTCGTGCCGGCCCTCCCACAACTTCACAAATAGCATTGCTGCCGTTTCTGATGCAGACATGCATGACCCATCGCGAGTCCTGAGGACCATCGGTTGATTTTGGAACCTCGGCTGAGGCTCTTCCTGTGCTTGGCAGTGTTGGAACCACGAGAAGCTCAGCGGCTGCAACTTGCCGAATTGTAGGTGGATGGCTGGGTCATCGACTTGAGCTGCGCCACTTCGAGAGGGTCGACTTCGTTTATGCTTCCACGATATTTTCGTGCGCGAATCAAACCCTAGAAACCGGTTTTTGGGCGCTGAACCTGTAGACGGCCAGTGGCTGCAGAGGCGGCGCATTGTGCATGAAACGGAGGCGGAGGAGATCCAGTAACATCACAACTACTATCGTGGAAGCCAGGCTCCATCAAGTAATCAGGCCTCTGTACCGGTCCAAGCCTCGTGGTCTTCCTCGATCACAAGCTGTCAAGCGTCCGGACTAGCGCGTGTATCGTCAGGTATTCTTAGATTTGACGGGACTTGGCACAAGGTTACTTTTGGCGCGGCCCAAAGATCGGTGTCATTGCTCATGCTACACCGTGACTGAACAGAAAGGACTTGTTGCAAAAGGTTTGAAAGTGTCGTGACTCGACCTGCCTGGTAATCCGGTCCCTGCTCGCGTGTATATGGTAGAACCCGTGAACGCGTCCGTGAACACTTAAATGGGCCGCGTCACTCGTGGAGGCATCACCTGACAACATCTCAGATGGCGGCGCTCCGATCCGTTCCCTAGCGGAAAATGGAAAGACAGACCTTGGACCGGGTCAGATGTGATACGTCAAACCTCATGGGATGGCTGGCTCAATCACCGAGTCATGTCGAAGCTGCAGTACAGCATTTCCACCCGAACGCGAGACCTGGTCCAGCTACTCTGATGGCAGGTCGGATTTGTTCTCGGAAGATCTACGCGGTGTGGAGAGAGTCGATGCGCAGGCCTGTGCCGTGGTTGCCAGCAATGCACCACTGACCACACTGTGCAGAGTTTGGTCGATCTTCCATATGTAGCAATTACGGTATCTGAATGCGGTTTGCACATTCGAGTTTCGTCTGACTGCATTGTCATGAGCTCTAGACTGGACCTCATACCGAGATCGCAGGGCTAACAACGCACTTTCATGTCTTAGAACGCACATTAGTTGCTATGCTGCAGAAGAGATGCCATAGGAACAGATAGCGTACGTCATCTTCCATAGTACTCAATCCTACTTCAGATTTTAGGATTACCGGATCATATTGGGTAAGCAGGAATTTGGTCCGAATTGTGGGACCGAAGATTCAGGCTATAAAGCAGTTTTTTGGTTGCATGATCGACGAAATCTAAAAATATCATTAACATTTTCTCCGACCAGTCACAGCAAGTTTTCTTACAGCCTCCGGAACTGCTTCCGATCCAGTCGGCCCTTACAGTCTGTTGACAACTTGTTCGATAGAAGTCAATTCCGCGAACTGACGTCTCCATCGCGCCAAAGATGCGTTCGTGCTCGGCAACCAATGAGTACACCGGTCCACGTTCATGCTTGCCCCCAAGAAATACGCTTCGATCTCCCTTCGTGCTTCTGAGGTCAAAGAAACTGACAGATCCGTTGACTGCTGAGCCCGAATATATTGAGCAGCCAGAGGCGGCAACACTATAGACTGCAGCGTCATTATATGGTTCTCTCCACGACGAGACTGCCTCGGAGTTCGGCAAACGAATGTCGTGTAGACGAGTCGTGCCATCATACCAGCCGCTTAAGACGAGATTGCTCGTCAAGCTCGTAACACCAAGCACACTTGACTTCAGATTGTTATGAGTAGCGTACTGTCGGGTGTCCTTGATACCATACGGTGTGAACTCGTGGATTGCCAGCGGTGCTTTGGATCGCAACCCTGTAGCAATCATTCGACTATGGTTCAGAAAGGTTGTGCACCAAGGTCTTGCCCGCAATGATAACGTGTCTTGATTGATCTTGATGACACCCGAACGATGCACCGATAGCAAGGCATCATAAGACTGCAGATAGTCGATCGACTCCACAGCATCGTCTGCTTTCGTACAGTATCTTTTCGAGACCGAATGGCGCTGCATGGAGCCTGATAAGTGGAGCTTGAGCTTTTCAATCCTGCCATCGACAAAACTAACCAGAATCTCGTCATCGCTGGTAGTCAGCGCGATATCAGTCACGTCTCCAATTCCTGGAGCACCCAGATTCATGTGAGCCCAGTCTGAAGAACGGAAAGATATCCAAAGGTCATTGCCTGTGGCGAGAACCATCTTGTTAGTATCTGCCTTCACGACTGGCATAGCCTTGTGATGCCACTTGGCCTCTTCCGCGATACTGAAGCGCGATTCGTTCTTTGTTTTCGCCACGAGCTCTAGCCTAAGTAGTTGCATAGGCTTTGTCAACCTTTCATAGTCTGGCCTTGCTGTGATGTAAAGTGCTGGATGACTACCAAGCTTGGATCGGTATGAAGCTTCTGCAAGATTGCGCTGTATGCGATCCTGAACTGAAAATCCTACAGCGATACCGCGCATACGCTGTGAGACTGCTGATACTCTGATCAGAGAGAGTGTGTCGAGATATGACAAGATTGTCACAAGTAAAACATCAGGGATATTCTCCAAGCCGGACGGGCGATTGCCAGCACGCTTCGTAGAGGTATCTGATGGTCTGTATGATTTCGATGGGACAAATGGATGAGCTTTGGGATTGAAATTCATGCTCTGCATTTGATTTTGATGTGCCGGTGTTGATATTGCTGTGTGATTCTTTATCACTGTGAACTTTCAATTGCTTAGGTTCTCTTCTCAGCAGTCAATGCTCGGATCTAATCTGGAAGTTTTCGGACACCGAGTATATCTATGTTGTCTAAGATCCATGTGCTGTGCTTCAATGACCAGAAATTGTTGTTCAAACGACCAGGTATTGCTCAATTTTTGAAAGTCTCATCCGACGAATCTGATCAGAAACGAATTATTGTTGTAGATGAAGAGTCTTCGCGGTTCCAAAGACGCCGGAACCACTGGTCAGCCGCCTCTACATTGTGGAGTAGGGACTGTACAGGCCGAACGAGGACTGTTACAAATCCGAGGATATCCCAATGACTTGTCGTCGGGTGTGATTACTTCTTTCGACTGTGGAACGCCGCGCAGATTTTAAAGTTGCCGAAGCCATGGACGGCAACATGAATTGGGTCTGAGGAGACAGAGAGATCTAGGCCTCTGGCTGTGTCTCGCCCGCATACAGGCAACTTTGGCACGAAGCAGGAAGCAGCCCCAAGTCTTGAGACCCCACACTCTCCTCTGTCCTGTGCCTCGTGTCTTTCACATACAGCAATGAGGCGTGGACCTTCTCAATCAACAGCGACTCTCGTCCAGGTGCCCTGTATTCGTTCTGGTGATTTTTCACTGCTGAAAGTGATTTCACTACAGTCAAACCAGCTCTTCTAGCGCTATATACTTACGGCAAAACTTCGACCTCTCCTTCTTATTCAGAGTCGTGCGGCGGGTAAGCAGTCAGGTGTTCTTGCTCACAGTCGCCCATGCCTGTGCAGGATTGTGCCGCGTTGGGCGGTTCTTCGCAGTTACCCTCATCGCCTAGAGCGAAACAAAGCCGACACAAGAAAGCACGATCCTCCATCAGCCTGGCAGAAACTCGCAAGTTGCCGATCACATTGAATGTATACGACCTTATGCCATCTTCCAAAATCTCGACATTCTTATGGATGACCGGGCTGTCAATTTGTCATTCAGGTGTTGTCATAGGTGAGCAAGAATGGGCGTTCGGAGGTCACGACGTGGAGGGTGTTACAGGAGTATATGTCACAAAACCCAGAGACGTCCCGGACAACGCGACCTTTAAGGCAAGTATACCCATCGGTGTCACTATACTGGATGACCGCGCGATCAGGAATAAGCTTGAGCGGCTCAAGTCAGAGTTTACAGGTCCCTCATATGACTTATTGAACAAAAATTGCAATCACTTTGCGGAGGAGATGTGTCTGGCACTTTGCGGCACCAAGACGCCAGCATGGGTCAATCGTATCGCTGGATATGGAGCTAAACTTCCACTGTGTGTGTCAGAAGCTTGGGTCAATCCTCCCGTGGCCGAGCTGGATATGGAGGAGGATGATACGACGCACCTCCTACCACCTAGTGAGATAGCTCCGATGCAGAGACACGCGGAAGAATCCGAGGAAGAGGAAGAATCGGACGAAGAGTCACGCAATGACAAATATCTGATGCAGGCATCAGGAGGTAGGAGACTCGACACTGGATCGATCTAGAGCAGCGTTCGCCCATTTTTAATAGAGTCCACGAATCCAACCTCATGTCTGCAGAAAATACAGGGCAGCCCAGAAATGAAGAACAAACAGGCGCCTAGTTCGTGCGACGAGGATTGTTACACCATACAAGTACGTTGGCAGCCTTTTGCACTTCAGAACAATGTTGTAACAATGTTTGAGCAGGTCTAGCAGATGACAGGGCCTGTGCAGTAAATGTTCAGGCTAAAGACTTGTGAGAAATTGTCAGAGAGGTAAAAGGTGTTATGCCACTTAATCTTTATCCGTTCCACGAAATCTGTAGCTGCAGCCACGTTACCGTTAGGCAACAAAAGAATATATGCATGCCTTTCAACCAGTCAGCCTCTGGCTAAGCAGTGTTTCGTTCCCGGGAGCAATAAAAGTACAATCGATCTTCTGTCTCTGATTTGAACTAAGCAAGGATGTCCACGGCAGACAAGATCAAAGAGATTGAGACCGAGATGGCGAGGACGCAAAAGAACAAGGCCACCTCATTCCATCTCGGTATGCTCAAAGCGAAGATTGCGAAATTGAAGCGTGAGCTGATAAATCCGAGTACTGCAGGAGGCGGAGGTGGAGCTGGTGTCGGTTTCGATGTTGCGAGAACAGGTGTGGCCAGTGTTGGGTTCATCGGATTTCCTAGTGTTGGGAAGAGTTCATTGATGAGTAACCTCACGGGAACACACTCGGAAGTTGCCGCATTCGAGTTTACGACTCTGACGACTGTTCCTGGAGTTCTATATCACAAGGGGGCCAAGATACAAATTCTCGATCTTCCGGGAATTATAGAGGGTGCCAAGGACGGCAAAGGTCGTGGAAAGCAAGTCATTGCTGCTGCCCGTTCGACGCAGCTCATCTTCATTGTTCTGGATGTCCTGAAGCCGCTCACCGACAAGAAAATCATCGAGGACGAGTTGGAGGGCTTTGGAATCCGGCTGAACAAATCACCGCCACACATCACATATAAGAAGAAAGAGCGTGGGGGACTCAATATCACCAATACCGTCCCCCTGACACAGATCACATATGAAGAAGTTCGTGCGGTCTGTAACGAGTACAGAATCAACTCTGCCGATATTTCATTCCGTTGCGATGCCACAATCGACGAATTCATCGATATCATCGAGGGAAACAGGATATACATTCCCTGCATCTACGTGCTGAACAAAATCGACCAGATTTCCATTGAGGAACTGGACATGATCTATAGGATCGACCACTGTGTGCCAATTTCGGCAAAGGAAATGTGGAACTACGATGAATTGTTGGATACCATGTGGACATATCTCGATCTCGTGCGGGTATACACCAAGCCCAAAGGACTGCAGCCGGACTACAGTGATCCCGTAGTGTTGAAGCGGAACGCTTGTGGCATGGAGGATTTCTGCAACGCAATTCACAAGAGTATCGCGAAACAATTCAAACACGCATGTGAGGACTCCAGAATCGATAATCTGAACACAAAAAAACTGATGCAATCTAGATGTGTGGGGTTCCAGTGTGAGGCATTCACCGCAAAAAGTGGGAATGGGTCATGAATTGAAGGACGAAGACGTGGTGACGATAGTCAAGCGTTGAACCAGTGGTGTACAACGATTAGTAATGAATTATACATATAAAGTGCTCAAAGCAGCTTCTTGGACTTTCCCGTGCGTCGTTTGGTCTGTCTCTTGCGCCGTTGTAGGACGGTATAGAGTGCCCATCCTTGTACGCCCATATGCAATGCGAAAGAAGTGCAGTAACTCGCTGGAAGAAATGTCGCTCGAAGTCCGGAATTGTAGTGAAGCAGAGCTCGCGTGATTGCCCAAGTGAGTGGCCATAACAGTACTGACGCGAGTGCGACTCTTGGCAAGAGTCCAAAGTAAGCATCCATCAAAAGAATCACTGTACCTGAGACAGCCATGATTTCCGGGTGTCCTAATACAAGGGGAACAAAGAGAGCCATGGAAAACACCAGCGACGACCAAGCAGCAGCCGTCGGTGTCCTCTGAACGGACTTGATGGACCTGACCAAGAGAGGTTCGTCATCTAAAGTGACGGCGGCGCTAAAGAGGTTCTCCAGTCCAGTCGGTCTTTCCGGTGCAAAGAACCTTTGTTTCGCCAACCTCATGGGCTCGGATTTCGTCGATGGCATCAGCTGGAACGGAGATCGATGAGCCGGGTTTGAGGAAAAGTATTGTTCTCTCGGCTGTGCAAAGACTGGCTGTGGAAACATCCTGGGTATCGACCCGGATGACGTGGCCGTATTGGTGAAAGGTGAAGTTCCATTCGGCCTCGAATTGTCCTGTTGAGGCTGCCAATCCATGGTATCCACTTCCTCGTCTGCGGGTTTGTCCTCGTCTTCATCGTCACTCAGGAGAAGAAGGTTGTTGTTTTGCACAGAACTTTTGAAAGATTCTTGAGGTTGTGCTTCGGAAACGAGCACTCGATCAGTCTGCTCTTCAGGTTGGTCGGGAAAAGAGTCCTTCAGATTACTGGCTGCTCCTCGCAAATTCACCCGAGTCTGATGGGATATTTTGAGCATATTCAAGCTGCAGACCAGGTGAACCAAAGACACAAAGAGAAAGAATGCCGATAATCTTCTGTAGACCTCCAGAGCGAACGTTTGTGTAGGTAAAGCATATATTGTTATAGCTCGCATTACTTGAACAACGACCTGAAGCTTCAAATACTCAGACCTTCCCTCAATCCTCGTGCGAGGAACCCAGATGGTTGTCAGCATCTTGGATGTCCAGAACGTGCCAAGCAAGGCGACCGGGAACCACCACTTCATCAGCTGATGGTACTTCCAGACATTGTGGTGTGACATAAGTCGCGAGAGATCTAGGATCGAAGAGCTAGATTGCGGGTCCGCCTGTAGTTGCGTTGAAGGCTGTCCAAACTGCTGAGATGCAGGAGCTGCTGTGCCCAGGGCGTACCACGACGACGTTACGATGCAGGACATCCACCACAAAAACCCTCGCAAAGCCCATACTAAGGTTGAGAAAGATTTACTCAGCATAGAAGACTCCATATCCGGCTTCGGAGACGATTTTGTGCCTTTGAGCCAATTGCCCAGTGCTGTCGATTTCGCGATATAATTGTTTCGCTGCAAACGAGCTTCTATGTTGGGTGCGCAACTATTACATACGGGCGGGTACCGTTCTTCCAACGAGGCTTTATAAGCTGGGAAGGCTCTCTCGTATACTGCAATCTGGTGTGTTAGTACAGTGACAGCTCAATCATAGATGCCTACATCGGGGTCATCGTCGGCAGGAAGATAGCTCGCAAGTGTTTTCACCAGTAGTGCCTGATTGCTTGTACACACCGAACAAAAAGGTGTTGATAGCTCAGCTTGTTTGACCTGGGAAGATATTGGATACTTCGAAGCACTTTTTTGATATTCCGGAGGTATGTCGTCCGCTATGTTGCCGGTCGCGTCCAGAATGTTGAGAGCATCACACAATGGACACGTCCAGTCTCTTAAACTACCCCATTGCGGCAAGACCGAGATCTTGTTGCAATAGAAGCAGCGAGCAGACCGGGCTCTCTTCTTTTGCCAGAAGACCATGAGGTGGAAAATGAGATTTACGGATCAGCCGCACTATCGTATGTTGGGACCATGAAGAATGCCGTGTCAATAGTGGTGAGCTTCGGAATCCGAAACAGTCTTGAAATGTGACATCGGACCCCAATAAACCGAAAACGTGAATTGATGGTAGTTGGTTCTTGTTGTGAACATTGTATGGAACCAAGTATCAGTGCCAAATTGACCCGCTGGTCATACCAGTTGCCTACAAGCACATTTTTTGTTTTCGGCTCCACAAAAACTCCCCACTTGAGCACTGAGAAACACTCACGTCCGTCAGAAGTCGGGTCTCTGCACAAAGCTCACAATTGTCAACACTCCTGACAGACCGGTGTGATGTCTCGAATTATTGCTAGATCGCTGAAAATAGTCGGAGGAACTATAGCTGTAGCATCATCAGTAACCGTTGGGTCGTATCTCTTGACCACAAGGAAGACAAACATCATAGTATTTCCTCCCACCGACATCGAAGTTGATTCCTTTTCCCGCCTAAATCCAAATGGAAACCCAACCTTACACGATCTGGCCACGAGAAGACTGCCTTTGAACAAGTTGCCGCAAGATATACAGGATCACGTCAGAAATGGCTCCGGACAGGAACTGACACGCCGTTTTTGTGCTGGAGTCTGGGCTGGCTCGGTGTTCAGTACGCAGCGAGACTATCTAGCACAAAAGTATCGTCATTTGCCGGGACGTGAAGATCAGCTGTGGACTACGCACAGTATGTTGGAATCCGAGTACGAAGTTGGCACAAAAGTTGTGGACCACTTTGAAGTGGTCGAATCAGAATGCGACCATATCACCATGAGATGTGGAGACTCACCTCTGAATCAAGCCGTGCGAGCAGCGGACGGCCTATTCACCATGAGTGTGGTGTACCTTCCCGAATCGGAAGAGGTAGAATTTCGCTTGCGTTGTATATTCTGGGATGGAATATCGGAGCGGCTAGATCGACTAGATTCACATGCAACAGGGCCCATGCCGGAATGGATGGTCATACTCCATGAGATCTATACAAAATTACTGATGGAAAGCAGCGTTCGAAGTCTAGTAGATCGAAACTGAGATGGGCACGGCGGCTCATAAGGACCACAGCGAGTTTTTGAGTGCTTTTTCGTACGTAGCTGCGAATGCTCACAATACCTGAGCTATACATAGTACAAGAATTACATATCTACAGATGCGAATTCATCAGCCATTCGGTCGCTCTACAGACGAGCAGACGACTGTGTAGCCTTGATTTGTGCTTTTGATGCGATCAAATTCAAAGCACTACCGGCCTTGAAGAATTCTATTTGATCACTTGACATGGTGTGTTTACACTCGATGGTGATCTTCTTGCCGTCCTTCGAAATCACGTTGACGACTATACGGGCCTGCTCCCCTGTCTCTCCGATCAGGTCAGCAATGCCCGAGGTCGACACTGAGTCACAAGCTGAGATCAGATCGTAGTCGGCCTCGTTAGCGAAAGTCAGTGGCAGAATGCCTTGCTTCTTCAAATTGGTCTCATGAATTCGTGCGAATGACTTCGACAAGATTATCCGTCCATTAAGCGCTCTGGGTTGCAACGCAGCGTGTTCTCGTGCGGAACCCTCTCCATAGTTGTGTTCGGCGACGATAAGCCACTCTTGGCCTCTGTCGCGCCAACTTTCCATCAAGTCAGGAATAGTCATTGCTGTACCGTCCACATCATAAGCTTTGTTCGTCTCCCCAGTCTCTGCGTTGACAGCTCCAATAAGGGTGTTCTTGCAAATGTTGGTCAGGTGACCTTTGTACTTCAACCACGAACCAGCAGCTGAGATGTGATCGGTGGTACACTTGCCTTTGACTTTTACCACAACTTTTAAGTCCGTGAACTCTGATCCATTGAAGGCTGGGAAAGGTTCGAGCAATTCCAGACGATCAGACAACGGGTCCACTTTGATTTGCACATCGGATTCTGGGTTGGGGGCTGCAGGAGGCAGATACGAGTAATTTCCGACCTCAAACCCATTTGCCGGTAGCTCCGTCCCAGTTGGTGCTGAAAATCGGAATGCGTTTCCTTGAGGATCGAGCAGCTCATCTTTAGTAGGATCGAAGGCTAAATTCTCGGAGAAGATCTTGGCTGCAACAATTTCTGGAGAAGCTAAAAAGTTCATAGTCTTGGCGTTACCATCATTACGTGCCTTGAAATTACGATTAAATGAGGTCAAAATTGCATTCTCTTCGATTGGCGATCCTGTGGTTGGGCTAACATCTGTTCTCTGCCATTGACCGATACAGGGACCACAAGCATTTGCCAAGACAGTAGCACCAGCAGCTTCTAGAACATCAGTCAGACCATCGCGTTCGATAGTAGCACGGATTTGCTCTGAACCGGGAGTGACGAGAAGTGGGGTCTTTGGTTTGAGCCCTACGGCGCTAGCTTGGCGGATTATGTCCGTTACACGTGACATATCCTCGTAACTTGAGTTTGTGCATGACCCAATGAGTCCAACACTCAGCGACTTTGGCCAGCCATTAGTTTCTATTGCCTGTTTCATGCCTGACAATGGCGTGGCGAGGTCAGGAGTAAAAGGACCATTAATGTATGGCTCCAAGGTGTCCAGGTTGACCTCGATCAATTGGTCATACTGTGCATCAGAGTCAGCCGACAGATATTGATGCTTTTGATGTGCTTCATCAGCAGCGTTGGCGACGAAGCTACGATGCGTCGCTTTCAGATATGATTGCATGCTCTTTGTGTATGGAAACAATGAAGTTGTAGCTCCAACCTCGGCTCCCATGTTACATATTGTGGCCATACCTGTGCAGCTGAGGTTCTCGACCCCTTTTCCGAAGTATTCGATGACATGGCCTGTACCGCCACGCACTGTAAGCTTTCCTGCGAGATACATGATCAGATCCTTCGGAGAAGTCCAAGCATTCATCTTGCCGGTAAGTTTGACACCAATGATCTTGGGAGCCTTTAATTCCCACGGGGTGTTGGTCATGGCATCAACAGCATCAGCTCCACCCACACCTATGGCTACCATTCCCAAACCCCCGGCATTGGGTGTATGACTGTCAGTACCAAGCATCATACCACCAGGTGCTGCATAGTTCTCTAGAACGATCTGATGTATGATACCACTGCCAGGACCCCAGAATTGTAGACCATACTTTTTCGAAGCAGATTCGAGGAAATCGAAAATCTCCTTATTGTTCACAACTGAGCTTTCAATGTCTTGTTGGGCACCTTGGTGCCCGACGATCAGATGATCGCAGTGTACTGAGGCTGGGACCGATGATGTTGGTAATCCACAAGTGAGAAACTGTAGTAGTGCCATTTGTGCCGAAGCGTCCTGCATAGCTACACGATCGGGGTTGAGCTTGAGATAGCAATTGCCACGAATATCCCCATCCTTTCCAGCTAGACTCTCTTCAGGACTGACCAAGTGGGAGTATAATATCTTCTCCGCAAGTGTAAGAGGCTTCGCGCCTAAGATACGCCTAACCTCAGCTAATTGTGTTGTCAGATGCTCATATGGTGGAGTGATTCTTTTTTCGTCCATGGGCGGAGAGTGCACGGCAACTGACTGCACAGTCGCCAGTGACCGGCGAGTTGAGCATATATGTAACGCCTTCGAGGCCAACCTCCTACTGAGCATTCTGGGTGTGGTTTACTGTCCGTGTCGGTATCTTAATGGTACAAAATGCCTTGAAGTGAAGCAATGTGAGTGGCCACGGGAAAGGTTCCTACGGTAAGCGAAGGTCAGCAACCAAAAATTGGTCCTTAATCGGAGCGGCCGATCTGGTTCCAGACCACAATTGCCGCGTCTGGCGGCCGGGTGCACTTGCGATGAGCTCCACAAGACGGAGGACTTCTCTCCACAACTTCTGATCAGGAACTGCTTGATGATCACCAACCAGCCAGCTGCTCTCAGATGTCTGAACAATCTGTTCCCTGAGTCATCACACGGACACACTACAGCACCCCTACAAGATATCGTATTGTATGGAACGGGCGGTTTAAACGTTCCTCGCCCTATGACTCTTACACAGACTTGATGAAAGTGAGATAATTCATCTTGATAACCATAAAATGAATTGAACAAGTAGACAGATCTAGAGTGTCTGTATCAAAGGTCATATGATCATGTTACAGAGTGCTGATGTGGCTTCCTTGCAGGGCAGCTCTTATGTAGCTTGCAGTACAAGTCTAGAGATCAATCGAGAGCTCTAGACACAGGATCAGGCAGTACTCACTGCAAGAGTTAATGCCTCTCGTCGGGCTGTAAGTCGAGTTGATGAGTTAGTGTGAGACAGGTGCATGAGGCCGTCTGAGATGTTTGCTCTGTCTTCTCGCCAGGTAGCTCACCTAATATCGGCCCTCCCATCTCGAAATTGTTTGGCTCGTTCCATAAAGCATCCGAGGTCATATTGAGGCAGGCCACACCCTTCAGACCACCGCATATCTGATTGTACAATAAAAGTCGTCTAGGACTATATAATCACCCTGGCAGCGATGTGGCTCTGATGGTCCTGACCT
The DNA here is from genome assembly GCA_005281575.1 of Taphrina deformans. Classification (NCBI taxonomy): domain Eukaryota; kingdom Fungi; phylum Ascomycota; class Taphrinomycetes; order Taphrinales; family Taphrinaceae; genus Taphrina; species Taphrina deformans. The sequence goes on along the minus strand of RHGG01000005.1, from coordinate 330,292 downwards.
CCCTTCACAATTCCTGACATCAGCCACGAGCACGCAACCCATAAAGGAGTCTTATGAGTCGTTTCACATGTTTATCCGATGCCGCATCGAACACTGAGGAAATCAATGCAACAGAGCAGGAAGCCATACGTCAGGCTAGAGCTGACCTGGGCGACCAGTATGTGGGACGAACATCATCTTTATGGATTACTGACAAATCAGTCGCGTACAAAACTTGCCATTAGCGGGCATTGCAGTGCGCCTGAATAGAAGGCAGCGGCAGAAATTACTGCAAGGATCTAATCTGCACAATGTACAACCTGCCATTGCTTCATGGCATAGTAAGTGCCAGACTTTCAGAGTACAAACTACTTACACCATAGTGGCTTGTGTGGAGGAATCGACGGAGCCATTGGTCAGACCTGATGGGATTGGCAGCGGAGGATTGCACCGTTTAGGCCCAAACTACAGGCCAGATGGTGCAAAATGGAAACAACTGTCCACACCACGAGGACGTGGCCGTGCGAATCGAGGACAGACTTCATTGCGAGCAAGAGCGATTACGAACGGAAGTCGATCATGGTCGAATTCTGCTCAGATGTCGCAGAAAATTGGTAGCACATCAGCTTTTGTAGGTGATAGAGCAAAGGATACCCAGCCTCCTGAGTACGGGATCCAGGATCGTAATTGGATCGCTGCCTACCCAGATGCGCAAGAACGTCGCAAGGCCATGGCTGCTACGAGGGAGGCAACAGCAGTACAAAGAGCTTCGATTGTGGGCGATTCACGGCTTACGCCGATAACATCGACTGCGAATAGAAGCGTTGTGGCCAATTACTTTAATAATGTTTCGACAACAAAGACAACGTCAACGCAATCATTCCCGGCTCGAGGGCTTGAAGCAAGAGCTACTGGGCATGTCAAGGTTCAATCTCTTCTAGCGAATGCGGAGGTCAGACCTCCACGTCAGGCAAGAACAGCTTTCGATGCGTCTTCACTTTCTGATCAACCATTTTGGAGCATTACCCATTCTGCTACTGAGCATGGTGCAAACACGTTCCCGGCTCAAGTGTTCGCGCAATCTATCAAATCGCTCTCGAGAGAGCCCAAATCGTCATCGCAACCTATAAGCGCGTGCGAGAAAGAGGAGCACCAAGTAGGGACAACAAGTCTTAGCGCCTCCGACCACGTCAAGCAATCTAGTGAAGGTTATCTGCAAAAACGTCAAGAAGATTTGCCCATACACTGCAAGAAGGTCGTGGTTCTGCCACGCGAATGCAGGACTCTCGTCACTCACGAAGAGGTGTCAGACTCTGAATATTCTTCTGACGTGTATTCTGAACCTGACTTGCAAAACATTCTGTCAGTGAAGCAATTCTCAAAATCACATCGCACAGTCAGTACATCTAATATACTTGAAGGACTCTCACGGCCAGGTGTAACCTCTTCTAAGCTTGGTGCGGATCATTCGTACGAGAATGCAGAAAATTTGTCCCTCGAAACAAGTCTCGTTAAAAGTACTGACTTGAACTACCAGAAAATTATCGAGTCTCTGCAGTTGCCAGGAATAACTATCCTTGATCATCTGTAGAGGCGTACTGCGAAGATGGAGACTAATCCTGCGGACGAGATATCGGAACTGAACTCGGACTTTATCACGACAGGAACACATGCGCATGAATGATAGCTTTGCGATAGACACGAGATACGTGGCATCGACAATTCAGGATACAAGAGCATGGGTGAGTTTGCTCATAGCATTATAGCAATAATGCTTTGTTAGCTTTGAGTGAGCTCTGATGTAGTTTACATACCGTGATATTAGTCGATGCTTGATTGGGCAACGATGACCGCCCACCCGCATAATTTCACGAGCTATGCGGGATTCCTCACATACGGTATCGTTGTACACTATTTTGATTGATCTCGCGTCAAGATGCACTCTACGATGCATAGAACGACAGGGTCTTGGCTCGTGCATACTTGTCAAGGTCAAGTTCGTGGCAAAGAGTCTATTGATTATCGCTGCTAGAATTCTGGCAGGTTTGACGTGGTCAGGGTGTTGACAGACTGACTGTGATGAGCTCGTATCCTCAACCTCCTGGATCGCCCACAAAGAGTGCCTACAATGGGTTACGACAACAAGCGCCACAACCTGATTATGTTCAAGTGAATCGTGACACGAGTATGATGAGTAAAGCAACGTGTTTGTGTCCCACATACGGACGTGTCTTCACAACGCCTAATGAATGTTAGTGGATCGCGCGGCGACAACAAAGCTGAAATTGGAACACTTCTACAAGGTAGCTGTCGAGCACGCGGTGGAAAGGAACTCAAGGTGAGATCGAGCATGATCAAGATGAATGAGCTTACATGCGCAGACGAGTTGAGTTAGAGAGCAGACTTGCTCAAGATCGCGGTTCGGATGAAAGGAAACATCGACAACTGAAAGCACTGGGACAGAAAGAATCACAGTTCTTGAGGCTGAGGCGAACTAGATTGGGTCTCGATGACTTTCACACAGTCAAGGTGATTGGTAAGGGTGCATTCGGTGAAGTCAGGCTTGTACAAAAAGCAGATACTGGAAAGATCTATGCAATGAAGACTCTACTGAAGTCCGAGATGTTCAAAAAGGACCAGTTAGCTCATGTCAAAGCTGAACGGGATGTCCTAGCTGAAGCAGATTCACCTTGGGTAGTCAGTCTCTTTTACTCATTCCAAGATGCGGATTATTTATACCTCATCATGGAGTTTTTACCTGGAGGCGACCTCATGACTATGCTGATCAAGTATGACACGTTTTCAGAGGACGTCACACGTTTCTATATAGCAGAATGTGTGCTGGCCATCGAGGCAATTCACAAGCTGGGATTCATTCATCGAGATATTAAGCCAGACAACATTCTGATCGATGATCGAGGGCACATCAAGATGTCGGACTTTGGTCTCTCTACCGGCTTCCACAAAACACACGACTCTGCATATTACCAACGATTATTGGAAGGCAAGAAAGATACCCAATCACAACCGCAGGCAAACAACAGGAACTCTGTGATGAATGATCAGATCTTTATGACGCTCTCGTCGAGGGATAAAATTGCTACCTGGAAAGCCAACAGGCGTGTTATGGCTTATTCTACTGTTGGTACTCCGGACTATATCGCGCCGGAGATCTTTCTACAACAAGGATATGGCATGGAATGCGATTGGTGGAGTCTCGGTGCAATCATGTTTGAGTGCTTGGTCGGGTGGCCACCATTCTGCTCTGAGAATGCGCACGAGACATACCGAAAGATTCTAGCCTGGCAGCAGACACTGTACTTCCCAGACGATGTACACTTGTCTGGCGAAGCGGAGGATTTGATCAGACGACTCATCACGGGCGCGGACAATCGGCTCAACATTGAGCAGATCAAACAACATCCATTCTTCCGTGGAGTGGACTGGAACACCATCAGGAACATCGAGGCCCCTTTCGTGCCGCAGCTCAAGAGCATCACAGACACAGCCTACTTTCCGACGGAAGATCTCGAGAATGTGGATCCGAATCCGAATCCTGCACCGTCGGCACCAAACCAGACGGCGGGACTCGAAGGAGAGGGTGGGCTGGCATTTGTGGGCTACACGTTCAAGCGATTTGAAAAGTTGGGCGGTCAGTTGTAGCTATGTCAATTTCTCATGATTCATGTCTCTGTTGGGCTTGTTTTCCCATCTTGTAGCGAATTGAAGACATTTTCCCATGCTTGAAGAGTCCAAAGAGGGAGGAGGGATCAGACGGATGGTTGCGTGCGTCATAGACACAGATGGGAGAGTGCATGTGCCAGCCTGTCCACTGTCACGGGTGATGACGATGGATTCGATGCAAGATCGGGGTGGGTGATTTGTGTTTCAGAGAAACGTCAATCCTTACGTTGCAGGGCCGGGGCGAGGATAAAAAGGGTCGGGGCGGTGGCTTGGACTTTTCGAATGTTCCGAATCCGTCCCCTAAGACCTGCCAAAAAACTGGTATCGGTGCGATCCCCCCTGCCCCCTCCGGAGGCATGGACCTCGAGGTAGATCCCGAGCCGCACAAAGTCTCTGTTCTTCCTCGACTCGATCGATGCGCATGCGTGCGTCATTGGTGTCTTGTCGGATTGGATTCGCATGTTGTCCAAACTCTACCAAATGTTCGCGTTTTGGACGGTTCATGAGCCTATCTTTGATTCCCAACATGGATTAACCGGGTCGCGGCGGTACAAGGTCTACAATGACATGTCTGTGCTCACCATTCTCGGGGTTGTGGGATGGGCGGATAGAGCGGGTACGTACGTACCTTAGAGCGGGTACGGTAGGTAGGTAGGTACGTACGTACGTACGTACGTACCCGTATGTAGATTGATTGATGGCGGAAAGTGAGCCGGGTGGACGGGTCGATCTATCTTGACAGCCTCCCCAGGATCCGTCACGGTCAAGAAGCGGCATTCAAGCCTCGGGGTGACATGTACCTGTCCGGAAGCAAGACGGAGCGTGCAGACGGTGTAAGCATATCTGCGTGTCCATGTCACCACGGGTGTCGCGGATCGTGACATTTCGGACTTTTTTGTGCGGAATGAGCATGACGAGACTGGACATGGGGGATGATGGAAGTGGACGAGATGCGCACGATCGCATGACCGTGGTCTCGGAAGACACGCGAGCTCTAAGGCCTGTCTGCAACAGCAAGTGTGCAACAGGCATGTCTGTTTGACCGACCGACCGACCGAATCTGGAGGACCACTAGAGCAGTCATCAAGCACGAGGGAGCGTGGTCAAGTCATGACGAGAAGTGGCAGGACGGAAATTGGCAGGACATCTCCGATCGATCTAACGACACATCACATTGTCAAATTAGGCTTACTTTGAACTGTATCCAATGAAGGGCATCGATCGGAAAGGAGGAAGAAGCAGAAGATCAGAGGGAAAAGAGGTGAGACCAGGAAGAGAAGCGCTCGAAATGACACATGGACGCCCGTGCCACCGTACCGGAAACCGAATGGATGGACGGATCTCGGGGGATCGTGACATGCGTTGCACGGCAGCTTGATAGGAGAGAAGTGACGGCATCCAGGGCGTGGCAGCGTCAGGGACTGGTCAAGGGAAGCGCTTTCCACTTTGGGTGGGTGGGTGTATGGGCAGTGACAGTCTTGGGTGCGCTTTGTGCTCCGTCCGCAGGATTGGGATCGAGCCTGAGCGGGAAGAGCGCGGCGGCGTTGTTGGAATTGTAGTCCCACATGGCAGAGAAGGGCCTCATCCCTGGACAAGAGTCAGAGAGTCCAGCTCTGTCCTTCCATTGGCCGAGAGCCTTCTCTTGCTTCCCTTCTGATCCTGCCACCCAGCCAGCCACTGTCACCTGTCAGACACCCTTTTCCCACAGGAGAGGAACCTCTGGGAGGGTCGAGGGGAGCAGGAAAGGGAAGAGGAAAAGAAACCCGAAAAAGAACGGACGAGACCTCCAGGGCTGGAAAAAGTGACGGTGGCTGATTACAGCCCTTTGGTGGAGGTGAATCGGTCTCCCCCTCCCGTCCCTTTCTGCCCCCCTTCTCCCTTCTCCCTTCCACACAGTCTCCTCCGGGTGATTGATTGTCTGACCTCCACAGGCAGCAGCAGCAGCCTCTGTCTCTCTGTCTTTCTGATCTCATAGTGAAGTCTCCCTCAGCCTGTGTGTGAATGTCTCTCTCTCACTCACTCTCTAGTGTGTGCAGTCGCTCCACCTTCACTCTCCCTCCCTCCCTGGCTGCCGTCTCTTTCATATACCTTGTTGTTCCCACCCTGCCTGCCACCTGCTCGCTTCTTCCTCTTCCTCTTCCCCTTCCGACGCTTTGTTCTTCACCATCCCCCCTCCACTCTCGGTCACGCATAGTCGCCTGTCATCAGCTCAACTGACCCATAATCGACACTCGGATCGTCCCAATCGAGCTGATCGTCATCGTCGATACCAACCCTACCAGACACTCTATATACTTGAGAAGCAAGTCTCAATCACACGTTTGCACATCCACGGCTACCGAAAGAATTGTGTATACACCACCGTCGACTAGTACAACAGCATGCGCTTATAAACCTGCCGATTCACATCGACATTGACCGTTTCATCGAATCCATCGAGCCTGAGACGCTTCGAGCTGATACTTGTCCTCGGCATCTAGCGAAACGACTGGTGTATACCTGAAACAGGACCTTGGGACTGAAGAAGGGAACGATCCGCACCACAGCGACACAGACCTCCTTCGAGCGGTAGTACGGCAGGATGAGGGCGCCGACCCTGGCAGAGGTCCTCACGAACCAAGCCCCTCCACCGTATAGTCTGAGTGCTTTCATGGCCTTTCTCAGCCAGAACCACTGTCTCGAGACGCTCGAGTTCACCCTGGACGCGTCCCGATACCAGACGCACTACTACTCACTCCCACAGATTCCGCCAATGCCTGGCTCGGAGGAGTCTGAGCGACTGCGGGTCTCGTGGGAGAGACTCATTGCATCATACATCAAGCCGGGTGCCCAGCGTGAGGTCAATCTGCCTTCGTCTGACCGCGATTTCTTGCTGCGCATACCAAATACCTATACACCCCCCTCACCCGAGGCTCTCGACAGCGCCGTCTACAAGATTACCGAACTCATGAGGGAGAGTGTGCTCTCTCCCTTTCTGCTTTCGTGCCAACAGACTCTGTCCATGGACCAACAACAACAACAACAACAGCAGCGACAGTTTGCATACACGAATCAGATGAACATCGGCTCCAACCAATCATTTGGTAATGGCTATGATGCTCGTGCCCAAATGTTTCCCACACAGCAGCAGCAGCAGCAGGCGGCGAATAATGGCATGGACCTGTACAACGACATGAACAGGTACAAGCAGAATGTGTCGCGACAAGGATTCAACACTTCTGGTGGAAGTGGCCTTCCACCACAGGGCGGCCAGATGAATTACCAGCAGCAAGCATCCTCGCAATTCAATTCGATGCAGCAATACAGCATTGGGCAACAACCACAGTCCTCCTCGGGCCTCGCACAACTCTTCCAGGCACATGGCCGACGAATCTCGCGACCGGGATCAGCCAGACCGACCTCGGTACCCTCTGCAGACTTTCTGCAGAGCGTCGACTCGTGGTCGACGGTACCGGACATTGACTCTGAGATGTCGGGCTCGGAAGATCCAATCACGCCCCCTCACACGCCGCCGGGCGGGTCGAGTCCTGGCAATGGAGGACCTCAGTGGCGATCAAAGATCAAGAACCAGTTCAGCAAGATGAACACGAATCGGTCAAAGAGCAGGGAGGCCCACAGGACGTGATGCCCCTTTCCTTCATCTGCGCCGGTCGGCCATCATCACAACCATTCTCCATCATTTCAGCATAGCGAGCGAGGCATTATATCAGAGACCAGTGGGTCTCCCTTGGCGTGTCGTAACTCTTATATACTTCTCCCCTCTGGGAGAGACGGTCGCCTCTTGTTTTGTATGGCACCGGACGAATATCATGACCTGTACCAATAGCTTAAAAATAAATGATTCATCTACCTCCCGCCATTTTCACTAATCGCTACTTGGTGCACACTCCACAGCCATGATCTCACTACCTTTTCTTGTCTGGGGCGGCAAACTTGATGGTGTGCTTGGTGGGATCAAAGGCACGAGAGGTCCTGCTGACGTTTTGCGGGTGATCAGGTCCGCTGCCGAGGGGGGCGTGGGAGGCACGGCTGCCGCTTGCAAAGGTGATGCCTGCCTCCTGTCGCCACGTCCCTGCACCTGGTGCCCGCTCCGCCCTGCGCTCGCCGTGGTCGCGGACGGAGAGGTCGGCCGTGCGGGCGGCGAGGATGGCGGCCCTGAGTTCGTCAGAGACGCGACAGAGCGCCCGGTGAAAGTCGGTGTAGAATTTCGCTCCTTCCTCCAGGTTCGAGACAATCTCCCGAAACTTGTGGAACCCCGTGTCGAGGTCCTGGACCACCCGTTCCCGATCCGACCGGGTCCCTTGCTGCGTCGTGCGGGAGGCGAGAAACTGTGTGTTGGCCGAGACCAGGTCGCGTTTCAGCTCCTTCTGGGCCGTCGTGGAGGTCTCCGTGAGTCGGATGAAGGGTCGGTACCTCGCCAGTCGGGAGACCAGGACAGGCTCAAAGTCTTCTGCCTGAGGCGCAGTTCTTGCGGATGTCTTGGGTAGTGCATGGAGGTGGCTCACGAGGTCTGCTGTGATGTCGTCTGACCCGGCAAAGTTCTCCACTTGCTCGAGCTGCATCTCGCGCTCGAGTGAGAGTTGGGTCCACCTGTTCAAACATACCCTGACGCGGCGGGCACTGCTCTCCCGTTCTTTGGACAGCGAGATGCGTTGGCCACTGGGGATAGAGTTGGCGAGAGTGGTTTCATCACTGGCAAGCAGGTCGATCTGCGCCCTCCACTGCGACACTTTTTCCTTGACGAGTTCGTCTGACGTCTTGGCCTGCGACAAAAACGTGGAATACTCCGTGACTTGACTTCGATAGCCTGTTATCGTGGTGCTCTCTTGTTCATCCTCGTGGCCGAGAGCCTCTTCATCCATGATATCCACAATCTGATCCACGAGTTCGCTGTTCGCTGCAGCCAGGGCGGCAACCTCATCGAGAAGTCCTTGTAGATAAGCCGAGCCACCTCTACCCCTGACTTCCTCTGCTTGCTGAATGAGACCTTGTGGCAGCCCAAGAGGTTGTTCGAGGACTGTCAACGAGCCTGGAAGTCCCAAGTCCTGTAAGAGTGCCTGCATGTCCAGTGCCAATGCGTGGAGCTTGTTTGTTATTTCTCGCGAAATGAGTGCTTGCTTCCTTTGCTCAAATATGTCGACAACATTGCGTATAACGATAGGTACTAGTGAGGTAAACAAGAGTTGTTCATCAGATACAGAACTCAGTGGGTCTTGAAGTTCTGGCAAAACGACTGGTTTCACCATGATCTGAGCGCCGATTGCGGGCAAGGAATCCCTCGAAAGGACAGGGACCATGTATATCATGTCATTGTCCCTCTCAGCTTTAGTGGATGTGCTTTTGGCATGATCAGTCAGTCCTTTCAAGTCTTGAGCCACGAGTCTCCCTACATAAGGAGCATGTTGCTGAGCCTTATTGCAGTATTCTGTCGCTAGCCTAAGTCGTGCGACTTCTTCGCCATACTTATTCATGGAGAGAGCAGCATTGGACATTCTCACTTGTGCCGCTGCTGCAAAGTGGTATCTCTTTAGAGACAGATGATGAGCCCACGAAGTTGTTATTGCCGTGGATTTCTCCAAGGCTTCCAAGGCCTGCTGATAAAATTTGGAGACCTGCTCACTCAATTGCGCAATCAGCTTGTCCTTCATGTGATCCAGCACGGCTCGCTGCCATATGCACTCTTGAGCTTGTGCGAGCATGACATCTCGCAGACAAGCTATATATTCCGACTGCAAATCCTCAGGCTTCTGGAAAGACACAGTCTCCAGATGTCCTTCCAGTAACGAGAAACAGCCTGCAGCCTTTTGAAACAGCTGATGGGCTCGTTTGAGACCCTCTGCAGTCGAGCGGTTCTCATGTAGACCCATACCAGCATGAATAGCTGCTATGTTGTACAAAACATTGGCCGTTTCATAGGATAGGTCGTCTACCTTGGTATGGGAAAGGTTGCTCGACGGATCGTACCAAACAAAGTCGGCACCAATGTCGAGTGGGAATTTCGTAGACAAGTGACATAACTGAGTGTGATACGTAAGATACACTGCCAAGCCGACGCTGCTTATTGAGGCATTGATGATGCTATTCCGCAGTTCCTGAAGGCGGGCTATATCCTGAGTGAATTCCTCCACTGGCTGAGCATATTGTTGAGCTAGGAGATCCGAGACACACTTCACAAGATCTATCGCATCTGTCCTCTTGAAGGGAAGTTCGAGGAGATTGTGGGTCATATCCGTCTGAATATACTTGTAGCATGGTTTTTGTGGTGAATTGTGGAGTTGTCCGAAGGAGATTCTGGTACTTTTACTTGTGGCTGTAAGCTGGCACACATTGAGCACGAATCTTCCAGTGTCGTCAGATAGATAGCGAACGGTAGTGGTGAAGCCATTAGACATTCACGGCACAGTAGAAATATCACTTCTGCACGACGGAAGAAGCGTGCCAATTGATGGCAGCATTCGAACAGTGCAAAGATAGCAGGGATTCATAATCATGGAGCACATCAGCACATTGGGGCAAGATCCACCGGGTTGATGAAGAATTTGATTTATGCTTGTAATCAGCTCTTCTTGCTAAGTTATGTCGGATGCGGGATATGCTCATATTTTATGCAAGTGGTACTGGTTAGACGTTTCGTCCTTTCCGTGATTCGATCCATTACCACTATGAGCAGTTTTGAAGATTTGCTTTCGGTGTAAAAATGATTGAAGCGTTTAACTTCTTGGCTTCTCCTTCTTCTCCTTCCACAAAGCCAAGAGACCGACTCCTGAGACCTTGACAACCTTGAATCGCACTCCTGGAATATCACCCTTTGCCTTTCCCTTTCGACCGAATCCTGAAATCAAGACTTCGTCGTTCTCGTCAACAAAGTTAAGACAACCGTCGTTTGGCACGAATGCAGTGACCTTCTTTCCGTTCTTGATGAGCTGCACTCGGACAGCCTTTCGGATAGCAGAGTTTGGCTGCTTGGCCTCGACTCCAATCTTCTCGAGTACAATTCCTTTGGCGTGTGAAGCATTTCCGAATGGGTTGGAACGGAAAGCTGTTCCTAACAATCTCTTCTTGTACGATTCATCGGCCCATCTGTTTTCTCGTCTGTATGTTCGCAACTTTCGGCCGGTATTGATACCGTTGGCTTTACCCATGATTGATTAGTCTAGACAGTCAGCATAAATCCTCGACAGTTGTCTGCCATGATCGTCCGAATTAGTGAAGAGTACAAAACTTTTGCGATGAATGCTACAGGATATACACGAAGTTGGAGCAGGGCGTCGAAAGGATCGCAATTTTGTGCACTGTTTCGCAAACTGTCTCAATGTTTCTGCACTCTAACATTCGGACACTCAAGCAGCTGTGCTCTACTCACCCTGAGAAAAGCTGGTCGTGTCGTCGTCGGACTGTAAATAATGCCTTTTAGCTGCAAAATTGATAAGGGGAGTGCGCAGAAGCGCACGAACTCCGACAGTCCCAGATGAGCTCCGCCAGAAAACGAAGCGGCCGCCACGAAATGGTTGATCGATCACATTCAAGCATACATACAATAGCATGACTATCTGCAGTCGCGACTACTCTGTCTACCAATACTGTGCTCAGCATAGACAACTTGGAATTCAGATGTGTCTGTAATCGTGCAGATGGGACAGGAGGGCACCGAATAAGTAAAATTAGAAAACATTCTAGTCAATCTGCTGTTGTCGTAACTAAGTACAAAACTTCTAAAGACCTCTATCCGCTGAAGGTCAAAGAACTTCCGACCTTGTGCACTGGCTCGTTCAACTTTTGAGTGTCTATACGTGTTAGTTGCGTTTGTTGTCAGGTTGATTGATACATACCGAGCGAGAGTCCAAGACCGAGCTGTACACCTGGACGAATGAATTGAGTGTAAGAAAGCTGGGCAATTCCACCATTGTTGATCTTAGCCTTGGCAAATGCTAGTCGGTCAAGTGTGTATTTACCGCCAACCTCTGCAAGCACCTTGTCGCCAGCAACAGAGTCCCAGGTGACACGGCCTGAAGCCTCAACGTTGGAGTTAACTCTGTGGTAGTAGCTAGCAGTATAGAGGGACAACTTGTTGCTTGACTGCACAGCAACACCAACAAGTGGTGTAGAGTATCCAAGACCCAGGGAGTACTTTTTGATGTCTCCAGCTTGGATGTCGTATGATCCTTCGGCACCGACAAAGTAACCCTCGTGGCTAACAACGGCATCAGTGGTCAGGACTGGTCCAGACTTGGCACTAAGATCAAGGAAGGTTCGTCCGTGGAACATAGGTCGCTTGTACAAAAGACCGAGTTTAGCAGCTCGACCAGTTGAGGCCGGCTCGAAGGCAGTACCGATCTCGAGCTTCAGTCCTTTCGCGAACTGGTCCTCCAACTCGAGCTTCGAGTTGAGCTTGTTGGCAGTTGTCCATCCCTGAGTCAAAGTGAGCCCATTTGGTTTGTCTGACCATTTGGCTTCAAGCTCTCCTGCGATTGGACCTTTTTCGGATTGTGCACCTTTGGCTGTGAAGAGCTAACATGTCAGACAAAACACATTCCAAAAAAATTCGACTTGTGCGTATACCACATTGTTTGGCGCAAAAGTCTTGACCTCAAGTTTGTGTCCGACAACTGGGAAGTCTTTTCCCAGAAGGTCATTGGTTGGCTTTGCCAAATCGGAGAAGGCCATTGGGATCGACATTTTTGACTTGACTGAGGTCAGCTGAGATACAAGATGGATCCTGCAAGAGCTTGCGGAAGAACTTACGCGATTGATGTTGTTCTTGATTCGTGGATGGCAGGGGGTTCAATCGATGAGTTCCTTGTGGATAAATGCAACCTTTGGCCGGAGCCTTCCAGACCCGTTTCAGTATCTTCCGAATCCTGCACGTGCCTAGTCGGAATGGAGAGAGTTCAAGCCACAGTTGAGTGCTACGGTATACTTACCGTAGCGTACTGGCAGAACTACCGGACGAGTAGCTGAGCAATTCTGTTCAAACATGACCATGCCGTGGACGCTGCCATGCACTTACGATATTGATGTGTCCACGCTGATTCAACAAGCCGGGAATCGTGGCTATAGCTGATGCGGTGATTTACATTATACAAATAACGCAGAACAACCACGAGACTGTTTCATGGAGAACATAATGGCTTTGTGATTAGCGAAACATTTGAAGCACTATCTGCAGCGTGAGTCATACAATTTCGAAGCATTCTGTTATTGTTCTATCTGTCACAAGAAGAGCTACTGCAGAGCTACTGCAATTGCTGTCGCTGCTCCAAATTAGGTGTTGGTGTCAGAAGCGATGGATGCTTTTGATGAGCAATTATCGTCCTCCGAAGGTGGAGACCCTGAAGGATTCACATACTATTTTCTATCTAATCGAGGCAATGAGTTCTTCTGTGAGATCGACGAAGATTATATATTGGATCGCTTCAACTTGACCGGAATATCTTCCGAGGTTCAACACTTTCAATATGCGCTTGAAATGCTTACGGATTCCTTCAAGCATGAAGTCGATGAGGACATGAGGCAGACTGTGGAAGCTAGTGCAAGGCATCTATACGGTTTGATACACGCCCGCTATATCGTTACTGCACGGGGTATAACAAAAATGGTACGAATTTTTCTATGATATATATGTACTACTGACCTCTTAAGGCTCAAAAGTATCTGGAATCAGACTTTGGTGTATGTCCTAGAGTTCTGTGCGCATCACAAAACCTCTTGCCTATAGGGCTCAGCGACATTTGTAATGTATCTTCAGTACAGCTATATTGTGCGAATTGCGAGGACGTATATACTCCCAAATCAGCTAGGCATGCTAACATAGTACGTTCGTGCAGTTTTCATATTCTGCTCGATGCTGATCTAGTCAGGATGGTGCTTACTTTGGCACGTCTTTTCCCCAACTCCTCCTCATCTCGAAGCCTGAGATCAAGTCTGCCAAGTTACAAGAACGATATATTCCGAAAGTATTCGGTTTCCGTGTACACAATGCTTCCCAAATACACCGTATGTTCAATACACCATGTATTTGCGGCGCTCACCGGCCTTAGGTAAACAAGATTCCTACAACCACGCACAGGCGAAACGTCGGGCTGAAAACAAGCACCCGACTTACAACACGAAATGACACGACATGGTCATGCTCGATGTGCCTCTCATGTAAGATTTTCTACCTTGGACTGGGTATTCAACAGGTGCGAACGAGCCGCCAGTTTGTCTTCTGTAACGACACTGTAGAATCTTGCCAACTCGATGGCAAGGTCCCAATTCTGTATAGCTATAGCCTTGCTGAGTAAATCAAGTGTATACTACCATGTTAGAATCAGTACTACAATTGTGCTGAAATGTTCACCTCTTCATGCTTGAGGTCTGTGTTCAACGTGAGCAGGATCATCAAGTAAGCGGCGGCAGTCTTCAGGTCGTTGTTGCTGAGACTTTCCTGGTAAAATTGTAAAGGTGCCCCGGTAACAGAGAAGAGTACATCCCATGTGCTGATCTCTGACTTACGAGCACAAGCCACCACAACTTCTGGCATCAGTTGTGCATGTTTCTGTAGGAGTTTCCAGGTTGTAGTTAGCAAATCTGTGTGCCCTTCAGAACTACTCTCTAAAGCTTTGTAAAGTAACACTTCCAAGACGTAAGGAAATTGAGGCTGGCTTGAAAACCTGGTCGAAATAGCGAATGCGTCTCCAACTAAGCCTGCCGTGAGAAGTACTTCGAGCACATCCGGAACAAAACTTCGAGTCTGATATCTGAGGCCACTAATCCCGGTGCTATCACTCAAATTAACTGCTTTATCGTCCAATACAAAGCCGTCGATTAGTCCTTGCTCTCCGGAAACCGTCAGAGGAATAAAGTCGAGCTCAATTATCACATCGGCTCCAGGGTACGCTTGCACGAAACCACCATGAGTGGACAGATTAAACCACAACCTCAAAGATGACCCGTCATAAACAAACAATGCGTTCTTCAATTTACTTAGACCATCGATGACTTTGAACCATTGCACACAGTCCACAACAGCATACGGTTTCAGCTTACCCTCTTCAGGAAGAGACAGATTCACATAATACAATGACGTTCCAAAGAGACACAGGAGATGTGCTCGATAGTTTTCTGGGCTTGATGAGTCAAATGAATGCAAATGCATAGGTATGTTACCATTTGTCGGTGTCTCATGTATGACCTCCATCGATAGTAGACTAGCACTTGTGGGAAGGTACTTCCGTTGTAACGTATACTGTTGGACTGCCTGCAGTGTGACTCTCCGTTCATTGGAGCGAAGAATTTGACTTCGGACTATCGTGTAATTTTCAAATGCAATGAACACTTGCCCATTAGAAGCGCAAATCGAGACCGGACGAACATCAGAGACGATAGTGTCCAGAATTGTTTCGACGTCGAATTCTCGCGAGAGTAAGCGAATTTCGTATTTGTTCTCTCCAAGAGATATTGCCACGATTAGAAAGTGATGATACCAGACTGGCTCAACAATCAAGTCCACTTGCAAGTTATCCGCGTAGTCCTTGTACGTCTTCCAGATTCCGGAAGCCACGGAGAGATGTGCGAGACCGTGTTTGCCACAGACCGCAATGAAGCGTCCACAAGAGCTCCAAGCAACGTACCGATAGTTCTGTATTATCTTGTTGAGCTCGACTGGTAGTGCGTATCTGGTATACCTGGTGTGCAGGGGATTGGTGATAACTTCAGACAAGGCTTGCATGCCACATGGCTCTCGCAACACAATGCTCTGAGGGTAGTGCAATCCCCGGTGCACAACAGTACAAAAACTTCTGACGTATATTGCTTCTGCGTCAATTGGAAGGAACAAGGCACCATACGTTCCTTGGATCCAGGTTGCACTACGAAGTCTGCGACTGGTGTTGCTCGTTGAACCATTTGTTGATGCATCATCTGCGAGTTCTTTCACAGTGTTGCTGTACAATTTGCACCCGACAGATGTTCGGAGTGTCCAACCATATTCACCACAGAGCAAGAGTGTCAACTGATCCTCCGCAAATGATATGCTTCGAATCGAGCCTACGATGTCCTCGCACTTGTAAGTGCACAACACAACTGCTTGCTTGTCTAGATCATTGTTGATCTTGTATGTGATCACTTCACCATTAGACAATGCAATTGCTAGAACAGATAGTGAATCATTGAATGCAGCGAGGATAGCTTGCTGTCCACTTTGCGAGCACTTATGAACAACATGTCCTTTCCATGTCTGATCGTCTCGTCTGGCGAGAAAAGCATCTCCGTCGTTTGTAAGCCATAAGTAGAAATCCAGTGACAGGCAATATGAGATATCGACCGGCCGAGATATGTGGACCTTTGTCGAGGAGGCTTTAAGAAATTCAATACTGGAGATGGGAGTAGATTCTGTCTGAACTTTGCCTTCAAGTTTCTGCCAATGAAAAGATTGGACCATTGCTGGTCGTTTTGTACTCAAGACTAACATATCTTTTGTAGCACACAACCCCAAGATTCCGGCTTCCACACGGATATTCTGACGGTGTTTTAGCCATAATCGCGGTATGCCAGGTCCGTCAAGCGATTTTAGCAATCTCGATTCAGGGCTTGTATCTTCACAAAGATCATAGACCAACAATACAGAATTCGATGTTTGCACGATGGCTACCTGATCATCACTCCGGACTACGAGTCTTCTATTGAATCCTGTGGACTCCAGTGAAGAAGTGACACGCCTGACACAATGCAGCTGCGTCAATGTGTCAGAGTGCCAAAGAGATATAGCGTCGGTAGATAGTACAATAAACGCAGCACCACCACGAATGGAAGCAGCGTCGATAGACAAGCTATCTGTCTTTAGAATGTGTTCTTTAGTGGTTGGCAACAGCATATGCATGACACTTCAAGTCCTCAGGGATTACACATTTCCATCTCGATCAATACAGGTCTAGTTCGTTTCATGCTGTTCGATTTGAGCCAGGTCTTGACCCTTGACGATAATACAGTTCTCGTTACGTTACAGAAGCCACTCTGGTGATAGCGGCCACGGGTGTGCGAAAATCTGCATTCCAAGACCTATGAATGAAGCTCTGAGTGGATATTAACGCGCACAATTCCAACTAAGATTCGGTGCTTTGTAAAGTACGACTATATGATACTGTGTGCTATAGCTTTTCGCCCGTAGTCTTTCCTGGTGATCAGTGGTGATCAGTGGAATTTCGATACTCGATTTCGAGTCGATCACAGAATATCTCGACGTGAAGCACAAGCCTCTAATGGGTCTACTTCGTCTCATCCCTTGCTTCAGACTTCATGAAAATGCTGCGACTAAAACAATGCGGTCGATTTTGATCGAGGCAGAAGAAGTATGGACAAACATACAGACTCAATTACCCCCGACAATTCATCTGATGCTATTGCGAGCTTGATTTACACGATTCCTGCCATTCAATTGTCTTTCAGAAGCACGGAGATGCAAAGCGATCCAGTTCTGACCGCAAATTGTTCTACCTATGTGTCGATCACGGGCCCCCGACGAGTGCTGAAGACCAGACCATCACTTCAATCTTTGTCCATTACAACTCCACACAGCATCTTGGTAGTCAATACAGAAGGATATCTTCGTGGGGCAACCTTGACATGGGATGAGCAACAACGCCTCCGAGACTATATCGTCTCTTCTTCAGTCAGTTATCAGGATCGTGCTAAGCAAAACCTTGATTGTCGCAGGTCTGGAAAACTTTGAACATAGAACCAATGGATTACCAAGACTCACCAGATCTTGAATGTATGGCTCAGATTTATCAAACTGCAGTGTTGTGACCAGAAGACATAGGCTCGGGTGTCAGCTCAGATCAACCAACATATTCGACAATTGAGTGCCGATTAAGTTCTTTGACAATCAAGATGTACTTTGCCAGACAATTGAACAAGAGTCTCAGCTCAGTAGCCTTGACTAACATATACCATTTCCGAGAAATGATTGATATACTTCTCAGTAGCGTTCTGGAAGGCGGTTTGATGAGATGGATCCCTGCCGTCCTCGATCCGGACTACAAGATGGTATACTGGTAGAACTGATTCTAGCAATGACTGACACTTGCATAGAAGTCCCTCGAGATGGATCGATATACTGCCTCTATTGCCAGAAGCATAAAACGCATCAGAGTCAACCAAAAGACCTCCGAGATAGCGAGTCCCTCGGATATGGTAAGGACCCGTGCGTAATAGAAGTGGACCTCGTCTGACGTATCAGATACGTGATCGCGAGAGGGCATCGAATCTAAGATCTATAGCCGATCAAGTGATGAAGCAGAAGAAGCGCACCGTCATCAAGCTGCCCATTGGCCAACGAGAAGCAGAGACTGCCAGAAAGGACTTAGTAGAGCCGAGGGCAAAGGCTCACGAGACTGTGGGTAGATGTCAAGATATAGAGTGGCTTGTATGACTTACAGAACCTCCTCAAGTTCCATGCTTGATGAACAGCATACGATATCTCACGTCCAGTATTGTCTCCAAGCCTGTTCTTCGTCTGGCGATCCTGTCAGAATGAATTCAACCTGTTCAAGCTTCATAAAACCCTCCTCGACTCGAGGAGGCTCGTATCTGCCCTTAAAACTACTAAATGCAACTGCTGGAAGCAATTCGCGAGACTCTTCTCCATTGCGAGGTGCGAATGCTCGTACCGCGTTGTTGTGTTCACACAGCTCTACATCTGCAGTAAAGTGTACCACTCTTACTGGTATCTTCTCCGGTGCTTTTACATCTGCAGCTAGTTGCAGCCAGTGTGCACGAGACTCTACGCTAGCATTTGTGTTGTCCACACAAACACTCTTCCCTTCCATAAGTTCAACTCGAGCTCGTGCAATACATTTTTGCCTCGTCTTCAACGTGTCTTGATTGATGCGGACGTAATCCAGAGGCTGTAGGAAAGTCTTGTAATATGATGATTTGCCAGATGCGGGAGATCCTACGAATAGAACAATCTCTTGTGTATGAAGACGAAGGAAGAGATGGTCAGAACGTTCCGGATTCTGGAATTTTACAGGGTCAAAGCCGGTAAACTCAAATGTCTTGCGGGGATGACTTAGAAAGTATTCTTCCGGAGAATGAAACTCGAGCTGAGCATTGATTGCGAACTTTCGATCTGAAGCACTAAAATCTCTTTTCTCACCTGTGACATTACTCGGACGCCCGGCAGCATCACCGACAAAGAAACTTCCATCGTACTGGATAGACAAAGATTGGGCTTCCGATAAGGATTTGAGGTCTTTCAAGCACTGGACAAACATGCCGAGACGTGGCTTACGAAAGTTATCGTGAGCCGAGGCTGCGTATAGGAGTAGAGGGACGTCAAGAGCTGCTGTGATAGCACTAAGCTTTAGCTTCCATTGTGAATAGCGCTTAGCAGAATCCGAGAATTTGAGTCCTGCCTGGGTCGATCAGCTATTGAGGCCGGCAAGATCATTGTTGTAGTGTACCTGATTGGAGAATATCACGATGAGATGTCCGGCGTTAGAGAGATCACGAAGCTTTGAAGACACACTTCGATCGAAGAACGTCCAATCTGTCTCGTCTCTCGGGAACCTGGTGCCTGATTTAGTCCTGATTAGAGTGCCGTCCAGATCGAATGCGGCAAGCTTGATTTTCGATTCTCCATCGATCAAGTCTGGTGACAATTTAGAGTAAATATCTGCACTCTTATATCTAGCCGTCAAGAGAGTCTCTTGAACGATTTGCCATGACAAATCGCTTTTGGGTTTCTCTGAGGATTTTAAAAAAAACGATGACGCTCCTTGTTGCCGATGATCAGTCTTGGTATCACTGAAAGAGCATCGCAATTGGCTCACCTGCTGGCAAAGTCTTCGATACTCGAGCTTTCTTGTTTGGCGGACTAGCATCAGACTCTGGCAGCATGATACTCCAGACAGTACTAATGAATATCAAATTTGTCCAATTCCTTCCTTTTGCTACAAAGTACAATTTGGAGAGAAATCAACCAGTACAAGCCATGGTCCCAATTCACCCACTTCTGATCAGACTCCCAACACAAAAAAGATCACTTTTGGCATCAAAAAGATTCACAATACAATGCTAGACGACAGTCCTACGTGGATAACAATCAATGCTGTCAGACTCTTCTAGAGTTACAGTTGTTGCGCAATTCAAGGACTCAAGTACGTATGGAACTCACGAGGGAGACGTGCTCCACGCTTCGTGGGTTCTCGTGCTGATCTTGGTAATTTGTGGAGCCACAATCGATTCACGTGATTTTGACGCAACTTGTCATTCGGGTGGCTCGACACTTCGTTGCTCGACCACCTGCCAAGCCGCTTGGTAGTACACAGAATATGGAGCCTAACAAACACTCCATACTTCGAACTCAAAATCGGTCAATTCGACGACCAGGCACAACAGAATTCATTGGCAGTGATGAATCCTCTCCAGAAAAATAAGATTGACATTTCGGTATAATACATACGTACAGAACTGTCGGTAAATTCAACTAACGATCGTAGAGCTTGAATGAGGAAGAGAAGAAGTTGCTTGGCAAATATGGTAAATTACCGCAGCGCAAAGATCTGTTATCAAACAAATTGAAGGTAAGGCAAGGTAATTATTGGTGGGATGAGGTCCTGATGAATCAGGAGCGCAAGTACTTCGACTCAGGCGACTATGCTTTGTCCAAAGCAGGCAAGGCATCAGATGCTGGCATCACGAATGTCGGCTCACAATTTCCTTCTCCCGAGTCAATTCCTCACTCTCCACACTCCAGCTCGACACCCTTCCAACAAGGTATCAGTGGCAGCCCGGTAAAGGAAAGCTCGTTGCTCAATGAGGGAGTTCCACCAAGCCAAACCAGTGCCGGCAAGGCTCTCGAAGCCGGGCAACAGTCCTAGACTTACCATGACGCATGATGACACACGAACGAGATCCACTTTTGGTTATTTTTGACAGACAGTTGTACGTAATTGCATGGAAAGAGCGGGCCACGAATCTAGTGAGGAAGGTTTCTGTCTTGGTACAGATCGTTGAATGATTCAAGCACTGCAGACCACGACACCACTCGCTTTAACCCACAAGACACGTCATTTCTTAGCACAGTCGCACTTCGTGGTACTCTTCAATATATACATACCATTCCTCTCAACTTGCGCTTCAACTACACTGCGTTGATCTGAACTGAATCACAATTTTGCCTTTATCGGGGTGGCCTCGGATCGCCGATCCGTATCGTGCCCAAAGAAGACAACTGTGACACTGATGTCGTCCCTATAGCTTCGCGACAACGGATAAGGAAGTGAGAGCAAACCATAAAGCCGGTTTGTGTCTCCACCACCCAAGGCGTTCCGTATAATGTGGGTCGCGATATTGTCATCTTCATACACGAATTGCTTCTTTGACTTCACATGGGGCTTCTTCTGTCCACTTCGTGCATCATCCTCATTGATGATTTTTGGAGGGCTCGGAGACCCGAGAAAGGCGGGCAACCAAGATGAGGCAGATGCTTTTGGGTCAAACTTTTGTTTCCACCCGACGACTAGTTCTGTGATTTCCTCGTTTGTGAGCATCTCGTATAGACCATCACTACCCATGACCATAAAACCCTGCTCGTCCAGGTTGATTTTTGTGCTTGTGACTTCTGGCCTGGCAGTGACGTAGGGAGGTGAGACGAGGGCCGCCGGTGGACGACGACCATAGAAGCGATCAGCTATCTGTGACTGCGTGCTTATTGACCACTTGTAGCGAGAGTCCCCGAACGCTCGACTCGGTTCGAGGCCACCTAATATACGTCCGTTGCGTACGACGTTCTCTTCATTGGGATGTTCTGCTCGAAGGCGAGCGACTTCTGAGGTAGTGGATCCAGTCTGATCCTCCGACAAAGCCTTGATGATCCAACCGCCTGCGCCCTGTCTCGCGTATATGGCTCGTGAGTCGCCCGTGACCGCAACGTGCACGCTTTGTGCTGCAGCATCGTACAGTGCCAGCAACGCACACGAGCCTGATAGTGCAGGCATGAGTTGAGCCACGGCTGCTGCTTTGGGTATGTCTTTACCTTGGAGGACACGTTGTGCACTAGCATGTACGATCTCCGTGTCGAGATTGAGGAACCCAGTTTGTAAGGCTTGCTTGATGGACACGTTATCACGACCGGGACTAGAGTTGAGTGCGGCAGCAACATATGGAACTAATTCTCGCTTCAATTTGTCTGATGTAGTCCATCCACTGTGCCCATCAAAGACACCAAAAAAGGCCCAGTCCGTCGACTGATGTGTTGTCAGGGACTCTACGTGGTCGTCCTCGATAGGACTATTTGATGCGACCTGGTTGAAGTGGTAGCTGAGTATCCCACTATTTCCACTCCCTTTTGTCAGATATGTAGATGTCTCGTTGGACTTCAACATTGTGTCTGCAGATTCTGGATCGGCCACTAGCATCTTGTAATTTCGCGGATGAGATGCTGTGTCTGTTATTTTCACTGTCGAACTGTAGTCTCTTGAGCCTACTTCAGCAGACTTTATGTTGCTTAGAGCTGCGTAAACAAGTGTTGAGGCACCAGCTGTGGCGAACAGTGCAGCGGTCACCTTCCGTTTGGTATTTAAACGAAGTAAAGGAATTTCCGCGGTTGGCCGGTATGATGACACTCCGCGACTACCAAGCACCTGCTTGTGAAGCTGGAAAGCGAGACTTCTAACAGCCGGGTTGTGCTGCATTGCACGGTAGCCTCGGGCTATAGCGGGGGCACAGACTTTCAGCTATTTACTGCCTAGCCATTGTGTCTGCTCAATGACGGACTACCCTTGTACTCGTGCACGACTCGTAGCAGCTTATATTGAATGCAACTGGCTGTAACTATGTCTTGGTCCACGACTTCCTGATCATCAGGGGTGCGGATGATCACTATCGCGAACAAAGCAAGTCGTATTCTCGTATTTCTACTACGTTCTTTGCAGGGCCACAAAATTTTAAATTCCTCTGCACCTTTCCATCCACTTCAATCGTGCCGTCGAAGAACTGCAAAGGAGACGACATACGGCTTTGCTTGCAAAGTGTTCTAATCTCTCTTGGGCAAGTCCTCGAACTGATACTGCAGCAATGCACCGACATAGCAGCTCGGTCTATTCTCTCTGTCGTGCATATGGACTTTACCCGGCGAAGATATGAGCCTTGTTCAAGCATTGCCCGTGCGGATTGAGACATTCTTCGTTTTAGACGATAGTTATGCAGTTTAGCATGTCCGAAAGGATGTCAAAACACGATGAGGCTTACTCTCGATGCACGATTCCTCTGACCGCAGTCTTGCCTTGATCAAGACTGGGTCCTTGTTCTTTTTCGGACAGGTAGCTTATGGAAAGCGCTCACGACAGATGGAATTCTGTTGAAGGAGAAGCCTGCTCGTACCAGGTCCTGTCCCCGAATTGCCATCTCGTGTCAGACCGATTCAGTGCTTTGCAATCAGCTTGCAGTGTATGTCACGTCTGCACCAAGGTTTATGGCAAAGGACTGAAATAGTCTCCTTGTTGAATCACGAGTACCAAGGCACAGTGCAAGAGCACACTACGCACCACGATATGATGATACATAGATACAAGAGTCAAGCTCTGAAACTGCGTGCAGTTATTGCGGATTGTATTTCGTTCTGATCTAGTGCAAGAATAAAATACCGGTACACAAATGATTCGTAACTAGACGTGCTATTATATCAATGCATTACACAATCATCCTATGTATTTTGGGACTTGCACGCAACGAAAATGAAACATCAAAGGTATGAAGACCGAGAATGAAAGTCCGATCCGGCCTCGGATGCTCACGGATCAACTCCAGCATCATATTCTGAAACCGTGCAGCCGGGGCCGCGTGTGAGCTTGATCCTTGGCTCTCGTGGTCACTGGACAGCCTGGGAAGGAGCGCAGACATCGGAGCTCCCAGGTCGAAGATAATCCGGCCGCACAACTGCCAGATCGTGCGGGGAGGGAAAAGGGAGGAGGGAAGAAGAGCAGGAGGAGTCCTCGGAGAAACTCTGTCGCGCAGAAAGGGTGACTGACATGTGCGTGGTGTGAGAGGAAGGCCACCGGAGGAGCGGCGGGATGGACGTCAATTGGTCAGAAGCCTGACTCTGGACATCAATGGCTGAATCTCCCAGGAAGTCTGTCTGACCTTGCCATCAGCCTTCCTTTCGCCTACTGTCTGCATTGCCTCTCTACTCAACATCAAGTACAAGTACTTGCTGGCCCTTTCTACTTGTTCGCATCGGCCTCTCCTATCAGACTCCTTTTCCTTTTCATCATCATCCTAAAAGTTCCTTTCTCATTTTACAGCAGTCGTTTTCTCCAGCAGCGTCTAGCTCGATTTCTTCTATTGTACTAGTTACCTATCACATCTCACGAGACAACACAGTACTATACACGCCATGTTTCGGACGGTCATTCAGAATCGCAGGCGACTGCTGATAGGGTCCACCGCTGCCGTTGTAGCTACAAGCACGTACATCACCTTGCGTCAGCGTCAACCGGTCCTTGCTGAGAATCCAAAGTTGCCGGATGTGTCGAGCTTCAAGACGCTTCCAACCCGCCTGGAGATGCTCAACAAGATGAAGGCTGGCGATGAGTATGATCTCGTCATCGTTGGAGGTGGAGCTGTTGGCACTGGATGTGCCGTCGATGCTGCCTCTAGAGGTCTCAAGGTCGCCCTGGTTGAGCGTGACGACTTTGCTTCAGGTACTAGTTCGAGATCGACGAAGCTTGTGCACGGTGGAGTGAGATATCTCGAAAAGGCATTTTGGGTATGCTCTTACTCCTCTTGTATCGGAGATCAAGGACTGACAGACATAGGAACTCGATTATGGTCAGTACAAACTTGTGAAGGAAGCTTTACACGAGCGAAAGACCTTCCTACACACTGCGCCTCACCTGTCATTTGAACTGCCGACAATGATACCTTTATACAAGTGGTGGCAAGTACCGTACTTCTGGGCCGGTACCAAGATATACGATTTCCTTGCTGGTTCAGAAAACATGAGTGCATCGTACTACATGACCAAGAGTCGAGCTCGTACCGCCTTTCCTATGTTAAAGGACGAGGGTTTGGTCGGAGCACTTGTCTACTGTGATGGACAGCACAACGATTCACGAATGAACGTTGGTCTAGCCACTACCGCTATCGAACAAGGAGCCGATGCAGTGAACCATGTCGAGGTTACTGCTGTAGACAAGAACAATGGTCGATGTAGTGGTGTTCAGGTGAAGGATCTCGTCTCGGGCGAAAGTTTCTCGATCAAGGCGAAGGGTCTGATCAATGCCACTGGGCCGTTCACAGATGCCATGCGAAAAATGGACGACCAAAGCATCGAAGAGATCGTTGCACCGAGTTCCGGGACCCACATCATCCTTCCTGGCTACTACTCACCAGAAAAGATGGGACTAATTGACCCAAACACGTCTGATGGACGAGTCATCTTCTTCTTGCCCTGGCAAGGAAACACCATCGCGGGAACTACTGACGCACCTACAGTCGTCATGGCAAATCCATTGCCAAAGGAAGAGGAGATTGAGTGGATACTCTCGGAATGTCGAAACTATCTCTCTGCAGACCTCAATGTTCGACGAGGGGATGTCCTTGCTGCATGGACTGGTATTCGACCACTCATGCGTGACCCAAATGCGAAGAACACCGAATCGTTGATCCGAAACCACATGATCAATGTCTCCCCATCTGGACTTCTCACTGTTGCTGGCGGCAAATGGACAACTTATCGACAAATGGCAGAAGAAGCCATCGACACCTCGATCAAGGAATTTGACTTGAAACCAAAGGTTCAGCACTGTGTCAGCGAGAACATCAGACTGACTGGAGCCGAATATTGGAATCCTCTTCTGTACATCAGCATCGTTCAACAATTCGGAATAGAGACAGATGTGGCGAAGCACTTGTGTGAAAGTTACGGTGACCGAGCCTTTGTCGTCGCACAGCTCGCAAAGGAGACCGGTCAAAGGTGGCCGCTTCGTGGAAAGCGATTGGCTGTCAGTTATCCATTCGATGAGGCAGAGGTCCGATATGCCGTTCGTCACGAGTATGCACAGAGTGCTATCGACGTGCTCGCCCGAAGGACTCGTTTAGCGTTCTTGAACGCGCAGGCAGCTCTCGATGTGCTGCCACGAGTCATTGACCTCATGACCGAGGAGCTTGGCTGGTCAAAATCGAAGCAGAACCAGGAGTGGCAAGATAGTGTCAAGTTCTTGCTGACCATGGGATTACCAGCCATCAGGGAGAACATCTCGAGGAAAGAGGTAGAGTCAGGCGTAAGCTCGAAATACATGACCAAGGCCGATTATTCCCTGTACAGCCGATCGGATGGACCAGATGGCATTGACGTCGAGCCTGGTCTCAAGACTGCCAACCAATCAAAGGGAATTGAGAAGGCTCGACAGGAACAGGCTCAGGACTCCAAGTACTGAGCTCAGGACAAGGATGCACATCAAGGATGATTCCTGTAGGGGATGAACAAATGTTGTTTTTTCAAGCGGACTGTTGCAAAAACATGGGTAGCATGTTTTTCTGGTGCATAGTAGGTTCATTTCACTTTCTTCTTTTGTAATGACATGATTCTTCGAGACAACATTCCTCCCGCGGCCACCAACCACTGTCCTGTCCTGTGTTTTTCTTCCTCCTGATGCATCTCCTTACAATTTAGCCTTGGGCTCAAACTTGTCCGCAACCACCTTTCGACTGACCTTGCCGGATCCCATCTAGTCCCGGTCAGTTTCGTCGCGCACGAGAGACGGAATGTGGGTGCGCATACCTTGGGGATGGCATCGGTAAAGTAGACCACCTTGGGCACTTTGAACCTGGCCACCCGGTCAGTCATGTACGACTTGACTTCCTCCTCCGTCAACTGCTGTCCTGCGGCCACCACGATGGCACAGGCGACCTCTTGGCCGTACATGTCGGAAGGGACACCAAAGGCGACGGCCTCGGCGACCTTGGGGTGGCTGACGAGGGCGCCGTCGAGTTCGATGGGACTGATCTTCTCCCCGCCGCGGTTGATGAGTTCCTTGATTCGGCCGGTGATGAAGACGTACCCCTGGCTGTCGAGCTTGCCCTGGTCGCCGGTCCGGAACCAGCCGCGGGCGGTAAAGGCCTCCTTGTTTGCCCGCTCGTTGTTCAGGTACCCGGCCGTGACGTTCTCGCCCATGATGCTGATCTCGCCCTCCTGGCCGATCGGGACCTCGTCGCCCCCGGCGTCCAGGATGGTGACGCGGACGCCCTGTCCGATGCCCACCGAGCCTGGCTTGCGGGACGCCGGAGGCAGTGGGTTCGATGTCATCTGGTGCGCTGCCTCGGACATGGCGTACGCTTCCAGCACCGGCGCGTCAAAGGTTTCCTCAATCTTCGCCATCGTGCTCGGCGCCAGCGCGGAACTGCAGGAACGGATGAACCTGATCTTTGGTCTCGGTGATGGGACCGGCGTGCGCAACAGGATCTGGTGGATGGTTGGGACGGCGGTGTACCAGTTGCATTGATGCTCTGTAAAGTCTCGCCAGAACGTCTGGGCACTGAATTTTGATGGAATGACCACACTCGCACCGCTCAGGAGACTGCCCAGCAAGGCGCACAGCAGGCCGTGAACGTGAAACAGTGGCATGACGAGCAGAGTTCTGTCCTGTGGATTGAGTGCGTATGTGCGCACAATGTTGCCCATTGTCCTCGTCAAGTTCTTCTGCGACAATGGGACGGCCTTGGGTCGTCCAGTGGTGCCAGAAGTGTGGACCACGAGTCCGATGTCGTCCGCCTGAGCCTGCTGCACTTGGGTCCTTTTGAGTGACTTGCTCGGAATTTTCAAGTCCACCTGTACGTGCTTGCCGTCCCAATAGACCTCAGCCACGGCGGCGCTATACTCTTTTGCAGCCTGCACAGAGGCATCATTCTTTTCAACGAACCCCCGGGGAACCAGGACGACCTTGGATTTGAGATCGTCAATGTAAAACTCATACTCGGACTTTTTGTATGCTGGGTTCAGGGGAGCAGAGATACACCTCTGAGCACAAGAGCCGAAGAATGCAACAGTAAATTCGAGGCCATTCGGCAGAGCCATCGAGATGGCATCGCCGTGGCCGACTCCAATCTCGGCCAATTGTGCCTGAAAGTCGGCCACCAGGTGCTGGAGCGCTGAGAACTTGAATGAGGGTCCATTTTCAGGTATCACGATGGCTGGACCATCTTTAGAGATGCCCTTGCCGTCTGTGGAGTCAATTTACAGGCAGAGCCGTCCAGATCGTGTGACTTACGTTCCAAGGCTTGAGTGAGAGTGTTTACAGGCATCACTGCTGCCGCTTCCGAACCCCTCGAGAGTCTGCACAGGCTGAGGACTGGCAAGATGAATCAAGAGGGAGGGAGCGGAATATGGGATGGGAAGTGCAAGTGACATCTTATCGGGGAAACACTTGCCCAATCACCCAATCAGTCAGTGGCTTCCACACCGCCCACCCCGCAAGAGCCGGCTTCCACGGCAATTGCTCCAACCTTCTTCCCAACTGCGACCTCCGAGCATGCCGTTTCACTGGGTATCTGATCAGAGATTCTGAGGGAACAGCACAGCCATCTAGATGTGAGAACAAGTATGGCTGCAGCGGTGGAATCCAAGCTGTAGTGACAACCACACCGGGGGGCAGCTTTTCATGAATGGCTGGAGAGAAGCAAGTGGAGCTCCGGAAGAACGGCTCCACAAAAGACATCACCATCTCGAGTTTCTCGTTCGCCCGTCAACTCATCAGGTTCAAGGGTACAGAGTGCCTCTGGACACACAGAGGAACTGCAGGCCGTCGCATTCTCATGGTACAGAGTGATGCACAGCAGATAGTGGACAGGCTCTCTGCACGACAGCTCCCTCTACGCAAACCAGTACGGCCATGGGACAAGGCTCTCACCGACAAGATTGCCGATCTCAAATTGCATCCTGCCATAGAGAGCGGTCTGCATCTTCTCAACGATGACATAGTCTCGGCACATTTCGTGAGTCTCCTGTGATCAGTCTGCTCTACCTTGGGCTGACTCCCTAGTTGGTGAGACATGCACAGAACCAAGCCATTACCGATCACTGGCACGGCATACTGCATCGGCTCGAGAATGACTTTCGTAATTCCAGACTCTGGTACCAGAACCGGATCACGAAAGAGACCCGTGATCCTTACTTTGAGTCTCTGGAGGCTGCTCAAAAATTCGTGTGGGACTGTCAGAACGTCGTTGTAGACAAGAACAGCCAGGGTCACGATGTACAAGCCCTGGAAATGAAAGGCATGCAAGAGATTCGAGGACTATTGAAGCTAGCGATCGACGAATTTCGCTTGGAACCCAGGGCCGATGTGTCTGATTACTACGGCTCCTCAGAGGTAGATATCTGTCAGAGAATGAGATCTGTGCTGACACACTATAGGCTGATCGGGACACGAAATTGAAAATGACGACCAACCAAGTCAGACGTGAAGGACATGAGAATGAATAGAATTCCCAGCCGGACATGTACCATAGATAGTGTTGTATGAGGGCATGAGTGCTAGGTCTTAGAGGCCATTAGTTTGTTGCCGGTTTTGCATTGCGCTCAAAGGCGGCGACCGCAGTTCGTACAGGAATGATCTGTATTCGAGCTGGATCCCAGACACGGCCTTCAATATATGGATCGTTCTTCAATTGCTCCCTGATTTCTGCTACGGTATCGGCCTGCAGAAGTAGGGCACTACCAATGG
Source organism: Taphrina deformans (assembly GCA_005281575.1). Taxonomy (NCBI): domain Eukaryota; kingdom Fungi; phylum Ascomycota; class Taphrinomycetes; order Taphrinales; family Taphrinaceae; genus Taphrina; species Taphrina deformans. The sequence goes on along the minus strand of RHGG01000005.1, from coordinate 300,923 downwards.
GCTTGCCTTCGTTAAGCATCGCTCCTCCCCACAAGAAGGAGCCCTGTTCGACAGCTTCCTCAACAGCCTCCAGATGAGCAGGCCGAGCGTCCTTCCGCCTCTCGAGAGTCTCTGGCTCTTGAATGTCCTGTGCGATGACGAGGTATTCCTGACTCGCAATTCGTGAAGTAGAAAACGAGCGCAGATTTCGCATGATTGGTAGGTATTTCCGCATGCTAGCCATTGATTCAAGACGATGAGTTACTACGATTCGCCGTGATGCCGTGAGTAATTGATTCGCACACGATGGCTTATAGAGCTCTAGAGGCCGAATGAGGACGAACGAAGAAAGCGTTTAGAGCGAGGACGTTGGACGAAAAGCGTCAAGTTGTTGTTGTGGGGAAAGATTCAAGGATTCTTCTCTGCCCGCCCGCCAGCCAGCCATGCCCAACCACCCACGCACGCACGCACGCGCAGGAGAAAGAGTGGATGTCGTCTCTCGCTTGACCTTCAACTTTCAACAACGATATTGCAGCCCCGTTGCCCTTGGGTCCGGTTTTATTATTAGATTCCCTGCACATCTTCTCCCGCGACAGAAGCTTATCTCAGGCTTGGCGTGCCCCGGCAATTGTCCTTGTCCTTACACAACCCGACACTACGCTACGCTTCGCTGAGCAGTGAAATCCGAATGCGAGCGACGTAGTGCGACAACAGCCGATCCGTCTCATTCCGCACCGTGGTAGCATACATCTTGTTCCGAAGCTACCGGGTCCTGTACGACTGCTTCTGGCGGGTCAAGCCCATGGAGAGTAAGACCTCCAAGGCAAAGGCTTTGTCGCCGCAAGCAAATGCGATCTCGGTTCTAGCAGGTAGTGCGACACCATCCCGCACAAATTCCATCACTTCTCCACCCACGCATTACACTGGCTCGACCAACTATACCGATAGTGAATGGCGCGAAGTACAAGCCTGGGGTCATGTCAAGGAGACCCACGAGATACACAAGATCTATGACGAACAGGGAAGGAAGATCATCAACAAGTATGAAATCGTCAAGGAGATCGGACGCGGGGTCCATGGAAAAGTCAAGCTCGCCAGGACCTTGGATACGAACGAACTTGTGGTAAGCAAACCTGAAACGATTTCTACACTCGAATACTAAGAGGCAGGCTCTTAAAGTACTTCCGAGGAGAAAGAAGGCTCGACTTGGGCGGCCTGAAACGAATGCTCACGAGCAGACTGTCAAGCGTGAAATTGCCATATTGAAAAAGTGTGTGCATCCTCATGTGGTCCGTCTGCGCGAGGTCATCGATGACCCTGCCAGTGAAAAGATCTATCTCGTGCTCGAGTACATGTGGGGCGGCGAAGTGATCTGGCGGACCGAGGATGATGAGCCTGCCCTCAAATTACATCAAGCTCGGTCGACCTTCCGTGATACTATGCTGGGCCTTGAGTTCTGTATGTCTGATCTATTTCACAGACCTCTTCCAGCTAATCATGACACAGTACATTATCAGGGCGTTATACACAGAGATATCAAGCCGGCAAATCTTCTGTGGACCAAAAACCATTCGGTCAAGATTTCCGACTTTGGTGTATCGCATACCTCCGAGCTCGCGACTTCGGCATTGGAGTTAGCAAAGACTGCCGGCACACCCGCCTTCTTCGCGCCCGAACTATGCTGGACAGCAGAAACACAAGACAAGCCCTGCATCACAAAAGCAATAGACATATGGGCGCTCGGCGTCACACTCTTCTGCTTGCTTTGCGGTCGAGTGCCCTTTGAAGCTCACAATGAATTTGAGCTATTTGACAAAATCACAACCGAAGAGGTGGAAATACCTCCCACGCTCGATGACGAGGCTACGGATCTCCTCCGTCGTATGCTCATCAAGGACCCTGCCGACCGGATCACCATTCCAGAGATCAAACATCATCCTTTCGTGCTCAAGGGTGTGAAGCATCCTGAACAATGGATCAGTGACACGAACCCCGGCCTCTTTGGTCAACTGGAAGTCGACGACCAGGAAGTTCACGAAGCCGTCTCGTCGTACGAGACATTCAAGCGCCGCCTCTCGAAAATCACAAATAAATTGGCAGGCGGTCTCCGGAGACGCACAATCTCGTCCGAGGAGAAGACGCCACGCACATCTCGCCGCCCCGCTGCGGCGTCGGAGAGTTCCTCGAAGAGTTCGTCGTGGATGAACTTTATGAGGACGAGCGACAGTGCCGACGGCGCGGCCTCGTCGACGACGTCCCGGGGCGCGGGGGAGAAGGAGTACCGCAGCGACCGAGACCGACCGTTCGACACGCGCATCAAGAGCGAGGACCAGATCCATCCTGGCGCGAGATCGATCGCGCGCCGCCCCTCGGCCCACGACATGGCCACGGACGCGACACGGTCCCGGTCGCCGTCCTTTCGCAAGCACCCGGTCGGTCCCCTCCGTGACGGCACGGCCCCGGCCATCGATGTGCCTGCCCAGTCCCACCTCACCCGATCGATCGGGTTCCATCAGGGCCTCATTGTCGAGGAGGAGGACGAGCGGCCCCGACTGCCCAGTCTGAGTTTCGAGTCGGCCGAGAGTGACGGTACCCCCGGCACCACGAGCCCCACTCCCCCCGACGACGACGACCACGACCACGGAGACGACGGAGAAGAGGACGAAGAGGACGATGGGCTCTTGATTGATTTCAACAAGAGGCGGACATTCAAGTGATTACCATAGATATTTTGCGGTGCGATGCGATGCGGTGGCGAATGAGGTACGGTGACAAGTCGTAGAGATTCTTCTTCTTCTTCTTCTTCTTCTGTATATTTATACTACAATCACGAAAATTTGGAGTCTTGCATCTATGACTGTACATTATCTACAGTGCCAACCGTGACCTACGATCCGTTCATGACGAGGGCCACGTTGTGCGGGGTCGCTAGGATCGGTGGTGCCGGCGGACTGAACTCTGCCTCGAATCTGTTGACGGCCGGATTCACCAGGCCAGAGGTGCCCGTCATGGCGGTGCCGCTGCCCGTCAGTGGTGGTAACGAGACGCCGTTCAGGTTGTTGAACTGTTGTTGCAGCATGGTGGTTGTGATGGGTACTGCCTGGATCTGACCAGACGGACTCGGTGAACTCAGCATGGAGGGTGGTCCGAGGATTGGTCCTGTCGGTTGTGTGGACTCTGTCCGTATCGTTTGTGAGAAGGAGGAGACAGACAGCAGAATCGTCAGTTCCTTGGTGGATCGGGTGACGGTCGACAGAGACGTCAGGATCGATTTCGAGAAGGGATACTCTGAAGAGATAGATTTGGCCAAGGCAGCAACGTTGATGACTGCCTTGACAAAGAGGTTGGTGTCCTCCCAAAACTTCTTCTTTTCGTGTACATCTTGCATCAGCATCAGGTTGGAATTCGTGAGTTTGTTACGGAGTCGACGTGTCACCTCGCCTGCATTCAAGCTGTTTGCCGCCAGATCTCTGAGCTTCATATTCGTTCCCGGGGCGACTGCCCCGGGAGTGGCTGGACCTTGTGCAGACGCAATGGCACTCTTGGAGACTGCATCGCCCAACAAGCTCAGCAGAGACAGAGTCGCAGTGGTGGCCTGCGAAATTTTCTCGTACACCTGCTCGTCAGTCTCCATTGCTTCAGATTCCGCGCCGACCGTTGCCGGTGTCGCCGGCACCGAGAAGGACTCGCTCATCTTGTGGCTGGTTGGCACAAGAGGTAATGCTGAAAGTGACGCGTTCGAGTTGGACTTTAGTCGAGTAGTAGGTGGAGCGATGGCTCTCGGCACTAGGCTAGCGACCGGGGTACTCAGAGCAGAAGCTACATTCGCTGGAGCTTGAGAAGCAGGGACTGGATTGAGGCAATTCCAGGAATTCTGAATCTCAGTAGCTGCACCAAAGAGCAGGAGCAATAGAGTCCGGGTATACCTGACGTCCGCTTGTGATGTCAAGTCTCTGATGCGGTTGTGAAGAATATTTGTCACATGCCGAAAAGCTCCCACGCAAGCACGACATGCCTCAATTACTGGAGTGGCCTCTGCCCCGTCAGGACGAGTCTCGTGTGCTTCGAGCACATCGACAAGAGCGCCCACGTGAGCATTTGCATTGTAGAGTACACGGTTGATTGTGCCGGTCAGATCGGGATCGGCACAAAAGGAAACATATTGTCGAATGGCCATATGAATCTGCGATAGGGAGAAGAGGATTCCGCGAGCAGCCTCGACAATTTTCGCGGAATTGAGTGAGATTCGCTTACTCTGTGGTAAGCTGGAAAGTCGTCTGAAGTAGGCTCTAGAATTCTGTTGGACTTCTGCGGGGGATCTCAGATTCGACTCTGCTTCCGAAGGATTCTCCTGAATGTAGTCATGTGAAAAGCCACGAGAGTGTCGCACTCTATCTTCCACTAATGTGCCGAGTCCTGTCCGATTCCTCGTCATCGGTACAGGCCTGCGGAACGGCCTCCTAAGGTCATCGCTCTCGCTGTTACTCCTGGATCGCTCCATGGCGACAGGATTGATCGGGTTGAGTTGGAAGGATCTCATGCCACTCACGGATTTGGAGTTCATGCCGTGCATAGCTGCATTTCTGTGTGAGTTCTTGGTCGGAATCGGAGGCGGGGGTTGTCCTCGCAATGCACTCGTGGTCGGCACTCCTGTCGAAAGTGATGATGAGGACGACAGCTGAAGATGCTTCGTGCTGTTTTGATCAGATTGACCACTCTTTGATATCGTGTTGAAGTCTGTCTCTGCGCCTTCCTCATCAGTCGTCACTGCATCACTGTCGTCTATTGACTTTTCCAACGAGCCGTGATAGCTCCTGAGATAGACCTTGAGATTCACCAGCCACTCATCCATACTGTCCTCGCCGCCCTCATGCGCAGTCACTTCCGGTGGAGGAAAGACGACTGGATTGTGATCGATCTTGAGTATTCTAAGTTCATTCATGTGCCCAATGTAACTCGGCAACGTTTCAATCCGGTTCTTCGATATCGAGAGCACTTTCAGACTCATGAGGTTGCCAATACTTCGTGGTAGGGTCCTTATCTTATTCCTGCTAATGTCCAAAATCTCCAGCGCTGGCAAGTTGCACAAGACTGGGGGAAATTCGCGAAAGAAGTTTGACCTGACGTTCAAGTACCGAAGTCGCTGCAGACTGATCAGCGCCGTCGGCAAGGTGGACAGTAGGTTGTGTCCAAGAGCTAAGCTAGATTCTTGTCAGAACGCCCGTGGCACATATTCGAGTCCCACTCACCGAGTCACATCGGCCTTCATCGCCTCGAGAATCTCGATAGGCAGCTCCCCGATACGCTGGTCACTGAGATCAAGGGTACTGCCATCGTCGCCGCTCTTCTTCTGAGCATTCGCGAGAACCTCTCGAAAGCCTGCGAGGTCAAGCCGCTCAACAGACATGGTCGCAGTCTCTACGCTCGGACTGGCCAGCAGCTCGTTCTCTGGAGAGCTCCTGACCTCGGAGAGAAGGACGGACTGCCTTGACTTGGGCCGCCTGCGTCGCCTTGACTAGAGCCGAGGAGGCAGGATGGACAACAGAGTGGAGGATGGGAGAGGATGATGATGATGATGATGATGATGATGATGATGGGTGGCCGGTAGTTGTTGGGAGGATTGGTTGTTGGAATCAATACCATAGTTTCCAGTGGAGAAGGGAGAGCTTCCATTCCATACCGAACCGTACTCAGGCAGGAGGAGCTGCTGCTGCTGCTGCTGCTGCTGCATGTGAAGCGCGCTGTAATGCCACATGCACGCACAGGCGCTCACTCACTCCTTCAAAGTCTGCGCACAACACTCCAGGCCTCTGTGTATCAGCCTGCGTATGCTTCCCATGCTATCGCTGACCACTACTCTCTTCTCCAGCATCGTTTGGGCAGATGAGAGATACTCGTAGTGAAAAAGATCGTGCTACAGTGACACTATACACAGGCAATGCGAGGAAAGGATGCGATGTGACCATGACAGGCTTGATTGTGTCATTAGGCATTCTAGTAAACGTTCAAGCAGTAAATCAAACACCCTCCGCACAGTCACTCTTTTTCGTCTTTTCATCAATAAAACCCACGGCCCAACAAGCCATCCATACGCTTTTCTAATCTTCCCAAACTTGATGTCATCCCATGCCCTCGCTTATTGCTTACAATCCCACCATTCTTCGTCTCCATAATATCAGAGACTTTTGCCTCGATCGTCCCTCAGTCAGCCTGTCCTGCTCGACCTTGTTCTCCTCCATCCGTCCACTCGTCATGCCTTGGCAAGATTGAGCATGGACGAGAATGGACTTGGTGGAGCTTCGGGCACGAGGTCCGCAAGCATCCTACTGCGCACGACGTGCATCTTTAGCTCAGTCACCTCAAAGGCCTGGATGAACGCCTGGTCGGTCGCCCGTTCCTTCGGATGCGAGTAGAGCGCATATTCATCGAGAGCACGCGACACATGCCAGCCCTTGAGCTTTCGCAGGCACGCGACCACGGTACCGGTCCTATGCTTGCCCCTGTTGCAGTGGATGAGCATCGGATATCGTGATCTGTTGACGACGAGTCGCAAGGCTTCACCGACGAGTTCGTAGGGAATCCCGTCACGGAAGGCCTCCTTGTGTCCAGGCATCCCGATCTGGATCAGCTCGATACCGCGCCTCTTGGTCCAGTCGATGTATTGTGCCGGCAGAGGCTCGTCCTCCACCAGACATATGATTGTGCGCAGGTGCAGGGAATCCAAAAACCTGTAGTTGCTCGGTCGTGGGAAGGAGGATCGAAAGAGCCGACCCTCGACCTGGGCAAAGTTGGGAGGCTCCAGCACAAGGTCCGGGTCAACATCCTCCCATTCCATCTGGATCGCATCCTCCTTCGCACCAGACTTATGCTTCTTTGGCGTCCCGGGCATCTTGCACTTGCAGGTGCTGTCCGGGCACGAGAAGCGTTCGTGGGCGGATATGGGCTGGGAGTGGTGGAACATAGAGGTCGTCCCGATGGTTGTCATCCCTGAACGGCTAGTTTGGCCAGAAGGCCTCGAGGGCTACGGACGTAGACGAGCCGTCTTGGCAAGTCTCAGGCTCGCGGCGCTGGGAGAAGAGTGGGTCGTGTGATGGGAACCAGGCCAGGAGGGAGAGGGTCGGACGAGTGGGCTTTCAAGGAAAGGGAAGGGAAGGGAAGGGAGGGCGAAGGGCAAGGGTCTGACTGCGTATCCGGGTCGGCAGGGAAAGAGAATTGATTTCCACAGAGAGACACACACGCACACGAGTTGGAGAGAGGAAAGTGAAATTGTGTGTGTGTGTGATCGATCAGTCGAGAGCGGGAGGCAGCCTCCGCGGGATCGATCAGTCGAGATCGGCTCTTATTCTCCTTCTCCTTCTCTCCCTACAGCAGAGACTCTCTCCCTCGCTGTCTCTCTCACTCACTCTCTCTCTCTCACTCTCTCACTTTCAGACCGCATCGTCATGGTCACTCATTCTGCTGGATGAGCTCCTCCAGCAATCATTGGTTCTTTCTTCTCACCGCGCCTCTTCTTTTTTTCCCCTGCCGTCGGCGCCCGGTCGATGTTTTCCAGTGGACGGCGGGGACCCTCATCCTTGCACCCGCGTCCGTTAATGAATGAGCACTAACGACGCGACGGCACAGTACTCCTCTTTTGTCCCGCACGGATCCATGAGTGATCTTTCAAGGTTCCCGTTGATTTACACCACCGCAAATTTGGACCTAGATCAGCTGTGTGTACTTCTATTGCCCTGTCTACAGGGTCCTGCACTACTTGGCTCCCGATCCTCCTCCATACTGTGCCTTCCACTCGGCCTCCTTCTTCTCATCGATCCGCGTAAACAGGTAGGCGGCATGCCCAATGTTGTGACCCGGCAGGATGTCCATACTCCAGCTGTCCGGTATCCGTGCCAGCGGAGCGTTCAGCTGCTCAGCCATGCTCTCTGCCGTGCTAGGCATGTACGGCCACGTCAAGGCAGACAGGAGATAGACGAGGTTGAGCCCGAGACCGACAACAGCCGCGCACTTGCGAGGCTCGTTTGCAAAGAGCGCATTGTCAATCTTGTTGTCTTGCAAGAACTGATTGCCTCGCGAGGAGATCTGCATCAAAAGAGCCAGGCCCGCCCGTTCTTTCGCGCTCTCGAGCATGTCTATGTACTGCTTCAGGAAACCATTCACGTCACTGATGAATCCTGCTTGATTGACAAGACCAACATCCTCTGTCGCATCAAATTCTGGCACGACAGCCCCATACTTGGCATTGACAAACTTGATGATACGGTTGACAAAATTGCCAAGATTGGAAAGTAGTTCTGCGTTGTTCTTCGAGATAAAGTCAGCCCATACAAACTGTGTATCGGATGTCTCCGGCCTGTTGGATAGCAGGTAATATCGCCATACAGAGGCTGGAACACCGGTGTCCTGAGCATTGTTGCCAAACACTCCGATGTTCCTCGATTTCGAGAACTTCCCACCTTCGTATTGCAGATATTCGGTCGTATTGATGTGATGTAGCTTGGTCCAATTTTGCTTGGTCCCAATCAGCGAAGCTGGAAATACCACAGTGTGGAACGGCACATTATCCTTGCCCATAAACTGATACAACTCGACATTCTCAGGATTCTGCCACCAAGCCTTCCACTGATCGGTATAGTTTGCAGTGATGCTTATGTAGCCAATTGTGGCATCGAACCAGACATATAGTACCTTGCCATCCATGCTCTTCAAAGGCACAGGCGTACCCCACTCAAGGTCTCGTGTGATGCCACGCTCATTGAGACCCATTTTGAACCACGATCTCGTAATTTGGATGCCATTCGGCGACCACTTACCCTTGGCTGCAGAAGCCTCGGCCCACTCCTCGGTATCTTTCTGCAGTTTATCAAGACAAAGGAAGATATGAGTAGAGTCACGGACGACCACCTTCCCACCGAGCTTCGATCTAGGCTCTTTCAGTTCCAGAGGATTCAAAAGCTGACCACAACCATCGCACTGGTCCCCTCGAGCATCTTCGTAACCACAAAGAGGGCAGATACCTTCAACATATCGATCAGCAAGGAATTTGTGATGGGTTTCGTCGTAAAGCTGGGTCGTAGACTTTTCTGTAAGGAATCCATTATCGTACAATTTCATGAAGATATCTTGGGCAATTTCGGTCTGCTGAGGTGTCGTCGTTCGTCCGAATTTATCAAACCCAATGTCGAACCACTTATATACGTCTGCATGGACCGTGTGAAATTTGTCACACAGTTGCTGTGGAGTTATACCTTCCTCCAACGCTTTGGTCTCTGTCGCGGTACCATATTCATCAGTACCGCATATGAACAAGGTATTCCTATTTCGGGCCTTGTTATATCTCGCAAAGACGTCAGCACTCAGGACAGATCCGATAATGTTACCCAGGTGAGGCACGTTGTTGACATATGGCAAAGCAGACGTGATCAGAACATTTCTCTCACCTGCTTTTGGCAATATTTCCTTCTCAAAGATGACTGTCATTTGACAACCAGCCTTGAGCTTGCGTTCGCCATTCCCGCGTGGCATTGGCTCAGACTTTTCGACAATAGACTTTGTCTTTGTCTTTGTTTTGCCCGGCTTCGGCCCAGTCTGAGTTCCTGATGGGGTCGTATATTTAGCAGCATTTTCGACACCCTTCAGTACCTGAGGAATCTCCATAAAGTTTGTATACCATCCTTTGAGGTGCTCTAAGCTGCTGTTGGTATTGGCCACAATCTTCGCTGAGTGAGCGTATAGAGAACTGAAAAGCACAATCTGTGAAGCATTGATCTGTCCCTGGAAATGTTAGTGGTGTAAAATGTGTCACTTTGGCTGGAAGACCTTCACGAAACCCGCTCTGCCGACCACTGAATCAGCGGAAGACAAAGTCTTGTCCTGGACGTTCTCATCAGCAATCAAGTTGCTAGAGAGGAACGTCTCTTCCCATTCGATCAGAGAAGACTCAATTCCCTGAGCATCCAGGGGATATGATAGCGAAGCGAGATACCTGAATCACATTAGTCCAGCGAAACAACAGCCTTCATGATGTGCACCTGACTATGGCGTTGGACTCGAATAAAGATTTGTGCTCTTTTGGCAATTCCAGCACAACTTTGTCGTCGGTGGTTCCTGTAAAAGGTTTCAGCACTATTGTCATCGTCCGTAGCTCTCCTTACCTGTAGCAATTTGTGCTTCAGCATGAAAGCACTCAACTGCGATGAGCACCTTGAGAGCGTCGGTAAAAGTGGAGGCACGAGCACTTTCAACGACGGGGATCGATATTTTGACACTCATCCAGAAATGAACTGGACCTCGAGAAGCAGTGCAAGCGCGGGATCTTCTGCTCCAGGTCAAGAATGTCAGGCCTGTCTTTTACACACGCTAAAACACTTGTGATGTGGTACGGTGTACATGCCGTGCAGTATTGGATCCAAAATTCGCCGGCTCCTCATTAGATCCAACTTGAGGCAGACTCTTGTGAGCATGATTGCCTAGGGGCTACATGCACATAGTCATATATCCAGCAGGTGGGTATGCACAATTCGCCAAATTCATGCCTAGGAAAGAACAGGGAGATCACCAACAAAATCTCGCCCGACGTTCAATAATTAATCACAACTTGTACAATAGAGTTTTGAATATGCTAGTCAATGTTGTCTAATTTTCATCTGGTGAAACATGAGTCTGAGCAGGCTACAACTACAGTCTACTGCACAAGTCTTTTACATCAAAGTCTCTGTGACCTCCGAGACCGCGGTTTTCTCGAGGTCAATCGGACTCGGAGACCTGCCAGCGGATTTTATGCTAGCCCCTGAGGGTTCCCGCGTCCAATATTTCTTCATGCCCTCAAAGAAGCCTGTGGACGGTGTCCGAGGAGATCCTGGGATCGAGCCTGCTCTGGAGGGAGATATGAGACTTCGGAGATCATCTTTGATATCTCTTGATGTGTTTGCCCAATTAGCTTTGATAGCCTCTCGCAATTCCTGAGCATGTCTCCTGAAGTCCAGTTCGTGTTTCTTCAGCAGACTCACGTTGAGCTCTCGCCTATCAACACCCCTTGAGAGATTGCGGATGACATATTGATCGTAGTTCTTTACGATTCTGGTAATGATATCGGATGTCGAGACTCCCTCTGTCCTTTGTGTCGGCCAAAATTTGCCCATTTTGCGCAAGGGATCGTAGATATCCTCGGTTTCCGCACTGGCATAAGGCAGGTCATCATGTGCAACATAATCGATCTTGTGCTTCTCCACAAATTCGGCAGTAATGCACCATGGAGCGTCCTCAATAACTTCGTCCACCCACTTGCAGTGTCTGAGCGTCTCTGCCCGCTCGTGATCGTTCAATACTGTCAAGCCTTTTCTCAGGTGAGTTTCGTGGTCACTGGGTAGGCCCACAAGGAGATAGACATTTGGGAAGGCTTTCTTTGCTTGTTCCAGCTGGCGCATATGTCTACTATTGTCAATTTTCACTGATAGACAAGATGAATTTGGACTGACCCAAGATGAAATAAATCAAAGACACCATCAGCATACATACGAACTGGTCTATCGGTCGGAGGATCATTGATGTGGTAGTTTCTTTTCGGCATCACTGGTATAGCGTCCTCGATTGTGCCGTGTACATCAACAGTGTCATTGAGATCAGGAGAACCCTCAGAGACGCTATCACTAGTACTTGACTTCAATCTCTTGTTTGAGCTTTGGACCTCACTCGCGAGTGCTTCCGGAGCAGCATCCGTTACGATATCTCCTTCAAGAAGATCATCACCGGACTCATAACCACTGCTTTCGGCAAGTTCTGCCTTTCTCTTCGAGCCGGACATGTTTTTGAAAGTGGAGCGATAAGGTCTTGACCTTCCTGAGCTGTAGATACCACTGACGCTGAGCCTATGGACACAACGAACTAGGCGAGATCTGACGCGTACCGCTGGCTTGCTCTCCTTGTCTGGCTCTTTCGAAGCTCGTGGCTGGTGAAAAGGCAAGGAAGGCTCGAGAGTGGGTAGGAAGGACGAAGTACGAGCTCATGGGACAGGATGAGGTGCGTGGAGCAGATGAGCGCAGCAGATTGGTCTAGATCCTGGGCCGTGCTGTGCGTATCCTTCGTGTTCATTGCTGAGGCGGGCGCTTCTTGTTTCACGAATCTCATTTCTCGTAGACAAACATCACAACACAATATTCCCTCCTTGAATTGCAATAAGCAAACGAATGGTCGCGCCGGAAATCGGCTCGAACCTAGTCTGGATTTGAGACGCGCTGGAGTATGCCAAAATTAGTGAGGAAAAGTCGCTCAAACTGGCAAGGCCTGGTGCTTGACTACTTGCTTGAGGTGTCCGAAGATTTGAGTTTGTTCAACTGGGACCGGCTCAGCTCACGATGGATCGCCCCTCTCGGCGTGATAGTGAATGTGACCTACTGGCTGGCATGTGCACAGATTAACTATTTGCAACGCAAGTCTAGCGATAGTGTCTTTGAAAATAAGTCGACCGGCAGAGATCGGAGTTCTTCAAGTCATTGGTGGTACCACATACTGCAAAGTCTGATCGTCATTTTTGTAACATGCAGTGTGCTCAATGCGTGGTATTGCTTCACTCGTAGTAGAGAATATCAGCTCAATCAAAACAACGATACGACTGACAGCTCGTCTGCGGCCAACACTCAAATATCTGCAGATACCAAGCGGGATGGATCTGAATCTAAGGGCCTCATTCGGACCATTCTAACACGTTTTCTCAGTCGTCTTGATGACTCCCACCAGAGTTTTGACTCTCGTCGTGTCATCCTTGCGTGGAATCCATCGATCGTGTCGCTGCGACTATTCTGCATCTTCAGTCCAGTGCACGCCATCATTATCTACAGCTGTGCCAAGAATGTGCTGATCTTGCTACCAGTAGCTTTGCTGAGTGCACAAAATCTGTACCTGGTACAGCTATTTGAGCAATACGTTCAAGATAAGCAGTCGATCTATGGGCAAGTGTTTACAGAATACGAAAACAAGTTTGTGCAACCACGAGTAGGAGTGATGAAGCGAGACGTCGGTGTCGGCACTCGACCCGATGACAACGGTGTCTACGTCGAAGTGCATACTCCGAAAGTTGGTATTGTGGACGCGAGCAAGACTGTCTCAGCGCTGCCGCGATCTGCTAGCCTTATCAAAATGCATGACTGGGAGCGACCTGTGACCGGCGTCTCGCGTGACATGCCCATGAGTCCTAATGTCTGGGCTCAAAGCTCAGTGAGTCAGTCAACAAGACACACGGTTGCTAGTCCAATCAAGATCAATGGTTCTCCAGCTAAAATGTTCCGGCCTGCTGGCTGGGGAGCCAGCTCGACTTCGGGTTCTTTCAAAGGTGCGAATCCGTTCGTGCAGAATCAAGGTGACAATACCGATATCGGAGGAATGAAACGGAGCAAGACTACAAGCTCTCTGTCACACAATTGGGACTGACTCTGGCATTCAAACTCGTGGCTTCATTTGTAATCTTAGCGTCTGGCAAAGTCCCTCCCTACATGTAGATATTTAGCCGTATAATATATCGTGTGCCGTGTCTTTAGAGGCGCCGACAGACCTGTTTCTATGCACGAACTCCAATTGGCAAGGCACTGGCAAGTTCTGATGGGTTGGACAACTCCGAGGCACGAAGACGGACAATCAACGGCAGCTCTACGGATTATGCGGGAGGATTTACTGTATTCAGACTCTCAGAGGATTCGAACGTTCGAACGCAACTTTCTGAGGTTCGCCTCCACTTCAGCTTCTTCCACAAGATGTCATCATCCATCTCCTGCTACCCTCCAACCACCGCCTACATTCACCAATATTCCATCCTTTACAAAACTCCTGGTGTTAGCAATCGTCTGTTGGCTATTCACAATGACAAGCTTCTTCAAGAACTTCACTAGACAATTCACACAGACCTCTTCGGCAGGCATCGTGCCTTCGTCGAGTGGCGGGGCAGGTGAATCAGTGGCAATTTTCTCCAATGGTTGTTTCTGGGGCACAGAGCATATGTTCCGCAACCAGTTTGCCGGCAAGGGTCTGCTCAAGGCTGAAGTTGGATATATCGGGGGTAAGACTGAGCAGCCATCGTACCGTCAGGTTTGCTCCGGTACCACCGACCATGCAGAGTCGTTGAAAGTCACCTTTGATCCTAGCAAGGTTTCGTATGAAAAGCTGACCAAATTCCATTACGGTACGCCCGATCAAAGTGTTGTGTTTATCGCAGCTACTAATAGACCTCAGCCATGCATGACCCGACAACTCTGAACAGGCAGGGAGGTGACCGTGGTACACAGTACAGGTCAGCAATTTTCTACCTCGATGACGAACAAAAGGCAATCGCTGAGAAGGTTACTGCCGAAGTGCAGGACAAACACTTCAAGGGATCGAAAATCACGACCCAAATTGCCGACGGTCGAAATTACAAATGGTATACTGCAGAGGACTATCACCAGGAATATCTACACAAGGAGCCCAATGGATACCAGTGTCCTGCACAGTATGTCGATTATATCCTCTCTCAAGAAGAACTCCAACTGACGACTCTAGCTATATTCGCTTCGACTACAACAAGTGAGATAGGTCAATGACATGTATGAACGGTATTTAATGTAGACTGTAATTCGTTAGGAAATCAAACCGAGATCCTTATCTATCCCGAGAATCATGCGCCGGTCCCACTTTTTTTGTGCCAAGTCCAAGCTTCAATCGCTGTTGAAACCATCTTCCAGAGATTCTCGTTCATCAGGGAAGAGTTGGCTCTGAATTACAGATCCGCTTGTCTGTCCAGAGCCCTAGACTCAGCATGGCTCTTCCACGCATCGGTGTCATGTCGAGGTTACCGAGGACTCTGAAGCATTCACAATGGCACATATGCCGCACCATGTCTTCGCAAGAAGCGACCGCTTCGACACCGTCGGTGAGTCCGTTTGCACCGAGACACTTGCTCAGCATTGCGGACCTGAGTGTGTCCGAGGTGAAGGGGATCGTGGACCGTGCGATCGAAATTAAACGAATCACGAAGCATGGATCCACGGGAAATGCGGGCCACGGCCTGCTGGACAACAAGTCCATCGCCATGCTCTTCTCGAAACGGAGCACGAGGACGCGGGTGTCGACCGAGTCGGCGATGTCGCATCTCGGCGGCACGGCCATGTTTCTCGGCAAGGACGACATCCAGTTGGGCGTCAACGAGTCCCTCTACGACACGGCCCGCGTCATCAGCTCCATGGTGGCCTGTCTCGTGGCCCGGGTGGACGCGCATCAGGAAGTCATGGCCCTGTCCAAGGCGTCCCAGGTCCCCGTCATCAACGCCCTCAGCGACCTCTTCCATCCCCTCCAGGCGCTCGCGGACCTCGTCACCATCCGGGAATCCTTTGGCGACGACGTCGCGGGCCTCAAGGTCGCCTGGGTCGGGGACGCCAACAACGTCATCCACGACCTCGCCATCATCTGTGCCAAGGTCGGCATCAACGTCGCCATCGCCACGCCCCCCGGCATCGAGGTCAACGAGGGCATTCTCGAGCTCGCAAGGGAAGCAGGGGACGCCAGTGGTGCAACCGTCGAGGTCACCCACGATCCCCGCCGTGCCGTCGAGAACGCCAACGTCCTCGTCACCGACACGTGGATCAGTATGGGCGAGGAAGCACAACGCGACACCAAGATGAAACAGTTTGACGGCTTCCAAATCACGAACGAGATGGCCATCGGTGCCGACGCCCAGTGGAAGTTTATGCATTGTCTCCCCAGGCATCAGGAAGAAGTCAACGACGAGGTCTTCTACGGCAACAGGAGTCTCGTCTTTGAAGAGGCAGAGAACAGAAAGTGGTCAATGATTGCCGCGCTCGAGTTTTTATTGTCTGCGACTAGACTATGAAGCCCCCATCACTAGCATAGCACATGATACAGAATAGATTTTCGTGCACCTCGCCTCACCTGTGCCAATCTGCATGGCAGTGTCCGGGTCAGAGTCCCTTCCCTCGTATACTCAGCGCCTTCAAGTCCCAGGTGGCCTTGCATGACCACCGGATGAAGGTGCATAAGGGTCGTATTCCTCTCCAGGAGGTGCCGGAGGATACGACGAGCCAAAAGATGAAGATGAAGCGCCGGGCGGAGGCGGCGGAGGAGCTGTGGCCGATCCTGGAGGTGGTGGAGGAGGGGCATATGCTGAGCTCGAGTAAGAATTGGATGCAGACCCTGGAGGTGGAGGAGGGGCAAAGCTTGCTGAGCCAGGAGGCGGAGGAGGTGCTGATGAATAGCTAAACGGAGGTGCGATAGCAGCAGCACTGGCTCCCGGGGGTGGAGGTGGATAACTCGAGATGGACGTCTGGTCATATCCGGGCGCGGCTGGTGCAGGAGAGCCATAACCGCCCTGTGCTTGAGCTGGAGAGCCATAACGATCGCCATGACCTTGGTCTTCGTCTCGTGGTCCATTGAGCTTAAAGTCTTCGTACTTGACACGAATTGAAGCGATCAGGTCCTCGAGCATTCCTTTAGCTCTGTGGACCTCTGCGATGTCTGGTCCTGTAATGTGCAGGTGCATAGGTTCATCAGCTTCGTTTCCAGTACTGACTTCGGTGAATCCCGAGCCTTGACCCTTGATCTGGATCCTAGTTCGGGTTTCTTGTTGCACGAATTTCACATTTGCACCACCAGTACCCACAACATTGGCTCGAAGATGAAAGCCTCGGATCGGAGCCATGTCAATCACGACTTTTTCTTCTGGCCACTTGCGACGACCGAATTCGTCTCGTTCGAAATCTTCCTTCTTACGGAAACGACGTTCGTCTACTAGTGGGCCGAGCTCGGAATTGATCAACTTATTGGCCATGCCAACAGCAGCCTCAGTCTTCGTCTTGATGGGAGAAGAGATGTGCAAGAACATGGGCGGATCTCTTTCCGTTGCCATACTTTTATCTGGATAATACTTGCCGCGAACTTCAATATCTAGAGATCGTCAGCTAGGCTCAAAGACTCCTCCATGTACAATGATCCGTACCAACACCAGTCTTGGTCTTGATCTGTCTCAGTTAGCATGTGGTCCTGTGGTAATAGCTAGCCTGTTTGAGCCTTAGCACTCGAGCTTAGTGTGGTGACGTACCTCTTCCAAAGTTGATTCTTTCACTACCAAGTATCTGTTGCGAAGATCGTTGACTTCGATATCCCTAAGAGGTTAGAAACTCTATGAAGTTTGTTGACGCGCATGTGTGTTTCAAGTCCCGAGACACTATATGACACGTCCAGCAGCGTGCTTACCTGACATAGAGTCCTTGTTCATTCATGTCATCTGGCGGTGGTCTTGGGGCTGGAGAAGCGGACGGCGGCTTTGGAGTTACAGCAGGAGAAGAGGCTTTCTTGGTCTTCAGCATCGCAGAGATTCGAGCAGCAGCTTCAGCTGCTTTCTTCTTTGCCGCCGCAGCAGCGTCCGAGACTGGGGGCGTGGCAGCCTTGCGTTCAGGACTGGCGCTACGACGCTTCTCTTGTGCTGGGCCATCATCAAATCGACTTCTCTTGGCACGTCTTTCGTCCTCCATGCACTCAGAACGTCGGTCTCCGCCTATCACTGTCTTCGCGTCGAGGGCGTGCCTTGTGTCGCAGCCTGAGCAGAAGCCACTCTGAGTACTGAGGGTTCCGGTAAAAGAGCTTGTGATGCACACCTGAGGGAGCAGAGGCCAAGGGAGGATCGAGTGGAAGAATGGATTTCGAGAATTGCGGAGGTTGTGTCTCATCTCTACCCGCTCAAGATACGATGTCGAGGGATTGAGTGAATTGTCCAGACAATTTGTTCGTCCGACACTGGTAACATTGCTGGTAATAAAATCCTTGGTGACTCACTCTGGTGCACAAACAGCCTCTCTTCTTTCTACTATCCACTTAGACTTGCTCCTGGCTTGTCATCATCATGATTCATTCGCCAGTCGCAAGACTTTCGCGACCACTTCGCTCTGCCATCAGGCTCAAGTCGACCGCAACTTCGGCCTTGGAGTACAAAGCTGCCCACCGCGGCTCACGATTGCCTTCCCTTTCCACCATCGATCCTCCCTCATGGACTGTTCCTGAAGCAATCAGTAATATTCTATACAACACACCGACCCCTTCGAAAGAACCTCCCAAGAGACACGTTCTCAATTGTCTCGTGCAGAATGAACCCGGTGTGTTGTCCCGGGTTTCTGGGATCTTGGCTGCCAGAGGCTTCAACATTGACTCTCTTGTTGTCTGCAACACGGAGGTCGAGGATCTTTCGAGGATGACAATTGTGCTCTGCGGACAAGATGGAGTCATTGAGCAAGCTCGTCGACAATTGGAGGATCTCGTTCCAGTATGGGCTGTGTTGGACTACTCACATACTCAGATTGTGCAGCGAGAGCTTTTACTTGCCAAGGTCAGTCTTCTCGGGCCAGAGCACTTCCACGAACTATTGGCACATCACAAGGACGAGCTGGCTGATGAGTACAATGAAGATGCACCTTCCGGTGAGCACGAACCCTTCCATCCGGTCAACTTGGCACCAAGTGAGGCCCTGCGTCAAAAGCACCAACATCTCTCGGCCATCACTGACCTAGCCAAGAACTTTGGAGGCAAGGTGAGCGATATCTCGACAAACACCTGTATCGTCGAATTGTCTGCCAAGCCAACACGAATTGATGCTTTCATTGTCCTCCTCCGTCCATTCGGACTCTTGGAAGCTGCACGAAGTGGTATGATGGCACTCCCTAGGACACCACTGGACACTGGCATCGACAAGGAAATCGAAATGGACGAAGCAGAGATTGTGGACGTCAGTTCACTTCCACCTGGTTAAATATGGCGGGGTCGAGTAGATGGAACAAAAAAGAGTGTAGGATTGCTTTAGCGTAGCATTGTACAAATAAGATGACTTGCAATAATCATGTTGTGATTACCTTTTTCCCTGGACATTACAAACTGAGGATGATGCATTGCACTCGGTTTGACGACGATGCACGATTCACTTGCCTGCTCTGGCACCCTCGAGGACATCACCAGTCAATTCACGCAGCACGCCAGTCTGGGCCACTTGTCCCATGGCGACGGCCTTGGCCATCTCGGCCATGCGCGTCAACTTGCCGCTGGTGGACATGTAATAACTGACCCGCTCAGTCTTGACGGAGAGGAGGGACATTCTGGGATCGTCCGCGTTTCCGGAATGCACGCCGTCGCCCATGTCACCGAACCAGGCAGAGACGACGGGACTGTAGTACTCCCTTATCCGCGGATCGTTCTGCGACACCGTGGCCGTCCCGGAGATGCTCACCCAACTCATGTCGCTGTTGTTGAAAAAGGTGATGTTTACCGCCGGATTCGACCTGATGTCCGACACCTTGGCCGAATTGATGTTGCAGAGGTAGTGAAAGTCGCATGCCTCCCGTTTACTCACCGCCATCGCCCGCGACACCGTCTGTCCCTTCCGGTCCGTGATGAGCAGCGAGATCCGGTTCTTGTCCGCCAGCTCGTAAAAGTCCTTCAACTGTTCCGAGTATGGCGTCTCCCGGTCGTATTGCTTGGTCACTGATGGATCCTCGTGCGCCGAGACGGTATTGTTGTCCACCGAGGCAGCCATCCTCGTCGTCCTCGCAATCGAAAAGTTGTTTGTAAGAGTTTTAGTTCGGGGAACACTTCTGACTATGCTAGGAAGTGCTCGTCTCAATGAAAACATTGATGGTCCAGTGTCGAGAGGAGGGGTGAGGGAGAATTAATTTAATGTGTTTGCAGGCCGGAGTATTTTCATGGCGGGTGGTTGGAGTGATGACGAAATTCAATGTGTGGGGCCATAATCAAAATTAGCATCGAAATAGTGTACTCTAAATATTGAATTTGGTAAACTATGTAACAGATATTGTTGTACAGATTGCTTGCCTGCGTATATCTTAGATGAAATGCGCAGGTCTCTGCATCGATCTGAGATAGTCAATGAACGTTCATGCTCGTCCTGCCTCACAGAATCAGACAACAACCAGAAGTCTCGCCGAGCATTTCATCGGCCCCTGAAGCTCGTCCATGTACACTCGGCACCATCGGATCATACGTCCTCATGACGAAAGAAATGAGATCCTGACAAGCTTCACTGCTATAGACATTGGCACACCTCGTCATATCTGCCTGCAGATGAGAAACCTGCTTCTGCAATTGGTATAGCTCAAATTGCGCTTGTGTATCGTCTCTAGGTTTCGCCTCAGCGCGAACACTAGAGAATCCACGATTCGCACCAAACGATGAGACGTCTGCTGGACGACCTGTCCATGGTACACGACGCGGTGTCTGTTGTTCAAAGCTCGACGACGGAACTGCTCGATTTGGTAACTGTGCTCGACGAGCGGCGATTTGGGGGATTTTAGAAGACACCTGATTGTGCCCGATCGACCTTGACCCGCCTGTGTCTATTTGCAGATTTCGAGATGGTTGCCCGTGGAATTTTGAGTCCATCAATGGATGCAATGAACCAGTCGTCACAAACACTGATTTTGGTTTAGCCAGAAGAGTTCTGTATTGTCCTGTACAGTTTAGGTGTCATGATTTGTTTGGGTTTGCATGTGAGACCAAGAATGTTCGTAAATAAACGTATAATGGCCTAATTTGGACATGAACAGGGCTAATGCTTATTGCGGTATGGCTCAATCATTGTGCCTTCGAGAGCTCTCCTTTGTGCGCTCCTGTTTCTGCTTCGAGCCCAGCATTGTACCAGAGGCAGCTGGTGTATTTGGCCTGCTCGGACGAGGAGTAGAATCGTCATTGGCTTCCTCATCGCTACCGATGTCAAAATTATCAGAATCGAACAAGGGTGTACGCAACGTCTGCCAGGATTAGTATTGTCCAAACGATGCTGAGCAGCGCGCCACATACCAGTTCCTCCAGCTCAGTCTCATCAGCTTGGCCAGCTTCTTGTAGGCCCAGCTTGTCGAAACCATAACGACGACGAATTGAGCCTTTGTGCTTCCAGATAAATATAACCAGGGCACCGACAGCAAGAATAACAACAACCAGGGCAACTGCTCCGGATTTGTAGTACTTCTTATACTTTTCCAACAAAGTCTGTTCTTCTTTCAGCTTTTCCTCTGCCTTTTCAGTAGCCTCTTCAAAAGAGGTTGGTGTATCACTCGTTGCACCTCCGATTGTTGTGTCCGAACTTTGCCCACCGATAGCTGATAGATTAATTCCCATGAATCTATCAACCATATCGCGGGAGCGTCGTGCAAAGTCATAGGGAACCATATGAGAGGCATTGTGATACAAGATGTAAGTCAAGTTCCGAGCACTCTGGTAATAACCAGCATCTTCACCTTGGAAAACCCAAGGTTGTGGTTCTTCTGTTCCAAAGCCTTTATCACCATTCCAGGAGAGATTGTCGATAAGCATTTCAGTAGACAGGTGATTGCAGATGATATCACGATCTCCACTGAACAGTACGATTGGAACTTTCTCAAGCAATGCTGGCAAGAGTTCGGCAGATGGACGTGAATTGCGTGCTCTGAAAGAAGCTCCGACGTTGCCGCTGCATTCGGTCCAACCTAGAATCTTGTCTGACGCATGAATGGCATCTCGAACATCTTCTCGACGCAGGTATGGGGTCATAAAGTCGAGTTCTGATGGCCAACTCATACCACAAGACGGATAGCCGTCCTTCAAGGAGTAGTCATAACCATTGATACATTGATTGATTCCAGCGGCATCTTTAGTGAGTGTGACATCGAACACTTTTGATAGAATAGCCTCGCATTCCGAGATATGGATACTCACACCACGCAATGATTCTGCCTTCAAACACTCCTGTACCACTGTGGAAACCTCCCTGTACTGCTCAGAGTCTTTTGCGATGAGTCCAGTCTCGACCATCATTGGCAGATATGATTGATAACCTGCCATGGGATCGATCCAGCCATTTCCGATCAGTAATCCCTTTAGATTGAAGTTCTGTACATTAGCAGAATAATCGCGGCGACAGTGCGTTCTTACCCTTCTGGAACTCCAGTCTCCCTTGGCATCCAACATAGCTTTAGCGATGTATGGTATATACTGACCAGCATAAGATTCCCCAGCAATATAAAACTGCCTGGTCAGAATCGTAATAGATTACGCAGTTTGGTGTTTACGTCGTCATTCGCATACTCCGGGAAGAGCTCAAGAAAGCGATCAAGAAAATGCATCATCTGCTCCGCCATCTGATCCAATTCTGTAATATAGTGGTCGCTGTCAACGAAGCTGAAGCCCGTGCCCAGCGGTTGGTCAACGAAAAGGACATTCGCAAACTCGTGCCACGATCCTTCGTTTTCCACAAGAGTGTTCGCATCCTGAAACCGGAAAGGGCCTATCTCAAGGAAAAGTCCGTCCATCGAGCTACAGCCGGGACCACCATTGAGCCATATGATTGTCCTTTGCCTGTCCGCCAAGTGTTTCTGTCGGATATGCCAGAAGAACATTTCTCCGTGATGATCCGCATCCAAAACAATGTGCCTGAAGTATCAGCTGAGTGGAAGTTGCAGACTTGTCGCCTGCTGCGATTGTCTTTAGACATCGTGTGAGAGCTTACCCAGAATGCATCTTGAGCGAGTTGTCCGGCCACGATAAGCCGGGCAGACTATCGATGTAGTAATCTGCACTGGACAAGGCGAGGATCGCAGGCCATATTAGCAGATGTACAAGCAAGGCCCGCAACATCTTCTTGACTACAGAAAGCTAGCAGAAGGGTCGACGACTCATCTATGCAACTCAGGAGTCCTTGACACAATGTCAAAGCAATACCCTACCACAGGCTATGGAGCGTTCTGTCCGTGTGGAGCGCGCAACCGTTCCATACCGTATGTCGGGTACTCCGTTGCTTGGCGAATGGTCGGAGCGCCCATGGGAGACCTTCACCACAATTTCCTGTGCAGGCCTGATCTGCTCCACAGAACGTGCAAAGAGTACACCAAGAAGTTTCCGAGGGTCTGCGCCCATGTATGAATTCATGAGTGGGCATGTACATGCATAGATTGCCGTTTACTTGTGTTGATATTTGCATGCTGCACTGGTCTGTATGTACACAAGTGAAGAAAAGCTTCTGAAATGCTATGAATGCTACGCCATGGCTAATTATTGCTTGTTACCATATGTTTCACAACTTTAAGTTGCTCGGCTTGATAGTAGCTGTACCACCGTTATATTCCTTCCCTGATTTGAGATCTCTCGTTTTGCCGTTACGGATAACACTGACATTCGCTTTCTTCAACGTGTCAATCACACCAGCTTGTTCTTGCTTCGATCTGGACATATTCGCAACGATAGTCCTCTTCTGTGCTCCGGATTTCTTAGCCACGGCTCGCTGCTTTCTTCGGTGTCGCTGCTTTTCTTCGGAGGTCATTTCTACCTTAGATTGAGGTATACCCGACTTTCCGGCGACTTCGCCCTTCTCCGCGATGGTCTTGAACTGTTCTTGAGGCGCCAACCTACTTGCGCTGGACATAGTGAGTGGTTGGGCGTCCTCCATCTCGATAGCTGGAGCGTTTGTCACAATATTGAGAGACTCGGTCACCGGCTTTGGCGTATAGTGCCACGAAGACAGAGAATCCAAGTTGTAACATATGTCCTTGAACAGTACTTCGATTTCCTTGTGTTCTTTCTCAACTTGAAGTTCCTTCGCAGTCTTGAACTCACCCGGATGTTGCTTCTTCTGAAACTCTGTCTCGTAGACTTCTGCTAATGACTGGGATGGCTTGTTCTCGTCAAGCTCGAAGGAGTTTTTCGTGAACTTGTGAACACTTTCCGGTATCTTGCGGACAACTGTATCGAATCGACCTTCCACTATTCTAGCCTTGATCATGTCTTCGAGCGTTTGTGTCACCTCCTCAGTGACGATTGGCACTGGTTTGCTGGTCCGTTCAAAGTCCAATCCTTCTTCCAACAACGAATCTTTCGGTCGTGCTCGCGCTGATGCCTCGCCCATCAGGGTCCAATCTTTCTTGGAGATATTATCGTTTTCCAATTGTCGAATCTCATCCGCAAGTCGCAACTGTCGTTTAGCATGTGCGGACAATTTAGGCCCACTTGCAACCTCCGCATCCGACTCCTCGCCATCGTCAGCAAACAGGTCTTTCTGCATTCGAGCTATTGTCTGATTTTCGTTTTCGTCAACACTAGATTCATGCAATGATTCCTGGTCATCATCAACTACCTCGTCATCATCATCATCGAAGCGAGCTCGCTTTCTTTTGACCGAATTTGCTTGTTTCCCACTGCGTTTTGGTGGAGCAAAGAAGTCGTTATAGCGAATCTCGTTCGCGTTGTCGTCATCCTCGACTTCTTGCTCGAGATCATCCCCGTCAACAGCTTCATCTGGATCGGCATTGTAGTCTACCTCGTCATCAGATTGCTCCTGGGCGTAATTTGCGTCCATCAACTCAGTTTGTCGATTAAATTCTTCAATGTTGAAAAACTGATCATTGAGGCCAAAAACGTCTTTCTCAAACGGTGCATTCGGCTGTTCCACCATACTTTCCTGATGTTCATCGTCCTCATCGCCAAGGAAATCTGCACCGGCTGGTAGATCTACCAGATCATCGGAGAGAACTTCTTCATCAGACTCGTGAGATATAAGCTCGTCTCCATCTGCACTGGCCTCCAGACTTTCAGAGTCATATTCCATATCAGGTATGTCGGTATCCGAGTGCCCAGTTTCGGAGTCAACATATGGCTGCTCGTCTACCATACCCTCGACATCTTCCTCATCGAAATTCTGAAGGTCTGAGGCATTGATCGTTTCGGGCAGTTCCATTTCCAGGATGTCTTCTACCACATTTTCGGTGATGATTTTGATCTGCTCCCAAATCTGGTCAATATGCATGCCCTCGGTGTAGACTTGGTCTATGACGCTGTTCGATTTCGCCAAAGGATCTATCAGCCGTTTCGAGACCACGATTGAGCTCGCATGTAGCGCATCTGTGGGATGTAGAAATGCCTCTGGCCGTTCGGAAATGGTAGCTAGGAAGCTGGCATAGCTTTCGCTCGCCTGCTGCTTGATAACGCCGGGCATAAGATCTCGATGAGTGGCCACAGGAGTCTATGAGACGCTTGCTATATGTTACAGGCAGGCGGCCAGAACATGCTGCTGTTGCGCTCTCTTGCCCAGTGACTGTAATAGCCACTCATCAGTATAGCTTCGACAGCTCAAGCCGCTTGCGTGCCTGGTTGAATAATGAAACACGAGCTGTACGACGCCACACGACCATGTATCCCGAAATTCAACCGTACTGGCCTTTGTTGTTGCGAATGTCTGTGCGCGTCTGTGCACAACACGTCGCTATAGCTGCTCTTGACTGCGCATCTGGACTCGACATACCCAACGAATCAGGCTTTAGCACGTTTAAGATCATTCATCGCGCAAGATAAACGGTCAGGTATTTGACAGCACTCGTAACGACTTTGCGTATTTCGAATCGGACCAACAACAAATTTCGGATCTATCAGTATGGAGAATCCTCATCAGGAACAACAGAATGCGATCATGTCGCGAATCATTTCCAATGTCGAAAAACTTAACGAGGCTGTCATCGAACTCAATAGATCATTGCAGGTAAGTGGCTACGTCAATACTCTGAAGTGTTCAAGTGCCACGACTGACACGTAAGGTCATCAATATGAATAACATGAATGTAGAGCTTGTGAGTCAGATGTGGGCCAATTACGGGAGAAATGCTGGCTTCTATCTCGAAGGCGCTGGTCACAATAGTTCAGAAGAAGTGCAGAAGTGATTGTCTTTTGGTCTTCTCTTTCCTATCTGCTCACTTGACACTCAAGTGTACAATTCAAGGCGCGTCTGAATGACGCTGGACATCATCAACAGACGTTCTGAGAGTGTCAATTTGCACTCTTGTTTCAGCTCTGATTCATGGCAGCCGATTGGTCTACTTGATGCCGGGACGCTGCGGTCACCCTGGCTTATCACATGCTGGCAATCTATGCTCACCCAAGTATGGATCAAGTCTCGCTCGAGCCGAGAGACTCCTGTAGCAGCTGGCTCACGCGCAGACTGAGGTACAGACAGTAAGTATACTTGCAACTTCTTGGTGACCACCACGTATAGGGCAGCTCCCCTCATATCACGAACATAAACTGTTGGCGTCTTGTTTCTTTTCGGGACACAAAAAGCATTGTGTTGTGTTGGAGCAGTGCGAAGATGACTAAAATTACTAATGGCGGCAGCAAGGAGCCGAAAGACAAAATGCTCCAGAAAAAGCATAGTGTCGTTCCAGTCATCTTACTCAACGGGCAATACCACGTCATGGACGACGAACCTCTTGAGTGGCAGACCGAGAGCTCGAATCATGAGAAAAACATGCAGATGGGTTGCTTCCAAACATTGCCTTCTACTGCGATAGCCTCGTGCGGGACTGCGCCTCCGTCCGGTTTGCCAGGTCAGTGTTCAGCGACAAGCGACTCCGGCTCTGATGACAGTCTGCAGCACTCAGAAACTCCGTTGCCAGTCTGGACGAAGATGTACTACAATCGTGCTTCAGCATGTATTGCAGAAACGGCACGCCGAAGTTCTGTCAGGTGGTCCAAGATGTTTGAGGATGACGTGTTGGGCGAAGAACAGAATGTCGCTGGGACCGCTGCAGCAGAAGCTGTGCCACGATTACCAAGATATTCGATCGAGCCAGAACTAGTACTTGATTTTAGTTGCGCAGGCCCGACAAGACCGGTCGTGGCTCATCAAAACTCGACCTCCAACCACTCAAATCGAACACGCAAAGCGATCTGGCAGATGCAGGACAAGATTGACTTTGGACAGCCACCTGGCTATCGAGAAAAATCATCGATGCTGCTGGAACCAAATGAAACAACTAAGGAAGCTCGCTTGATGCGCAGCTTGATCCTGATCTTTGCTTTTGGATTCCTGTTTCCCCCAATATGGATGTTGGGATTACTATTGCCTGTACCGCGTACGCAGGACAAGGTCACTGGACCAGGAGCTGGAGAACGATGCATTGTCGAAAGAGTTCGCCGATGGAAATTTGCGTGTGCCATTATGCTGGGTATGTCCGTCATATTCCTTTTACTTTGTATTGGCGTTATTTACAAATTGTGATTGAGCTATGCCGTGAAGGAGGATGGCGTAGTGT
Source organism: Taphrina deformans (assembly GCA_005281575.1). NCBI lineage: Eukaryota > Fungi > Ascomycota > Taphrinomycetes > Taphrinales > Taphrinaceae > Taphrina > Taphrina deformans. The sequence goes on along the minus strand of RHGG01000005.1, from coordinate 273,861 downwards.
TCCACCGCGGCACGAGCAGAGTTGATGAGGAGGGTAGTATTATTGACAGGAGAAGTAAGTAGGATCTAATTTGCACGCTATGCTGTGCTCGCCTCACCTGACGCCTGTTGCTCACCCGCCGTGACCGGCTCTTCGTACTGATAGACTTGCAGCGCCTCGACGACTCGCCTGTCTGTGGTGATGCTCTCCACCCACACCCCATCCTCCTTCTGTCTGTTTTTCTTGGGCCAATCCATTTGCTCGTCAATGCCGTACTCCAGATCACGCGTCTCGTCAAACGTTCTTGTATGGGATGCGAGGACGGCGGCTGTGGTCGCGCGACACATGTCTTCCGCTAGCGATCGTCGATTGAGGAAGCGGTATATCCTCCAGGGCGTGTTGAGGAACCCGAGTAGGTGTTGCATGGGGACATACGTAAAGGACGTCGTTGGTGGATTCGTGTTTAGTTGTGCGGCAGCATACTCATCTGGTAAGATGTATGATGGCGGGCTGGATGGTATTTTGGCTTTGATGGCATCAATCTCGGCCTTGATTTCTTCGTCGGTCTTCTCGACTGGAGGTTCTGGCGGACTCGGATCGGTGTTGACCAGTGACTCGTCGACGAGTGGTGCTTCAGTGATGGGATCGCCTGGCATGTGTGGATTCATGATCGAGGTGATTGCTTCCGGTTCGCTTGTAGGACCGAGATATCCCTCGTGGAAACCTCGAATGTACTCCTTGTATGTGTGCCGTCCAAGGACAATGTCGCCTGCCTGGGCATCGTAGACCAATCGTTCTTTGGTCGCGCGCTGCAATTCCGTCAGACTGTCCTTGCCTACTTTCTTGTCCCGGATTGCTTGTGCTACTCTGTGCCGTATGTCACCCTGCATCCGTCCTTCGATGATCTCAAAGTCGATCGCAGCAGCATTCAAGACTGGCTTCACGTATTCCACAAAGTGCTCGCGTGCGACGTGTATCGTGTCACCGGGCGGTGCACCCATATATATGTTGATCTTCCGAGGCATCTCGAGAGGTTGTAGAGGGGCATCGGCAAGGTATGCGACTTGTCCCTTGTACCTCGCAATCACCTGTTTCTTCTGATATCGATCATAGGCTATTCCTCCACCGAAAGACCCGATGACTGTCCAGAATATACACCAATTTCTTGAGGGTAGTCGCCAAGTTCGTATCTTCGGCAATCCCATCATGTTGAAGGCCTACGACTATGAGCTCGATGAATTGTCTATGAGCGTGCTACTTACCGGGTTACCTTCCGCTACCGGCTTAGATTTCGGCGGAAGGGACATGGCTGATAGGACTCTATGCTTGTATTGAGAATCAGAAGTATACTGACACAGGTGTCTTACTAGACTTGCAGTCTACAAGGCGCGAGCACCATTCGACAACTGATGTTGTGATCGATACGTTTGCTCTGTTCTTCACGAGATGCATTGAGTCGAAACAATTTCAACAATCTTGACGTGGCTTCCCGCTTTGGCTGAAGTCTGGGTACAAATCGATTCCTCCTCCAACTCATCCCTCCACACTGTACTTGACAAGCTTCAGCTCAGGACACGACCGCTCAAAAGTAGACAAGCCAGGGAGACTGTCCTGTCTAGGATGCTATCGCTTCTTTTCCCGGATCTGAAATACCAGGGACATCATCAAGAAGACGTGCATCGTGACAATGGGCCTTGCATGCATCAGCTATATGTCAGATTTTTTCATGATGGTTGACCCATGGAGCATGATACCAAATCCCAGAGCAGAGACGTAGTGTAACGTTCATGGGCTCTCTGTACTAATGCACTGTTGCAATGAACATGAATTATGTAAGGTGACAGGGGCAATGTGCCATGACTGTGATTCATGGCTTCTGCAAATAACCACGTTCTCGTCAGTAATGCATCTCTCAATCTTTGCGCACCACTCAGCGATCCATCATGCCACCAATATCTAATACTGCGTTGCAGATCTCTCCGTCTACCTCCGATTGAACCTCGGGATTCGCAGAATAGTCCGGTCAGCACTCATTGACGAGTACAACAAAGAACCTGAACATGCAATTTTGAATAAAGGATCCAAGACAGCCACGCTTAACGCTACACCATCAGGTAAAATTATAGGTCTTGCAAGTCCTAGCAGATAGCTTCAAGGCTTTCGGCTCGTCATTCGCCTGGCTCGACCAGGTGACTAGTTTGAGCATGATTTACACGATATTGCGCTGGCCTCAGATATTTTATGCACCTCAAGCAATGCCACAATGGTCTACCGACACTGAATATCCGACGAGGGCTTCTCATGAGTCGTGTTCTCAATCTAGACCACTTCTGACTGAGATCGTCGTGCGGCTCGGCTCGTACTATGAGCAGCATCTACTACTCTGTTGTCAATGGCTGGCAAGTGATCCCCTACAACTGCTGGACTGCCGATGGGCTGAGGGGACCAATCGGATTGACGCGATTTCGTGAATCTTGGCGAAGATTACCGACGCCACAAACTATACAAGCCACCGCTCGGCATACAAGATTTCATGGCCGTTCTTGTAGTTGAGTCACACATATCTCTGGCACCATGGTCCCGTATCAGGAATTTATCCTCACTCCAGGGATGAAGGTAATCCAGCGACAGAGCTGTGTTGCTTTGTCTCTATATCTCGATAATACACCTTCACTTTCCTGAGGAGTTCTTGTGTACTTATGCCAGAAATGATCGGATCAATGGCTGAGTGGCTTAAATAGCCATGAAGACCTGCAAACATATCGACAATCTTCGGTGTTGATTCCCCGCTAATAAGTTTGTGGAGAGTTGGAGGTCTTAGTCAGTGGTAAGGTCAGCACAAAATCTATATAAGAGTGCGAGTGCCATTCTATTATACTGTTCGCACTATCACAACCTCAATTATTGGATGCAGTTCTCGATCATCTCACAGTTCCTCGCTCTGGCAGCTCTTGCTGCAGGTGCTACACTGCCTCGGCATGTTTCACATGAGAAGAGACATGCTCCTCTTCGGAATTGGCAAAAGACTGGACCAGTTGACGCCAAGGTCAAGTTGCCGATGAGAATTGGCATGTCACAAAGCAACTTACACAAGGGTGATGAGCTCTTGATGTCCGTATCGCACCACGAGAGTCCAAGGTATGGACAATACTTCTCGGCCGCGGAGGTTGCCGACATCTTTGCTCCAGCTCTCGAGACTGTTTCGGTTCTGAAAGAGTGGCTCGAATCGATGGGCGTCTCCAGCGGTCGTGTATCACAAAGTGCAAACAAGCAGTGGTTGCAATTCGATGCTGAAGTGCAAGAAGCAGAACGCCTGTTCCGAACAAAATACTATCACTACGAGCACGGCTCTACAGGACAGAAAACTGTAGCTTGTGACGAGTACTTTCTGCCTGAACATGTCCGCGAGCATGTAGACTATATCACTCCTGGTCTGAAGCTCATGGCGGGTGGAAAGGCCACCACGAGTAAGCTCGCTGAAAGAGAGAACGAACACGAGAAGCGAGGGTTCCGCACGAGCTCTAAATCACCATTCTCAGGCCCAATCATTGGTAGTACGTTGTCCAACAGCACATTGAATCTCATCAAGCAGGTGCAGCTGCAACACTGTGACCAATACATCACCCCAGCCTGCATTGCGGCCTTGTATCAGATACCACAGGGCACAAAGAAGGCTCCGAACAATAGACTTGGCATCTTTGAAGAAGGTGACTTCTATGGGGCTCAAGATCTGGTCGAATTCTTCGCCACATTAGCACCCAATATTCCAATCACCACGCAGCCGACAGTACAGGGAATTGATGGCGGCTTTGCACCGAGCTTGGTTGATGGTGCGGAGTCTGATCTCGATCTTCAGATTTCATACCCAATCATCTACCCACAACAGACTATTGTCTTCCAGACAGATGACATCTTCTATGCCTCGGGACTCGAAGGAGGTGGTGGCTTCCTCAACACCTTTTTCGATGCGATAGATGGATCCTACTGCACTTATAGTGCATTTGGTGAGACAGGCGATGCCTCGATCGATCCTGTGTACCCAGACCCGAACATTCTCGGGTATCAAGGTCAGCGTCAATGTGGTGTATACAAGCCAACAAACGTAATTTCCATCTCGTATGGTGAGCAGGAAGACAATTTGCCAACAAATTACCAGCAGAGACAATGTTCAGAAATCATGAAACTGGGCATGCAGGGTGTCACTGTCGTTGTCGCTTCCGGGGACTCAGGTGTGGCTGCCCGAAGCACGGATGACAACAATGCCGACGGGTGCTTGGGCACCGGTCAGGTCTTCAATCCCGATTTCCCGGCAAGTTGCCCATACATCACCGCTCTGGGCGCCACCTATCTACCATCAGGCGCTGATTACAAGACAGATGCAGAGGTGGCCGTCACCCGATTCCCCTCTGGCGGCGGGTTCAGTAACATTTATCCTCGTCCGTCGTACCAGGACAGCACTTTGAACAGCTACTTTGCCAACTCCAACCCACCATATAACTCATACAGCTTGACTACGCCGACCAACAACCCGACAGCGACTCAGTACGGCAACGGCATCTACAACAAGGCAGGTCGGGGTTATCCTGATGCTGCTGCGGTTGGCGACAATGTAGTCATCTTCAACAACGGTCTGCCGACAACCATTGGTGGTACTTCTGCCTCTGCACCAGTCTTTGCCGCAATGATCAACCGTATCAACGAAGAACGAATAGCGGCGGGCAAGAGTACAGTTGGATTCGTCAATCCGGTGCTGTATGCGCATCCCGAGATGTTCCATGACATAACGACCGGCTCGAACCCTGGCTGCAACACGAACGGCTTCTCTGCTGTTCCCGGCTGGGACCCAGTCACTGGTCTCGGCACGCCGAATTACCCCAAGATGCTCTCGGTTTTTATGGCACAGCCATGAGGCAGGCCCTAAGTATGCTCGCGCTCGTGAAATCAGCCACGCCTATGCTCACTGATGTATGAAGACATGATGTATTAATTACAAAGTTTGTGGTAGAATGAATACCATATTATTGACATGATGACCTGCCATTTGCACCCGAGTTGTCAGGTCCTCTCTGATGAATGCCTGCCTGCTAGCGATGAAGGCAGCTGATGAAGTGGGGATAGACAAGTGGGCGAATCACGTGAAATCGTGTTTTTTGAGATCAGATCTGTCTTGACCCGCTCTGCCACTTCCATCTCTGCCTCAGACAGGCATCAGGTGGATTCATCACAGTCGGTACAGACCTACGTCCCACACATTGAAGCACAATCATGTCGCATAAACCGGTCATTCTTTGGTCGCATCCGCGGTCCGTCTCGACTGCCTTTGAGCGAGCGTTCCTGAACCGGTCCGAGGACATACAATGTACCACGCCCATCGTGTGATGTCATGTTTTCGAGATATCTAATCGACGCCAGGCTTCCACGAACCGTTTGGCGAACCGTTCTACTATTCGGCAGATCGTATGAGCTCGAGGTACACGGAGGAACAATGTAAAGCGTAAGTCCCGCACCGGTCGGTTCCCCCCTGGTAATTGGTCCTGTTCATAATGCCCAGTAGTGGAAACCATCAGACGAGTTACCGCGATATCCTCAAATCGATCATGGACGCCGCCGAGAGCTCTGGCAAGTACGTGTTTGTGAAGGACATGTCGCAGTACGTCGTGAGGCCCGGTGTCAAGGACGGTCAGAACCCCACCGTCTTTACCGACGCCGAATTGAAGGCCATGAACCACTCCTTCCTCATCAGGACGCCGGAAAAGTCCGTGCCGAGTTACTACCGCTGTTGTTCGGGCGAGCAGGCCAAGGAGACCGGGTTCGACTCGTACGATCCGAATGAGGCCGGGTACTTTGAGTCCGTCACCCTGTACAAGTACCTCCTCTCCATCGGCATCAACCCCATCATTGTCGATTCCGGAGACTTGGTCCAGACACCAAAGGCCATCATGGCGGCATACTGTCATCACGTCGGGATACCCTACCAAGACGGCATGATTGAGTGGAAGGCGGAAAAGGTCGAGTCGTTTGACAAGTGGAAGGGGTTCCATGACGATGCGCAACAGAGTACCGGGTTCAAGGAGGTCGTTCGCGAGAAGGAGGAACATCCACAGATCGTCATTGACACGATCGCCCTGAACCAGGAACCGTACAAGTATCTCAGGGAGAAGAGGGTCGTGGTGTAGGACGTCGAGCGTGGGGCATAAACGAAAAAAGTATAGGGATTGCAGTATGGTTTGGGAGAAATCAAGGAGGGTTTTCATGGTACATTTTCCCTTGCTACTCCTGCTCATTCTTCGTCCGTCGTGACGTTGCCGCCCGTCTCAACTTGAACAAATCTACGGGAATCTCGCCCTGGCCACCGACATCGACCTTGACGAGACTCATCAATCTCGCCAACTTTGCCGTCCACTTGGCTATTTCCGCATCCCGCACGCCCCACTCGACACCTTTTTGTTTCGCCAGATCGCCAGCTGCTTGTTTCACCGCCAGCCCGAGACTCTTGAAACTGAACTGTGACGTGCCGCCCGATGCACGATGTAACGACGGAAACGCAGGCGACGGCCTCGACTGTGCCGTGTGGCGCAAGTCCATCATCGTGGTTGCCTTGGCGAACGCGGCACCGATGGTCAGTAGTTCTCGATTGAAGACGCCGGGCATTGACAGTAGGATCGAGAACGGAATGGAGGAGCGTGGAGAAGTAGGGATGAATTGTTCGTGGTTCGGCAGGAGAAAGATCGGTATCGAAAAGGACGCACTGATGGCATGGATCTTGGCGAGTATTTCTTCCGTGCCATTGCTGTTTCTGTATGCCGTCGGCTCAGCTGCCTTGACGTCAATCTTCACGTCGTGGTCGGCCGCTAGAGGAATGTGCGGACGGACTGTAATGTCGTTCAGCACGATGCTGACGTCGCCTGATTCCAGCCATAAAAACACCTTTCTGATAAGTTTGAATATCTCTTGGTTCGGATGTGCCTTTTTCAAGCCGGATGTTTCCAGTAAGTTGGTTATTCTTTTTCCTGTCCCGGTACCTGCTACTGAGGATACGGTGATTGGATGCAACCAAATGATTGGAGACAAGATGAGTCTAGTGACTAGCGCTCCTGGTGTGATTTTCAGCCACCAAGGAATCTTGGCAAGCAGTTCCGAAAGTCGTATCCGTCTCTCTCGCATATTCTTCTTGTGATAGGCCGTCTGGTCTTCGAGACTAGCGGCGATCGCGGCTTTCATGTCAAAGTCGTTATGATCTGGATCCTCTATGCTTGATGAGTGGTGGATGGCAGACTCATCTAGTGCTGCACGTAGGCCTGCGTCTTCGGTATCGTCACCGACATGGAAGAAAGACGAGTCAGATGCTGTTCTGCTTGGTGATTCATTTGTTGTCGAGCCGACCTCAGGGTCTGTGGCAAGGATGTGATCTGGATTGTGATCAGCCTTGGTAGTCGTAGAAGTGCTCACTGGATGGTCGGCTAGACTTGCTTCGACTGCTCGCTTAAAATCTGCCTCCTCATCTGTATCTTCATAGTCGTTCATTGGTAGAGCTGAGACGGACGCATTAGAGCTCCTACGTGGCGGCAACCTAGGTGGTAAAGGTGGTGGAGTGGAGGTGCTTGTCGCCGTATCGGAACGAAGACCCAAAAGATGTGGTGAGTCTGATGTGACGGGCGGTAATGGTGGTAATTTTCGAAGAGGAGACCCGTGGTCACTGCCGACAGATGTGCTCGATGCCGAAGTCACCACAGAGGTGCGAGATGCGACCGAGGCACTAGTATTCGTCCTTACTGGCGTGGAGAATGACTTGGCCTCGCTTGGAGGTGTGCCGTCCCCTCGCACATTGAGATAAATCTCCTTCACAGTGGCATCCCTTGCCAATCGCAAGCCAAGAGTCTCAACTCGAGCAATGATCTTGGTATGTTGATCGACTTCGAAACTGAAGTCGATGCCAGAGATGATGAAAGTCATTTGAGACAGGTCTAACGTCGAGCCAGTAAATGCTAATATGCCCTTGCCGTCGAAATCGAGGATAGGCCATCTGAAATTGTTCACCTTGTTCTCGAATTCCTGCACTTTCCTTGCGCCAAATTGATTGACTGTCGTTAGAGGTTTTCTAAACACTTCAAATCGATAGCAAGATATGCCCAGAATGGTTGACCAGATGAATGAGGCACAAATGGGATACAGTATGTAGCTCGTCGATGAGATCCAGTATGTAAAGTTCGTAAAGACAAAGGCAGCGAGTAAACTTCGTGTCTGCTTGAGCAGTGCAGGATGTTCCATCAGCCAGTGAAGTGAGAGACCGATAAAAACTGGCAGTCCAGCACCGAAACATCTGAAGGAGAGAGTAAAGTATAGATAGACGAGTCCCACAGCCGCTAGAATCAATGCTCTCGAAGAATCGCTGAGGTCTACATTATTCGACATACAACTTACAGGAGTGACTTCGACCGGTCCTGGACGAAAGGGTCATTCTTGTGCTGCCGTTACATGAAGTCATGGCAGACGCGCTCGAGACGGACAAGCAGGTTGTAGTGAAGCCAAAATCTTGGGAGCAGGCCTGAGCTCGTGGCCTGTGGAGCCGCTATGTGCAGTAGAAGGACAGAACAGATCCAGTTGTTCTAGTCAGGCTATCTCACGTTTCTAGTCTATAGTACACGCTAGTGCTTCTATACATTCGTGTGAATTCTATATGCATTCTGATGCGCAGTTCGAGACTGCTTAGTGTTTATAGATGTCCTTGATTGACTGCAATTCGGGCACAAGTGCAGGCAGTGTGCCATGTGCCAAGGCACTTCTCAAGTTGTCAATAACCACCTTTTCCATGGCGTACTGCCCTTCATACGTTGATGTTCCCACGTGTGGAAGCAAGAACGTCTTGTCACTTCTAAGCAGTCCTTCATGAATCTTTGGCTCGTGTTCAAAGACGTCCAGACCAACATTGCCAACTTGGCCCGACTCTAAAGCTTCCACCAAAGCTGCTTCGTCTATGACAGCTCCTCGAGCAGTGTTGACGATGATTACGCCCTTTTTGCACTTACTGAGCTCCGGCGTTGAAATGATGTGCCGTGTATTGTCATTGAGGGGCAAATTGAGTGAGATACAATCACTCTGAGCAAGCAGCTGGTCGAAAGTGACATACCGGGCACCGCCTTCTTGGTCTGCCGGTAGCTTGTTCCGGTTGTGGTAGATGATTTCCATATCGAAACCTCGAGCACGTTTGGCTAGTGCTCTCCCAATACCGCCCATACCTAGTATTCCGAGCACTTTACCTTCTGGGTCGTGCGAAATTGGTAGACCGTCTTTCCACTTGCCAGTTCTCGCGTTTCCCATCGCCTTGTATAAGTTTCGGAAACATCCTAGCATGAGGAAGAAGGCGATATTGGCTGTGGGTGTGTCCACTGCACCTGGGCAATTGGAAAAGAGAATCTTACGGTCCAGCAATGCAGCGGGATCAACATTATCGTACCCAGCCCCGTTGTGGCAGATATACCTCAGTGACTTTGGTAGTTTCGAGACTAATTCTTGGTCAAATGGCCCCGTGTAGTCTGTACTGTTCAATCGATATATGGCTGTAATGTCCTTGAACTTTCCCGAACACTCCTCCAGGAACTTTTTGCGATCAATGCTCGTGTCGAGATCGAGCAATGTGGCAAGATCGCTAAGAGCACTCCATTCTTCTTTGGCATGCCGGATGGCTCCAATCCTGAGCACTATGGGCTTCTTTTGTGGAGCCATGGTGGTAGTCGTGGTGATGAATGGGGCTGCAGCAGTCAGATTCCGAAAGTTGTACTTCTTAATGACTCGGCATGTGGTTGTGAACAGCGGAAGAGAAGACTCTCGACGACGGAGACGGTTGAGCATCAAGATGAGTGTGTGCTCTGTGGCTCGAAGTGAACTGGTCCGGGGAATTCACACAATTCAAGCTTGCATTTGCGCCTATTGATCGTCTGAGTCGTATCTGATAATCTCCGCAATGTTTTTTGACTGAACAAATCAAGACCGAAATAAATTCATACCAAGTATCAGAATTGTGAACACACGGATACTGGATCCGGTCTTGTCTGAATTCGACCTGTAGATCACTCGTTAGCAAGACGTCTCGCCTCTTCTTTTCCAGCATCGCCAAAATGTCATCCTCACCCAGACCGATCGTCCTATCTGGTCCTTCTGGCACGGGTAAATCGACCCTGCTGAAACGTCTACTGGCGGACCACCCAAACAGCTTCGGTTTCTCGGTCTCCAACACGACGCGTGCGCCTCGTACGGGCGAAGTCGACGGCAAAGATTATAATTTTTTGACCAAGGAGCAGTTCACGAGTGGGATCGAAAGGGGGGCATATATCGAACACGCCCAATTTTCCGGGAACTATTACGGCACCACCATCGCGGGAGTCCAAGCAGTCTCGAAGGAGGCAGGCAGGAAATGTATTCTGGACATCGACAGCCAAGGCGTCCTCCTTGTCAAGAAGACAAACTTGAATGCCAGGTATCTCTTCGTCGCACCACCTAGCATGGAGGAACTAGAGAGACGGTTAAGGAGTCGAAAGACGGACTCGAACGAAGCCATCGAGAAGAGGTTAGCCGCTGCAAAGGGCGAGATGGAGTTGTCGAAGCAGGAGGGTGTGCATGATTTGATCATAGTCAATGATGACTTGGACAAGGCATATGCGCAACTTGAAAACTTTTGTCTTCGAGATGACTAGACAGTCTTCCCCCACATGTACATACAAAAATTCACAATTGGCAGTCATTCATAAATCATGCATTTGATCCACCGACAACGAGTCAGCGAGATCGTCTATCTCCTTTTTATATAGGTCATCATCATGTGTTATAATTGCATGATTCCACCGTTGCCGCACAAGACATTGCCATTGACCCAGCGACTGCCCTCTTCTGCGAGGAATCCGACAATCTTCGCAATGTCTTCGGGCACACCGATTCGCTTTCCAGAAGGGGTCATCGCGATCGAGCCTTCGACAGACTTGTGTAATTGTTCACCAGCAGCGGCCCACATGTCACTTTCAACAGGCCCGGGGTTGATGGCATTGACAGTGATACCCTTTGCTTGTGCAAATTCATTACTCCACGTACGAGTCATCGCTTCAAGAGCTGCCTTGGTGGCTCCATAAACAGATTGTGAAGCAAACCCTCCACGAGCAGAGACCGAAGAGATGTTGATGATTCTACCGCCTGGCTGAATTGAGGAAATGAGAGCCTGTGTCAAGAAAAGGGGTGCTCGAACATTGATATCATATTGGCTGGTGTAGTGCTCCAGATCAATGTCTCCAATGGCTTTGTTGTAGCTCACTCCTGCATTGTTGACGAGAATGTCAATCTTGCCGCTGCCGAACTTGAGCGTTTCCTCAGCAAGGTACTTGATGTCATCGAGATCTCGCACGTTAGCCTTCACCAAGGTTGCCTTGCCTCCGGCAGCCTCAATCGCCTTGACTACTTCTTCAGCCTTCGACTCCGATGAAGGTGAGGTGTAGTTGACGACCACGGACGCGCCCTTTTTGCCCAGCTCCAGGGCGATGCCAGCTCCGATACCACGGGCCGAGCCAGTGACAAGAGCAATTTTGCCGGCGAGTGAGTGTGTTTTTGCCAAGTATTCGGAGGACATTGTCTTGGGACTGAAAAGTATTATAAGGTTATTCGCAGTGTCCTTTTATGAAAACGTATGAAACGAAAAGGACAATTAGAAATAGTTGGCCTGCCGGACCTGTGTGCGTGTGGGTTAGGCAGCCGGAATTGATGATGACTGCAGAGGCGGCGGCGGCGGCGTGATGGACGGACGGGAGATGAAGGGCGATCTCCCTTCTTTCTTCTTCCTTCAAGGTTCCCCAAGTGCCGGCAACTCCGGTGTAGATTCCATCAACAATCACCTTTACTCTTTTGTTCTTATTCATTCTCTGGCGTGAACACAGCTACCTCTACTCTCTAGCAGCAGTCAGTCTCTCGATTGACTTGCAAGCTCATGTTGGAAGTGCTTGAACAGCATGGCACCTGAACAGACACATTGCATCATTTCCATCACAAATCATGCTATGTTAGGATGTCATGACTCCAGGTGTATTTCGTTGAGCTATGAAAATGCTTCCTTTTCCCATCGTGTAAAGCCGTCCTGTTACCTATTGTCTTGTCTGTACCGCGCAATCGATGTGCAGCAGTAATGGTCGCTCCTTCACTTGCTCTGCTAACGCACGAAGAAGAACGGTGCGAGCCAAAAGGCATATCCTCAATCAGATATAACGAGGCTACCGTGTGAAATTCAGTTGAACGACCCCTCGATCGCTTGAAGATTGTGCATATGAGCGAACAACCTTTCTTTGTGGTGCGCCGACGATGCGTCTCAGCCAAACATTTTCATGGTGTTCTCGAATGCACGATCTACCACTTCTTCGTATGCAACGCCCTTGACCTGTGCCACGATCCAGGCCACTTGCACGACAGTGCAGGGTTCGTTTCGACTTCTGACCATCTTGCCGCTCTCAAAGCGCTCGACCTTTTTGCTGTCTGGTATGCTAGGGACAGATGCAAGCTTCAAGTACTTATGACCAGCATGTGATGGACGTATATCACACCATGGAGCATCAGTTTCTAGCATCAGGAGGTCTAAAGGAATTTCCCTGACCACAGTCAAATTCTCATCAGTCTTCAAAGAGCAACCATTGATTCCAATGCTCCATCCCGATTGAGTCAACTGCTTCATCTCGTTCAGAGAGCCTGTAAAAGAATGTACTACTCCCCGGAGTGGCAATCTGTCATTATATGGAGTCAATATGCGCAGGAAGTCTTCCTCACAGGCCCTCGAATGTAAGAATAAGGGCAGCTGGAGCTCAACAGCAAGTTCTAGCTGTGCCTCAAAGACGGGTAGTTGAGTTTCCTTCGGCGACCAGTCCAGTCGGTCATAATCTAGACCGAATTCGCCGAAGGCCTTGATCTTGTTCTCTTGCTGCCCTTGAATGATCAATGCCCGTAGTTCTGTCAGATATGCTGCCGGACCTGCATTATGTGAAGCCATGATATTCGACCGTGTTGGATGTACACCAGCTGTTGAGTACCAAGATGTATGCGACCTCGACAAGCTAAGAGCTTCTTTTGCATCAGCCAGGTCTCCACCCGTGATTAGCCAGTGTTCGCAACCTGCCTCTACTGATCGTTGTCGTACGAGCTCAAAATCTGGGTCATGTTTCCACTTGGATCGATAAATGCCCTGGAATTGCGTGTCTGTCGCATTTACTCCGATATCGAAAAACCTCGGGCTCATTCTGAGGTTGGAGAACGGCCGAACAACGGAAACCGCCCGAAGTGTTGACCCGATGATGAAAACGTCTTTACCCACAGCGTTAGTCTGACTCTGTTACAATTGATGCTTTTCCTCTAGTATCTTCCGCACATGTCCATTGATGATGTCCTGAGGATGGAAATAGTTCTCTGTAACATGGATAGCCAACTATCAACCTTCAAGTCTGCTACAAGATGCATTCTGATCAGCTCTGTAATCCACATTCTAAGGTAGCATTGAATGTATACGAGATATACGTGGCGAGAACGAGGTTCGCGCGCCAACCCTAGATTGCTACGTGAAAATGTAGAGCAGGATACAATGTTGTCGCATATAGAAGAGAGCGTAGACGAGAGGTATATAGTAGAATCATGGTGAATGCTATTGCCCCAGTACCTTCTGTTCCCGCAGCGTATGACAAGTCGAAATTGTGCAAGGCGAGACTGACATACGTAGGACCGATGTGGACAGCACTTCTCCCTTGCGCTCGGTGAAAATTGATGCACTGGTCGTGCTTAAAATTGCGAAACATTGTCGAGAGTCTTTTCCAAACCCTGGGACAACTGGACAATTGTTAGGTCTCGATGTGAAAGATGTTCTCGAAGTGACAAATTGTTTTCCATTTCCAGAGGCCATTGATGGTGAAGATGGCGCAGCTTCATCGAGGAGTAAGGCGAATCATATGAATCATATGCTGCACTGTCTTCGAGACGTGGGAGTAGATAACAATGTCGTGGGTTGGTACCAGTCTGCCTACTTGGGCACATTCTTGAACCAGCAACTTACGGAGACGCAATTTGCATATCAAAAGCAACTGAATGACCGATCTATTGTTCTCATACACGACATTTGCACGTCATCAGCGGGCAATCTAGATCTCAAAGCATACCGACTCACACCTTCTTTCCTTGCTGCGCAGCGAGAGGGCAAATTTACAATGGCTACAATGAAGAAGAACAGAATCACTCACCGCGACATATTGGAGGAACTCCCGATCGAACTACAAAACTCACACTTGGCCACAGCTCTGTTGCAGGAATTGAAGGTCATCCCATCTGCAGACTCGTCATTGTCTCTGTCACAGCCGGCATTCGGTTCAGAAAACTACTCAAGCCTTGACCTTAGTGTAGACCCATACTTGGAGAAGAATCTGGACTTCCTGCTCGAATCAGTGGACGACTACAACTACGAGCAAAATGCATTACAGTTCTACGCTAGACAGGTCGGGCGAGAACACGTTCGCAGGAAAGCTGAGAACGCCAATCGTATTGCAAACGGTCAAGCTCCGAATAATGATCCCATCACGTTGCCAAATGAACCCAACAGACTCGAATCACTCCTGATCAGTGCGCAGATTGACAAGTACTGTGGACAGATTGAGGAGCACAGTGGTACTGCGTGCTCAAAATTATACTTTGCATCAGGCGCTGTTTAGACTTGTAGAATAAAAACCTTTGCACTCTTCTGCCACCTCTTGCAAGCACTGTAAATTGATCACGAACAATCATTCAGGATGCCTTAAGACCACTCGGTTGATACAATGGTATGATGACTTTTTATGGTATAACGTCCTCATTGGTTCACTTATTAGTGAGCTCATCAACATTGACGAGTGCAATGGTGGCTGAAAGACTAGGCCACCACTTGAAGTTCATTTTTGTACTCGAGTCATGCACTCCTCGGAGCACTGTCCAGCATGTCGCCTGAAACAGTGACGCAGGAACTAGAGTCATTCAAGACTGAATTCTCACCATTCTTGCAAGACTTAAGCGTCGATGCAGAGTCTGCGACGACGACTTTTGTCACGCGCGAACAGGTCACTCACGAATGCACAGTCTCGGATGCCGGGTGGTGTTGTCGTGACAGGTACTACAGTACCGCTCAGGAAATGCTGAGTCAACTGAGTCCCTTGTTCATGGCCGACTGGGGCGCCATGTTGTTGCAGAAGCTCGAGTCCCTCAGTCACGAACAAGTTGCGGACTCTTACGGGCCCTGATCCGATCGATGGCCGTACACCGAAATCTGCGTCTTGATGGATACAACACTTGACTACCATCAACCGACGATTACTCGATGATGTAGTAAGCTATAGCTCATCCAATATCAATCGAAAGACAAAATTTGGATTCTCGATTTAGTGATAAAGTACTGCTAGACACGCATAACGCAAACAACGGGGCGATCATTCGATACAAATTGATCAAGGTTGCAACAAAGAATCGACATGGTATTTTGCCTGGATTATGAAGAAAGCGTAATGCTAGCGAGAAGCTATGGCACGGGCGAAGAGCGCTCAACCAGGAGCATATCGCTCTTGTACATTTTACCTTGAGTACGGTCCAGAGACATTCCTCTGCTGGGCTCCGGTATGCTAGGTTGTGTCAGTCGGACTGCCATACGTGGTACGAATCTACAAACCTGAGACATAGCCGCACTTTGTTCTTTCAATGCGAGCAATTGCTTCGCCCTGAAAGACTCATAGTGTATGTGGGACGTTGACTCTATTAAGTCTTGAAGATGTGTCTTGGTCAAGAATTTACGGAGGTACATCTGCTTGCATCAGTCACATTCCTTACCACGAGATGCCACTTACAAATTCGCAGTGCTTTTCGTCCTCAACATTGATAAGACCCCATTTGTTTTTCCTAGCCTGCACTTGTCGACCTCCGATATTGGCTGTCGTCTCTGATCCTACGACTGCGAACGGAATCAGATTTGTAATGGCATCGTTCAGTGCTCTCTCATCATCCTCGAGCTCCTCAGAATCGTATGGAAACATTTTCAGACCATGCAACTGGAATTCCTCCTTGATCCGTCGTTTAAAAGCTGCCCTTTCCTCAAGTGTCAGCGAGTCTGATTTTGCGATGACTGGCACGACGTTGACCACGTCACTGAGCTTTCGCAGTACTTGAATGTCTAATTGTTTCAACTGGTGTCCAGTAGGAGCGATGAAGAATAGACAACAATGTATCCTGGTATCTTGTATGAATTTTTCGCGAGTTGCAGTCAGCTCTCGCCTCAAGTACGCAGAATGCTGATCTTTGATGTATTTTATGATAGGATCCCAGCACCTCTCGTTGTTGATGAGATCGCCGTAGCCAGGGGTGTCCACCAGATTTAGTCGCAATTTCACTCCATTTTCTTCGATTACATGACTGACAGCATCGATCTCCGTCGTACTCCTGGCAGGTTCTGCAGGGTTTGTTCTTCCTTTGCTGTCGATAAGATGGGACGCAAACAATGTGTTTATGAGTGTGCTCTTTCCCAGTCCAGTCTGGCCTACGGCTATGAGCGAAATTTCATTGATTGAATCGATTTCTTGTCATACCCACAAGTATAATATTGAATTGGAAGCCTCGCTTGAGCAGTTTCCTTTCTATTTGCTGTGTGATACTGTCAAAACCTGCTCTATCAGAGCTGTGACCCCTTTCGATGCACAGTGCACATACCCACATAGCCATTCAACGGAGTCGCGACAGTTGCTGCCATAGTTTCAATTGGTGACTTGACAACAGGTTTGTGACTTCGTGAAGTCCTCTAGCCCGCCTCGTGATGCGATACACACTGTGTTGTGGTACCAAATAGCTGAAGCAGAGCAGCAGATGCCAGACGTGGCTTTCGCGCTCCAAATTGCGGGACAAGCGCGACCATCTATGATCACCGCCTGGGCAATCTCGCGGCACAAGGCACCAGCTGCTCGTCTACGTGAATCACATAGCCACGTCTTTTTCGTCAATGATAAGAAATACAAAGCGAGTAACAAGCACTGTGAATGTGGAATATCTGACATTGTACACTAGCCCTTTTGAGCACGCCAACGCTATACGCAGCCTCCACATATAATACCTCAAATGAGAACCGCCAGTACCAAGAAAATGATCAAAACAGCAATAAGCACACCTATACAGCAATTGCTGCGTGTGTCCTCGTTCTTCTTCAGGAAAATCTCCACCTGCTTCATGCCGCGACTTAGCCTACTCGCAGATTTGTCAACCGCAACTTCGAACTCCTCAAGCATTTCTGCGTGTTCCTCCAGCTCTTGTCCCATGGTATTCGCCTGCTGACGCAGGTTTCCCACTGTATGAAAGACACTGTCAAGCTGTGTGTCCTGCTCATTCAGGATTTGCTGCTGATACATTTCTTCTTGTTCTCGATCCTCCTCACTCATGCCCGGATCTTGTGGGTCTTCAGTGGACAGAAACGGATCTTGGTGCTTAGGTGGATGCGCGGCATCCTTCAATTTCTGCGTTTCTCGCTTGATATTCGCAATTGTGTCCCGTCTTTTGTCGACCTCTCTTGAGGTCACTTTGTATTTCTGAGGATCCTTAGATACAACATCGACGGATTCTTGTAGATCCGTGATGTCTGTGTCGATCTCTTCCAGCACTTGATCTATGTCTTGCAAGGTCTGCTGAACTTCTGCTGAGTCCGCAGCTGAAGTTTGACTGATGCGCTGGAAACTGTCTACCAGTAATTTTGCCTCTTCGATGCTTGCTTCGACATCCTGCTTGACAGTGAGAAAAGGGTCTTCAGAGGACATCCTGATTGCTCAGCTCTGCTGCTTCTGAAGATATTCGGACAAGAGAAGAGTTTGTCACAGCTAGCCACACGCTAGCCGGTGGATAAAACACAATCGTTGAGCCTTTGCCTGTAGTGGTCAGTCGACAGAGGCATATGAGCAGTTAGTTACAAGGTCTCCCAGGGAATGAGCTACGGTACCGTACAGTCTCACTCCGTGTGGAGCAGACTGGTACGAGATGCGAGACAATACGATAGGTGATCAATGATCAGTACGCTCCCGTGCACGAACAATTGCATGATCATCACAATTCAGCAGAACGTCGCGCGATGACCAAATGCACCGCGTCGTTGTAGACTTGCATTCAAATCCATCAGGGTATACCGAGCAGTCTGCTGAATACGCTAGCGATATATCTAGACTTTCAAGTGCGTCCTAGGATCGATACCTGGCTCCTATGAGGGATGGTGACCAGCATATGGAGACCAAACTTACCAAGAACCCATTTGTATCGGACCCCGTGAATGGCTACACAGCAGCAGAGATCGCAACACTGCAAGCTCGACTGGACAAGCAACTGGGACCCGAGTATATTAGTCACAGGTCAAACGGTGCTTCGGGGAAAGTCTCATATCTCGAAGCTTTCAAAGTCATCAATTTAGCGAATGAGGTCTTTGGTTTCAATGGTTGGAGTTCAGAAGTGCGAAATGTCTCTGTAGATTTTCTCGATGAGAAGGGTGACCACCGATATAGTCTCGGTCTCTCGGTCACTGTCCGTGTCACACTGCGGGACGGAACATTTCATGAGGACATTGGCTACGGAAACATAGAAAATTGCAGGGGCAAAGGTGCTGCGTTCGAAAAGTGCAAGAAAGAAGGCACCACAGATGCAATGAAACGTGCTTTGAGAAATTTTGGCAACGTTCTGGGCAACTGCTTATATGATAAGACATTCCTCAGCAATATCGCGAAAGTGAAAGTCCCCAGCACCAAATTCGACCCTGATCTTTTGCACCGACGACCAGAATTTGCACTACCGCCAGACCATTTCAAGATGCAGATGCATCGAAACAATCAGATGCCACCACCTGCAATGTCGCGGCGCAGCTCGGAGGTACCTGACAGGACGATTGTTCGGCAGGACTCCTTACGTTCAGACACAGACAATTATGGTGATGATATCTTTGATAACCTCGAATTCGATGAAGACCGACCAGGAAATTATGATGAGGTTACTATGGATGACTCAATGGTTCAGTCACCAGAACACAGCACTTCGAATCTGAGTGCTCTCAGGTCGAACAATTCCGACCACCAGTATATGCCACCTAGTGAGTTTATGAAACGAAAAGTAGTCCAACAACCACCACCGCAGACAGGTCCCAGACAGATGACCATGACACAAACTGAGGCAAAACGTCTACACGCTCTTCGCCAAGCTGAGAAGGACAAGAACACACCTACTCACGAAGCACTCCCAGTACAGAACAATCGCCCACCACCGCCAGTATTCGAAGGTGAATCGATACATGCAGCTATCGATGGTGCAGCCGAGCCTCCCCCGAATTATCAGCCATCGTTCATGAATTCGCGAACACTTGTGCTACCCACTGCAGCGCCCGTGCCGTTTGACCCCAAGATATCGAGTCCATCGATTCCCAAAAGTGGATTAGCCGATCACACCCGTTCGACACCGATCAAGAGACCCGGCGCGGGCAGCAATTCTGTGGTGGAAAGTCCGATAGCCGGCAATGCCTCGCCCCTACGGCGCATGGGCAATGCCATCACTGGGAGCGTGGCACCTATGATGAGAACCGGCAGTACTCAATTCCGTGCACCATCGAAATTGAATCAGACCGTGCCGGACAACAACACAGCCAAGCGGACAAGTGAAGCACTGGCTGAGCATCCTCAAGGTGCTATCGCCATGAACGAAAGGGTCCTTGCTGTGGGCGCGGGGGGAAGTGCGGAAAAGAAGATCAAGAGCTGAATGGCCCGTCTGTCGACAATGAGATTAAATCGTGTAAATATGACACCTAGGAGCATTGGCATTGCAAGTATAATTCATTCATTCATTCATCGTTACTCTATAGCCATTCCTTCCATCGGCATGCACCTTCACGTCCCGACCTTGTTCTCCTTGTCCCGCGCAGGCTTGTCGACCGTCGGCTCCTGATTGACTTCCTTGGGGACGAGGAGAAGGGAGAGGGTGACGACCACCTTGAGGAGACCGGCGAGCAGGAGGACGACACGGGTGCCCGAGGACTTGTGCAGGGCGGCGCCGACAAAGACGCCGAGGATGAGGAGGGCGATGTACCCGACCCTCCTGTTCCGGGGCACATTGTGCGGTCGGGTGAGGGTGGTGCCGAAGAGGTGCGGGTCGGTGGCGAGGTCGGCAAAGGGACTGGTGAGCATGGCGGTGGGAATCTCGGGGATCCCAAACTGTTTTGCCATGGCGACCTGGGCGCCGGCGGAACTCGCGAGCAGCAGGATAATCAACCAACTCCACCGCCTGGTCACCGCGATGGCGCCCCCGTAGGTCAGGACGGGGACGACGAGCACGGTGATGGACTGGTAGAGGGAGGACGCGAATGCCCACCACCGCGTCTTGCCGCTCGTCCGGGGCAATCGCACGACGCACTGGCCCACGACCAACACCGTCACGAGAAACGAGGCCAGACTCGTCCCGACGTCCACCATGTCGACCGACGTGCCGTCCACCCTGAGTGCCCCGATCCCCAACAACACAGTGTTGCCCGTCTGGTTCGAGGTGAAGGTCCCAAAGTCCGCATACGTTGTCGCGTCCAGGATCCCCGTGATGAAGCCCGTCGCCAGGAGGTGGTACGTCAGGATCGATGGCGGCAGAGTGTCTGACCAATACGCACTGCGGAAAAGTCGGCCATTCGACGCAGTCATTGCAAAAAGTCGATGGCTTCCGTCAAGACATTGCCTTGCTATACGAGCGATAAGTCGCAAGGCAGGGCAAGGATGGGAATTCTTTTTGTCATTGGCCGTGGAGACGAACTTTTGTTGTGGAGCGCAAGTGGGAGTGGACGCGGGTGCGGCGGATGAGACGGGAATGGCTCGTGCTTGTTGGATGCGCTACAAATTTTGAATGAATTCGCATCTCAAGGTTCTTCACTTTTCTTCCTCAACAAGCGTAAGTCACCAACTGTACATTGCAACAAGAGTGCATCCTCTTCCTGCTCAGCTCCGGAAGCGATTGGGCCAGTTTCGGACCGGCCGCAGCACCAGACATGCTATCAGCCGTTCCGAGACGTCATTCGGCGATGGCACGTCAATGACTGCATCAGTCATGAGTATGCCCTCCAATTCAGCAGGAGCAACCTTTTTTGCCAGAAACCTTGATCAAGCTTCTTGATCCTGTCCACGATGGAGAGCCGCACTTGCGCTTCAGCGACGCCCACGTCGCCTGCTTCTGTAGTAGCGGGATATTGTAAAGTACTCGTAGTTGCTCAGACGCTGATATCCTTGAAAGACACAGCAATCCTTTACGAGAACTTGACTCCGTCCGCCTACACTGACCACCGTGTCGTCCGCAGAGTCTGTTGCCATCCATTGGTTGACAGATCTGGTAGGGTACAGCTCACCACCCTCAAGATTGAAGGACTCTTGATCATCAGAGCTATACCCAGTCTGACACCACACTCCTTCCATTATGGCCCGAGTCTGCTCCAAGTGAATTTCAATTCCCCACACTTCCGCAAGTGGTTTAAGCATCTGTCCGACAATTCCAGTCAATCTCGTCGCACATCAAGCACTTTTCCAATGATGCGTTGACTGAGCCGGACTTGTATCTACTGCTAAAACCGACAACGTGAGGTCCGGAAAGCTTTGTTGCAGTGCTCGTGGCGCTGGCAGTCGACTTTTGGCATGACCAGATAGATCTTGCTTTGCAATGGACCTCTGCAGTGTCTTGCGTCCGCTGAATGCATAGTATTGGATGACTACATGATTACTCTTGAAATTTGCTACTTGCCGTATGTGACGAGTTCGGAAACGCTCATCACCTTGTAACCTCTACGCTTCAGCTCAGGCAAGACTCTGCGAAGCATTGGCAAGGTCCAGCTTCTGCGGTCGTGACAGATGATGATCCCGCCAGGTCGAGCCATTGACAAGATATGCCTGGCATTGACCCACGCATAGGGAATCTGAGGGTCGTGGGGATATATGTTGCCAAGAACTAGGCTATATCCCAAGCTTTGTAGGGAAGTGATCATAACTTTTGAGAAGAATCCAGAACCTGGACGAAAGAACTTCCAGTCTCTGGTCTTGCCTGCCGCAGCATATGTCTCTTCGATAAATACGTCCACTTCCGCGACCTGTTCAGAGAACTCCTTCGCGGTCAGCGCTCGAGATGGTTCGTCAAACATGGCGTGGTTGCCCAACTCGCTGCCCTGAGAAACAATCTTCTTCAGAGTACTACGTGAATCCTCGCTCTGCGCTTGTTTTCCGATGACAAAGAATGTGGCTGTAGCATTATTTTCAGTCAGTATCGACAAGATTTCCGGTGTAAATTGACTTGGCGAATCGTCAATGGTCAAAGCAATAATCTTCTCCTGTGTGGGAACATAAAAGAGAACTTCAGGCCACTTGTACTGCAGAGCTGTGATTAAGAGGTGTGGTGGTTTATATATCAGATAGGCCGGTACCAAAAGCGCAAGGCCTATGAGGATGAGAAGAAACATAATGTAGATTCGAACACGCCTTCGTCGTGAATGTCGGTATCGGAAAAATGGAACACGAAAGGCCGATATCATAGAGATGTTTTCTGATGCACGCTCATCCTCATCTTGAGTCGTGACCACAACGTAGACCCATTTCGCAATAAGTACCATCATCAATATTTCTTGTTTATTCGTGTGTGTGTGTGAGCATCTGATCCACTAAATCTGATCAGCGCGGCAATCCCGAAGATGCGTGCGGCTCCACCATCTGTTGAAGGTCGGTTCTGCTGATTCCGGGGAACTTCTTCTGCTGCTCAGCGGTGCCTCGGTATCCTCGACATTACACGACCTTGGTGCCGAATCACTCACGCCTTGTCATAGCTCGGCAGCTGGACCATAGACATTGGCCTACGACTTTTGCGGCATTGCAGGCAGATATTGCTTCTAGTCTCGAGACACATTGAATGTCGTTACCAGATGTCGCTCTCGACGTGGAGTCGATTCTATCCCTGGACACGATTGATGACCCGCAATCACTGGGATGGCCCAAGAGATTCATCGCACGCGAACTGGGATGGATTCCCACCTTTGATCTCGAGCGAACGGACGCTCATGGGCTCTATGGAGGTCAAGTCATTGCACAAACTGTTTGGGCAGCGTGCCAGACAGTGTCGGACGGCTTCGATGTACACTCTACCCATGGCTACTTTCTGCGACCGGGCAACAGCCAGGAACGGATCGTGTACAATGTCTTTGAAGTCCGGACTGGTAGGAATTACGCCACGAGAAGAGTGGAGGCCGTACAGTTCGACAAAGTCATCTACACATCATTTGCAAACTTCAAGCGAGACTTTGCAGCACAGCTAGCTTCCGAGGATCCAAGCATCCGGCATGGACTTCCATATCCTACGGATACTTGGTACCCCAAGTACTCAGACATCACCACATTGCCCCGTAATCCAGATGTCGACCTGCCCGCCCTGCACGAATTCAAATCATACTGGAAGATGCCCATCAATTACCGCAAGTTTCCAATGGACGAGATCAATGCAAGGAAGGAAAGGGTGCATGAGAGGCGACAACTCCACTTTTTCCGGTCCCGCTACGAGGTCAGCAACAAGACGCACAACTTTCAGGCGGTGGTGCTGATGTACTCCTCCGACCGCAACTTTCTCTTCACCGCGACGAATGCCCATTTGGCCACGGACGACTTGACGTTTGGCCACGTCGCGTCCCTCGACCACTCCATGATCATCCATCAGTCCCTCGGCACGCCATCGTCGCCGGGCACGACCGCCTCCGCCCTCTTTCACGCCAATCGGACCGCAAGGCCACGCCAAATCAAGAGTAAAGACAGGAGTGAGCAGTGGATCACGTACGACACGCAGGCGTTGGCGGCAGGCAACAGTCGCTGTCTCGTGACTGGGTACATGTGGGACAAGCGAGGCCGGCATCTCGCCACGGTGATGCAGGAAGCGTTGGCGGACGTCAATGTCGTCGGGCCACGCCAGGATGCCGCCGTCGCGGCGCCGAGGGGAAAGAGTGCCGCTTTCAGCAAGGAAAGCAGACTCAAGACGAAGTATGCCTCTAAATTATAGGCGGGACCGGTCTCGTTTAGATGTACAATTGAATGCCGTAGAGTGAAGAAAAAAAGTTATCGTACACGGAATGGAGGGCGGCGTCACATGATGCTACAGTCCCCATCCAACTTGCTGGGATCGAGCATGCCCATGTCTTCAGACATGATTGCGGCCGGCGGACTTCCCAAGTCCTGCATCTGACTCATGAGGTCCATGACCTCTTCCTTCTTTGAGGCATCCTCGTCGCGATACTCCCTATCCTCAAACTTGGCGACAATCTTGGCTACCAACGCCGATTGTTTCTTGTACGTCTCAATCTTCTCGTCCTTCGGGTGCTCTCCAATCCAGGTCGGGTATTTCTGATGCAATTCCAGCAGTGGTTCGTACAGAATCTCTTTCGACATGAGCTGCGACATCATTCCTTCCAGTACTTGACTGAAATCGCCCCCTCCTTCACCTCCAGCCGATTCCTGGAATTGTCTCATCATTTCTGCCATGAACGTGTCTTCGTCTGTCGCTGCTGCGCCTTCCTCTTTGATTTGAGACTCGCTCGCCTTCATCCTCTGCAGATTGGCTTCGATACTATCTTGAAAGTTCTTGGCGGCCGGATTCGACCCTGTCTTTGACGGATTATTGGGATAAGATGTGGTAGCTTGCGGAGCAGTGTCCAGGGTGGCAGCATTCATTTGGGCCATGAGCTGCTCAAAGTCTGCACGAGCGGCAGGAGACGTGTCCAACTCTCTCATCAGGTCTTCCATACCATTCTGCAGCTGTTTTGCAAAGTCGTCCGGTCCAAGGTTCGGAAGCTTGTTCTTTTCATCTGTAGGGTTTGACGCCGTTGTTTGAGGCGCTACGGACGTGGCAGACAATGCGGTTTCATCAAAATCATCGAGAAGGTCATCCAGATCGTCCAAATCATCAATCTCTTCCTTTGTGACCGACATGCTGGGTATCAGATTGTGGGTTCTCAGTGTATGTCCAGGCGTCTTGTGAGTTCGTCAACAACAGCAATCAAAGAGCCAACAAAGTACCGACCTCGGTGCACGTCCTGGCAAGTCGAGCAGGTCGAGTTTCCTCAACTCAGAACCGAAGGAAGTATGGAGTCATCCTGACACGTGAATCCTCCCAGCTTCCCGACAAGATACGAGGAGCCTCCACTCTTCATCTGGAAAAAGTGAATCGAATTTGAGTTTCGCTCCTCGACTCAAGAGCTTCGGCAGACAAATAGTCATCCGATCCTCAAACAATGTCTGATGTCAATCACGCTCCGGTGGTAGAGCCAAAGGTTTTTGCCAGTCTGCAAAACCTAGAGTCTCGTTTTCACGATGCTGAGCAAGAACTGCTCCGCAAGCAAGTCGAGCTATACAAGCCACTCTACTCGGAACGCGATCCTCTGCTCGACCAGATTCCGAAATTCTGGGTCACAGTCATCGAGGAGAAGGAGGAACTCGAGGAACTTTTCAATCTGGAAGACTCAAAACTGATAGATCACTTGAAGAGTCTCCAGGTCTCACGGGAAGATGCTGATCCGAGGAATTTCACCATTTCAATGGCATTCGAGGAGAACGATTTTTTAGACTCATCACACTTGGTCCTGTCCAAGAGCTTCACTCACAACGACGACGGTGATCAGGAATATACTTCCAAACCGGTTGAGATCAAGTGGAAAAAGGACATCACCACGCAGCCCGATGGCGGCCGTCCATCATTCTTCTCCTTCTTTGCCTGGACAGGTGGTGAGGAGGATGTCTTTCTGCAGGGCGAAGAGGTTGCTCTGATATTAGCGGACGAGGTCTATCCTGATGCTCTCAAGACCTGGACCGATGCCCAGAACGTAGACAGCGAGGACGACAGTGATATGGGTAGTGTAGACATTGAATCCGGAGATGAGGATGACGCGGAGGGGGATGATGGCGAGCAGCAGGACGGGCCTCAAAAAAAGAAGGCGAGGACGAGTTAGTTCTGACAACCGAAGAATGATGCTTTTTGTAGATATAATAATGACTGAGCCATTCGCCGACACTTCTCGAATACTGAAGATAACGGAGCAAGACGATGGACCATACGTAGAGCGGTGTCTATACTGCTGCTAACATGACTGCATCCCTTGGAGAAGTTGAATGCCCGTTTGTTCCATTCACCAGAATCCAACTTCAGCCACAAATTCACATCTGGTTGGCGTGTGCTACTCAATCTCTACCGTAACGTCAGTGAACGCTCCTGGCCATCACTGATCCTCACAAAGCAGGTGTTCCAGAAGAGAGGTTCTCCTGATCGTGACCTGTAGCGCTGTTGAATCCTCTATCTCGACCATTGTCCAATGTCAGATCTCGATGACTTGCTTGCAGACCTGGCTGACGACTCTGGTGACGAAGGCAACAAATCAGAGCCGGACAATCTTGAGCTCGATGAAGAACAAGAGGCCATAAATGCACAAGACAAAAACAAGACGCAGGAGAACATAGGCACTGCCGACGGAGATCATGTCAACGATGACCACGACAATTCCTTGGGCCGATTGCTGCACGGTCGCAGTATGCAAGAAGTTTTGCGACAGATTGACGAGTACTCTGGCAAGCAACAGCGGCGCATCTTAGGTATCATCGAAGCCGACCCGGAATATATGCTCATCATCAAAGCGAATGATATAAGCATGGAAATAGACGACGAGATCAAGAGAGTAGTCGAGTTCATCAAGCAACGTTATGCCATCAGGTTTCCCGAACTCGAGAAGATTGTGCTTCATCCGCTGCAGTATGTCCGGGCAGTTCGTGTAATTGGCAACAACTCTGATCTAGTACACTTGAAATTGAATGAGATTGTCTCGAATTCATTGGCAATGTCTATTGCTGTCACCGCAACCACTACTGATGGACGGCTATTGACACAAGAGGAGTTGAGCAGCATTGATCAGGCCTGTAGGATTGCGCTCGACTTGGACACTGCAAAGAGCAAGATTATCAACTATGTTCAGTCACGTATAGAGACGATCGCACCGAATGTCACGAAGATTGTGGGACCACTGTGTGCTGCAAAACTGATAGGGCAAGCAGGGGGAGTCACTGGATTGGCCAAGTGCCCGAGCTGTAATGTTCCGTCTCTCGGCAAAAAGCAGGGCATCATGAACGGTTTCTCCAAGATTGGAAGCCAAGCTCAAGGGTTCCTGTACTTTTGCGAGCTTGTGCAATCAGTCCCGGACGATGTGCGCAAACAAGCTCAACGACAAATATCCGGCAAAGTCATTCTGGCTGCACGGATAGACTCGGTGCACGAGAGTCCTTCAGGTGAGAAGGGCCTGCAGTTCAAGGATGAACTG
The DNA here is from genome assembly GCA_005281575.1 of Taphrina deformans. Taxonomy (NCBI): domain Eukaryota; kingdom Fungi; phylum Ascomycota; class Taphrinomycetes; order Taphrinales; family Taphrinaceae; genus Taphrina; species Taphrina deformans. Next base: position 246,503 of record RHGG01000005.1, on the reverse strand, counting down.
CTCAAGAAGATGGACAAGCTGAGCGAACCACCGGACTTGAAGGACGTCAAGGCGTTGCCGGCACCAGACGATCCTGCCAGGTCTCGTCGAGGCGGTAAAAAGGTCCGGAAGGCAAAGGAAAAGTATGCAATCACAGAACTGCAAAAGTTGCGCAACAGGATGGCCTTTGGCAAGGAGGAGGACGAGGTCGGATACGGAGACGAGTCGGAGGGAATGGGCATGATTGGATCGTCCTCCTCGATCCGTGCACCAGTCATTGACAAGCGCACACGGGCCAAGTTGCCGAAGGCGAAGATGAAGGGAGGGCAACTGACTGGTCCTTCGGCACTCCTCTCGAATCGACCGGACCATGCCGCAATGCGCTTGCCTTCCCTGGGGAGCTCGAGCGTCAGTGGCATGCAGAGTTCCCTGAGCTTCAGCTCCGTGCAGGGAATCGAGTTGCCAAGTCTGAATGTCGATGCCCTCAAGAAGAAGGACGACGGAAAGTGGTTCATGGGGGGCACTTATTCGCAAATCAAAAAGCCATGATGAGGGTACCAGTACAAGCATAGTCATTAGCGATGGCATTCCTCTACATTATTCTAAGCATTTCTATTCCCGATATATATATGGTCCATCCCATCACATGCTCTTGACGAGTCTGATGAGCTCTTCCACGTACCAGTCTCCACAACGTCCGTCTGCATGCAACTCTGTGTCCTCCGCAGCGACTTCCGCCTGGATGGCGGCCAAGGCAGTGCCAAGGTTCAAGAGATACTCCTCATTCGGTCCACTGGGCCCGGCTGCTCCCTTGATGTGCTTCGCGACACGCATGAGCCCATCTCCGTCGTCAGACGTGGCGGAGAACTGCGGATTGTCGAGGGTGCCGATGTAGACGGACGACAGGAGGACGCCCCCGGTGGTGTGGACGGGCAGGGAGAGACACGAGTACCCGTTCATCTCCCTGAGGGTCAGGTACGCCTTTACTTCCTCCACGGACGTCGGGTGAATCTCATATACCACGCCCCAACACTTTTCCTCTGCGGCGCCCGTCACTTCACCCGGCGATGGTCCCGAAAGTGCAGCGATGGACGGGGAAGGCGAGGAGAGGGAGGCGGTGATGGAGTGGTACCGCGATTTAGGCACCAACGTGACCACACGACCCGGACATTCTACAGTCCCGCGATGGTCCTCCGAGAGTTGCCAGAACCGTCTGTAGTGGGTCGTTATGTACCCCGGGACGCGTCTCGCTACGTGCGGCGGAGGACGCCATATGAGACTGCCGTAACCAAAGACGAGAAAGGGTGCTGTGGTGCCCTCCCTTGGCGCTACGGAAAGACCTGAAGAGTCTACCGTGTCAGATGCTGTCGGGCCGGGCTGTTTGCTGCTCATGAAGACACGAGTGCACGAAGATGGAGGCGGCAGGTTGATGTAGGGCAAGTTACCGTACTCTGGTACCGTAGCAGTGTGTTGGAAATTCAAAGTGATCACGACTGATCAGTTCTAGGAAATGATGCACTGACACTCGATGCTTCGACTCGATGTGCTTGTATAGTGAATGATAGGCAGACTATTTATGTACTGTGTCTTGCTAAAGCTCATCCATTGTCCTACATGGATCCTAATTTCCGCCGACTGCCTCCAACTTCTCTGCTCTATGTGCTTGCATCTGGAACCTGATTCCACCTATGAGTGATTAGCCGCATGGTGATGCCATGAAGGGTGGTCATACAGTATGGACAGACGTTCGGCTCTCCAGCTTTGTCGAGGTTGATGTAAACTTTTGGATGTCCCAGTGCACCACCACCACCATTACAGGAGACGACTCTACTCGTCTCCATGCGAATTGGCTGTTTGGCAATCAATTCAATGGCTGGCTGAGGTCTCGGTTGTAGCGAAAAGTCAGTCTGTTCGAACCTTGGTCCGACCATGGCTGCTTGCCTAGGTCTCTGAGAGTCGCTCCAGACAACCTCCTTGTTTGGATCTCGGCCATCGGCAGCCACCTCCTTTGCAACTTCGCGAGCGTGCTCCAAGACGTCTTCATCTTTGGCTTTGTGTGTTGGGTGCTGATCGTGATTGATGGTTGCCTTGACAGGACCTTTCGTGGACACTGTGCGACATGAGTTTATCGAGCATATTCGTTTGTATGATGCTGCCTTGACAGCTGTGTTGCGGAACATTACTTCTTATGTATGTGCTCCCTGTCTAGATGACTGCAGAGTTTGAGCGTCAACAATGAGATTGCAGTACTCTGCACAGGACGAGAGGCATACAAGTCAGCTGTTGTCTGCAGTGAAGTGGTTTCCAGGACACGAGAGCGTCGAATCGCGGGAGGATGAGCCTAATCAGGAATTACAGAAATCTCGTCCATCTCCACAACCAAATATTTCCAGTTGCGTACGGTACCGGTAGCCAAATCATTTGACGTGTCAACCTGGTCCATCTGTGTGCTCAACAAGTATCATACACAGACAGAGAAAGATACAGTAATGATTCATTCATCTTGCCCAGGTATTTGATGCTTGTTCGTCTAAGCGAGGGTGCGGAACAAAGCCAGATATATGCAGCACCAGCGGCATGGCCATTCATCAGGCACTCGTGGGCAATGAACTCTGTATAGATATGTCTCTGTGTACATAAAAGCAGGTGAGATGGCAAAGGTGCTCGTGACTCGTGAGGCCAGGATGTCCTCCAGATCATCGGCGCTCAATCACACAAAAATTGGCACAACGTTCCTGGACATCGATACGACCATGCCTACGAACAGTGAAGATCTGTACAGAAGGATCAACAAGGTCGAGCGTGGTATTGGTGGGGATGCTGGTGTTATCGGTATGTCTGGAAGTGTTGCGCGGCTCGACCTTGACAAGATACTTTCAGTTATGGCGCTTGATTCGAAATCGCACTTCCTTGACATTGGTTCTGGACTTGGTCGCCCGATGTTGCATGCCTTGCAATTCGGTGCAGCACAAGCTTCTGGAATCGAGTTTGACTCAATCAAACATTGCAAAAGTCAGACTGTCATTGATCGCGTCCTGCCGATCGAACAGCAGATCAAGACTTGTGTTCATCATGGAGACGTTCTCGCCCTGGGTTCATTAAATGACCTCGGTTGTGACATCTCTCACATCTTTTCCTTCTGGGAGGGCATCAATATCGACGCTAGAGAAGCCGTTGGGCGCTTAGTGGCGAAGAATTGGCAAAAGTCCAAGACTGTCACGACCGTAGCTTTTGTTCAATCTCATGTGGAACATCTTCAAAGCTATATGAAGGAGCTCTACTTCCCTGCACAACTCAAGCTTGTAGATACTTTCCCGATCACTATGATTGGTAGCGCTGCCAAGTTCAGGGCTTACATCTTCAAGTTTCCTGCACCACGACCGATCAAAACAGACTATGTGAGACGAAGTACACGCTGTACTGGCGTCGACAAGACTGGGTTGTCTATGAGTCTGTCTTTCGAAGAACGCTATGTATCAGAAATAGCCTCGAGTAGTGGATGTGAGAGTCTTTCTGAAATTCCTCAAAAACCTCAATCACTGCCAAGATCCGAGGCTTCGTTTCCCATTAAACCTGTCCCAGACGAAACATTGCTTGGCAACTCTATCGTGCGCAAGCGCAAGTTGAGAATCGCGTCACACACTGCAGAGACATGCACAGCCATGGACAGATCGCAGAATCTCGAAAGTACGATTGTGCCGACTAGTGTTAGCCACATTACGACGCCGGCCGAGCCACAAGCAGACACGCAGAACAAGCCTGTTGTCAAAAAAACACCTTCACGCGCACCCAAATCATCGCATACCGAAAAGCCTGCATCCTCCAGCCTGACTACAAGTACTGTCAATAGTCCAATAGCCGCTCTTGTACACACGACAAACAGTACGAGGAGCAGTTCTGTGGTGACCGACTTGTCATCTGATCTCATCGACCTCGGAACTGCTAACGATCAGGACTGTCTTACACCACCGCTTCGCCTGAGTATGTTCAAGAATGTCATTCAGCCTTTAGAGGTTATCAATATATCTCCTGGCGAGTTGTGTCTTGATCCTTGCGAAGAATTCGAGCAGATGGGGACTTCTCCTCCAGATGACGGGCACCTTTTAGAAGTTTCCTCCTCTCGGCCTATAAGCATGACTTTGGACAAATCTGGAGACGGCAAGATAACTTCCGATCCCCGTGTAATGGAGCCCCGAGCAACCAGAATCTTGAGATCCGGCACCATATCATCTCCTATAGTGGAACGTGGAAAACGTCGGTGTTCTGGCGTCAATGTTGGAAAGACACTTTCTGCGCCAGGTGCGCGGCACATCAACAAAGCCTGCCCGAGATCAGACGTTCTGAAATCTGAATTCGCAGGCGAGAAGTCCATACATCACCCGTTGGTAGATTCGATGACAGGAACGCACATTCAACAATCGAGCTCTGCAGATCCTGTTGTAGAGAGTAGCGTCAACGTTAGCGTGAGTGGCATCCTCGAGGCCGGTGAAGTCGTCCTGGGAGACTACGTAATTGAGCCTGACGAATCAGAACCTTGCGTTCCGCCCGTACACCCTCCGCTACCTTGTCGACACGGTCGCCTAGACAGAGTTTCAACAGACCCTCCACCACACCACGGAAATCGGCAGAGGACCGCGAGATCAGTCCACAGACGAGCACAGACCAGTGCATGACACCGACTGCCAGTGAGGCAGTGCGGTCAGAGATGATACGGTCACTGTATGGTGATGTATAGCCGCGTCACTGGGCGGGTCAGTAAATAGTGTACAGCAGATACTTTACAGTTGTAGAGAATATTCATGTACATGTACTTTCCATGTTCAGGCCCCACACTCCACAAAATGCCATCTCGAGATTCGTGCCGTACAAGTGCATGGGATTTCAAAAGAACCTAACCGCTCTCGAGCTCTCATCCCATCAATCACCTCAGATTACTGCTTGCGCGTGTGGACAATCAGGGATGGCGGATTCAGAGGGCGGGGAGGACGTGACGCAAGAGATGATGGACCTGTCGACACTAAAGTTTGCACCACTGGACGAACCACTCCACCGTGCCCGCCACTCACCACCCATGCCGACGACGACGGGGACGACGACGACGACGCCGGTGGTCGACCACGGAGACGTCCTGGAGTGCCGCCTTCGGAGTCTGGTGGAGGCGCATGGGGAGACGCTGATGGGGGGTGGGGACGGGGGGAGGTTGAGGCGGGCGATTCGGGGGACGATGGACGACTTGCGGGCGGTACAGGAATCGGCCGTGTCGGTGTACCGGGAAGCAGTCACCGTCGCCCTCGGGGACCGCGAGGACGCGGACGTGGGTGAAGAGAGGATGGAGCGGGCGAGGGAGACGGAGGCCAGGGTGCGCCGTGACGTCGAGGCCGGCGCGACACGAGTCGCGGATATCGACGTGGCCATGGAGTCCTTGAGCCGGGAACGGGCGGACCTCGTCCGGCGACAGGCCAGACTCGACGGGGAGTTGCGACAGGTAGAGGCCGAGATGGGAACGTTACGGCGCGGTCCTACGAGGGCCGCCTGCGACCTCTCCCTCTCGACCTCCCGCGCCGCCATCGAGACCCTCTCCCTGCACCTCGACGCACTCGCCCACGGCACCGACCTCTTCGCCCTCACCATTGCCCGACTCGAGGTCCACGAGGCCACCATCCGCGAGGCACTCGCCCGGCACGATGCCCAGACAGTCAGGGACCACGTCGATCGCGCCGTCCAGTACCTCACCGCCCAACTCGACCTCGTCACCCGACGCGGCTGGAAGCTCCTCGTCGCCGTCCTCCACGCCGAACTCGAAGCCTACACACTCGCCCGGGGGATGATGTCACCACGAGATCCTCAGGAGGGACGGAGCGATGGGGACGGGAATGATGGGGACGGCAGATCAAGGTCGGGCAGCATAGCAAGCGACGACGGCGACTGTGAATCATGATGACGTTGAGGATGAGAATGAATGCATTATTGAGTGGCAAGGAGCCACTCGTTGTACTTTTTATTCAACTTTTCCTGCGCGCCGTACTCTTTCGCGAGTTTCTTGGACAACGACTTGCTGACGGCCGTCTCCTGCCCGTCCGCATCCCGGACATGGGTCGGGACGCCCCTCTCGTCAAAACGCAAGTACTGCGCATCGCCCCGGAACATTTCCTGTGCCGGGACCTTGCCTCGCTCGAGTTGCTCCACCTCCCGCCGGCGAGTCTCCTCCCTCTTTGCCGCCTTTTCCCGTCCTTCCTGCAATTTCTGTTCCCTCTTGCTGATCAATTCCTCCCTGTTGCCGGACTTTAGAATGAAAGAGTCTTTCTTGTCGTCCAGGGCGATGCCCATGTTGACCAGTGTGTAGTCTCTGAAATTGTCGAGGTCGGTCATGATTTTCTGATTCGTGTACGCGGGGGAGGAGAGCAGAGTACCAAGACTCGTTCTAAAGTCGAGGAGCTCTGGCGAGAGAACGGTCAGGTCGTTGAACCGTGTCATGATGTCGTCCAGCGTGGTCCTGCTCGAGGATACTAGTGGCTTGATGGCAACCTCTCGAATTTGTTGACGATACTCGGCAACCCCCTGAACCTCCTGTAAGAGTGACTCGTTCTGTGTCTCTAGTTGCCAACCTACCCCATCTTCAGCAGCACCGATGCCAACAATCTCAAACAAGTGCGTAAAGTACTCAGTCACCTCTCGAAGTGTCTGAATCGGTGGTCGTTCACTTGATATTGTCTTGTTGGCCTCACTCAGCAGATCGCGTAGGAGTCCGAGCATTTGAGGTGTCTCGAAATCATTGGCCAGCGCAGCATCGACGTCGTTTCTACACTGCTGGAGACTCTTTTGTAATGAGTCATCTTGTACCGTCGAGTCTGAACTGCTGTTGAGCAGAGCTTTGAATTGTACGAAATACTCGCTGAATTTCTGCTCTGTCGTACGCACTCCTTTGATCAGATCATCATTATAGTCCACGCGACCTCTCCATTTGCCACTTAAAAACAGTAATCGCATCGTTCGGCTAGTCATACCGCCAGTCGTGAGAACCTCCTCGATTGTGATGAAGTTTTTCAGCGATTTTGACATTTTCATGCCGTGTATGTGCAAGTGTCCAGTGTGCAGAAAATATCTGACCCACTCATGGCATCCATGCGCTGCCTCGGATTGTGCTAACTCGTTATCGTGATGTGGAAATGTCAGATCCTCTCCTCCCGAATGTATATCCATGCTGGAACCAAACTCGCAGGATGCCATGGCAGAACATTCGATATGCCAACCTGGTCGGCCCTCGCCCCAGGGGCTCTGCCAGTACGGCTCGCCACTCTTGCTAGCTTTCCAAAGCGCGAAATCACGCTGTGACTTTTTGGCATGCGAGATCTGGGTGGACAAGGACCCTTCGGCTTCTGCCAATAGTGCATCCGTCGAAGCAGACATTGTCGAGGGCTTCAGCTTGGCATAGTCGTGTCCAGAAGAGATGAATTGAGCGACATTGAAATAGACAGACCCATTAGCTTCATATGCGAAACCATTCTTTATGATGTTTTGTACAAAGTCAATAATTGCTTGCATGAACTCGGTCACCCGGACTACCTTGTCTGGCTTGAGCACGTTCAGATTCGCCATATCCTCATCAAACTTCTGTTCCCAGAACGTGGTCAAGTCTTTCGATGACTTGAAAATGTCTTCATTTGAAATGACTTGATCAGGGGTATCTATGCCGAAAATGATAATGTCCTTGAGCGGATCCAGATAGTGGTCTATATCCTGTGGAGTACTCTCACCGGAAAGTATGGCTGCTGATGCTGTCAACGTATCGATGGACATTTGATCTTTTGGAAAGGACGATACATCTCTTGCTTTCGGCACGTTCGCCGCCCACGCTGCTGCCTCCGTGTCGACATGTCCAAGGAACTTTTGCCTGTACGCAACCCACCACGCTTGGATGTCATGCTTCTGTTCCCTCCAATCAGAGGCATGCCTCCTCTTGTACTGTTCAAACAAAAGATTGTGCCTAGCTTTGATGATGATCTTGTCATCCACATCCGTCACGTTCTGCACATATCTCACCTCATACCCGAAATAGTCCTTGATCAGCCGGCGCAGGATATCGGTCGTCACATAATTCCTCGCGTGGCCCATATGTGATGCATCGTATACTGTGGGTCCACAAGAATACCATCGCACCTGATCTTGCCCCTCGGTCAGTGTGAAGGGTCGTATCCGCTTCTCTAAGGAGTCGTAGAAAGAGAGTGGAACTGGCTGGGTCACGAGCTCGCGCAACGGTCTCATCTTGGCGGAATTCGTAGTGACAGTGGTTGGAAGTTGCAAGAAGAGTACGCGAGAGCGCCTGAGCATGCACGACCGGCGCCCAAAGCTACAAAAGACGCTCGCCCTATTATAGACAGGCAATAGCAATAGAGTCATATCCATGGTTTGATTTGTTCTTCATTCAGATGGAAACAGCTTGACGAGATATACGATCAGATGGTGGCTTGAGCGAGAATCTGCCATTTTCTTTGAATTTGTACATGCGACATAGAACCTACCTACCTATATACTATAGCCTACTCTCCACCGCAGCGGTCGACAGCTTCTGCATTCACATCCCCACAAAGTGCTCGAGTCGCAACAATGTTTAGCCAGCCTGAAGAAGACCCTCTTCCATCCTGGTTCCCATACACTTTTTGATGAAACCATACAATATTGATACATGAGAATCGCATATTTTCCACAGCCATCTCAGCCAGACATCTCGACATCCTCGTCGCTGATGTCCCACGGTTCTCTAATCTCACTCTGCATGACTTGATTCTGTTCCTGACGCATCGAGAGTGCCGCCTGTGCATCTCGATCCATCTTGGCTTCCTCCTCTTCCGCCAGTCTCGAGTACTCCTCAATTTCGGCCTCCATTGCGTCAATCTCCCTCTGGCGCTCCAGTAGCTCCTGCAGTCGGTCCCGCTCAATCTGCTGTGCATGTTGGACCGGCAAGATTGCACAGCAATTCTCGTCGTCAAACTCTTCGTCAGCCATGCTCAATTGGGATGCAGCATGACGCTTGGCCTCGCGGGCGAGCAACAGATCCTGCTGTCGTCGGTCCATGATGTCCATGATGCGCTCAAACTCCTCGGAGCCACCGCGGTTCTGCAAGACCTTGAGATTGCGCCTGTTGCGGTGTTGTGCCAGGCTCGTGGCCAGCTTATATCCTCGGTCAGTGTGACACATTGGACGGACGGATTTTTTAAATTGTGCCTTGGAGGAGGGCGCGTAGTTGTTCATGCTGCCGCAGTTGTAGGCGAACGGATGTTGCGCAGTGAGAGGCGAGGCGCAGAATGTCGAGGACGGGCGTGCGGTCGCGTCGAACGCTCTCATTTCGTCTCACAACGCGTTAGTGTGGGGCAGCGCGCCTTGTATGCTCACAAGCGAAAGTAGTGGTCGTGGTGACCTGCTGTGACTGATTGTGGTAGCCGGGTTGTGGTGCAAGAGGAGCGTGTCGTGTATGGACGGATCTTGGTGGAAGGGGCCAAGGGTTTGGGGTTGCTGGTGGTCGAAGTGAGAGGAAAGACTCGAGATGGGTCGAGTGCAGGAGGAGGACGGACGAGGGAACGGAGGGCGAAGTTGGGCGGGTTATGCGAGCCACAACCATAAAGAATTTCCTTCCTCTTTTGCTCGACCGTTCGGGAGCGGCGGCCCGGAGTGGCGCTGACCATCGCCCAGTGATTCAAGTGAAGATCTGCATGAACTCCTGCCTAATCAGGATAAAATCATCCCGCTTCCATATCAGAGCTCCTCCGCGGGACTCTTTGGAGGAGCTCCGACGAAACGTGCGGTGTTGAGTGAGAAACAGATCTAGAACCTCGCTCAAAGGTCGATTCGGTCCGTCCCTCTTTCGTCTGCAAAATGTCGCTTCTTCTGCTTTAGAGGTTGGTTCTGCTTGTGCTGGAGCTCCAATTGCCAGGAAATTGGCCAGAACAGGGAAGCTGCCTTCAAAGCACGGGGTGTCATGTCAGTTCCAGGTGTAACTTCAGACGGCGAGCTGCCACTTTTGCCAGTGATTGTCCTGCCATTAGGAAATGTCTTCGAGACTCATCATAAAAGTACATCTAGGAAGAATAGCAATCCAACTACACTGGACCATCCAGCCACCTCAATCGTAAACCTTGTTTGGAATATGTACATAACAATCCACGCCCTCGCCCTGCTTGTTCTGTAATTTCAAGTCCCCTCCACAGAACCTGCTGTAGAGTCTGCTGATGGGCAGTCCATAGCCAAAGCCCGCCATGATGGCCCTCTCACTCGCAGACACCATGTAGTCATCCGCCTCGTCTGGCGAGTAGGGTGATTCCGCAGTGGTGTACATGTACCGCCACACCTCACTCTCCCCCTCCGCCGGGATGCCGCCCCCGAGATCGGAGAGCTTGATCACAAATTCGTCGTCGGTCGAGTCGGTCGAGACGGTGACTGTGACCGGTTGATACTTGTCCTCCTCGTACGTCTCCACGATTGCCCGCAAACTGTTCTTCAACAACTCGAAACTGATGTGCCACAGATAGCCGGGGATGTACGTCGTGACGAGTGATTCCGGCACCTCTATCTTGACTGTGGGGGCCTGGTATATGCCGTAGTAGTCCACACAGACCTGTTTCGCATCTGCACTAGCCTTTTCCAGAACGTCTCGGACTGACATCTTCTTTTCGATGATGCCGGCCAAACCAGGTCTCTCTCCGCCATTTGCCAAATTTTGCAGAAGCGTCATGTGTTGAGAACTTGTAGTCCTCATCCCGATTCGACTGAGATGAAATACCTCGAGGAAACTTTGCAAGGTGTCATCGTGTGAGAGCTCTGGATTCCCCGAGAGATGGCGGTGGAATCCTTCGGCCAGAGTTGTCGCAACAGGCTGATGGCGCTTATCTATGGTCTTCAGGCACCGTCCCAAATCTTCCCAATCCGCCGTCTGTAATTGATCCGATTTCTTATGCTTGTGTCGCTCACTGAAGTTCAGCAGGTCATTGAAACTCTTCTCATACCATTTTCGCACTGTATCTACACTGACATTGCCCGTTCTCAATTGTTTAGGGAGGCTATCGAGATCATCTATTCTGTGTGCAAGTCTGGTCGGTAATTCTTCAGTAGCATGCCATAAAGCACTGTCGAGTATAGTTTTGGACGTCGCGTGGTTTGTACGGTCCAGTAGCGTGCCGAGGTTGATGCAATGCAATTCTCGAGCGGCGAAATGTCTTAGGAGTGCTGCACTAGACATCCTTGGTCGGTGTTACACGGTAAATATATTTGCTGTCGTCACGATGTATGAACGATGAGGGGGATGCGTGGGAGTCGGGAAGGAGTGTGCAGCTCAAGATACAATGCGTGACCTCATGCTAAACCATGCTGCAGCCGATCCATGGTCGTGGATGACCCGTCTGAAGGTCAAGGAGTCGAGAGTATTTGTGCAGCCTTGAGTGTGGACTGGGGAAGTGGAGAAGGCGAATGTCAATTCGGCATTTCACGGGGGGCAACGAGCTCAAATCTGTCTGGAGAAAGAGGAAATCGGGGAATCCAGCGAAAAACTCCGGAAGAAGGTGATTGATCAATTTGCTCCTTCAGAATTCATGATGACCTCCTCAGCCCTTCTCTTCTCTCCTCCAGCCAGACTTCATCAGGTGACGGTGCCTTCACCGACAGTGTCGTGGAGGTATTCAAGACTCGTGCATGAACAGGATCATACCACATCTTACCATTTTCCAAGGTCGCAATGATTTGATAAACTAGTGACGATTGTGACTGATCAATTACCTTCTTGTTGTTTCCACCGGTCCCAAGGCTTGATTAAACACAGAATGAAGGGTCATCCGAGCAAGGACGTACCTCCCCCAGCTAAAAAGCATAAATCAACAAGGGATCAGCCACAAATTGGAACTGAAGCATTTGATCCTTTCGATGAATCCAACTTTGTGGAAAAGACTGTGGACTTGAAGGTCGCTCAGGGAAAAAAGACAGGCTGGGAGCTCATTGGCATGGCGAGCGGCCGTCGAAAGACCAAAGCTGACAACGATATCGTACGGGAAGCGGCGCCCATGTCTAGCAGAGAGTACAACAAGCATCTCCCAGAACCGGATTCGCTAGTCACGGACGAGACAATCACTTACGAGATCGGAGACAAAGGTTCAGAATGGCGCATGATGAAGCTGCGTAATCTTCGGGAGAGTGCAAGGTCATCAGGAAGAGAAATTGAAGACCTGGCCTTCGAAAGATATGGTAATCTTCAAAGATACGATGAAGCCCGGGAGGAAGAAACGGAACTAGTAGATCGCAAGACTCATGGCGTCCGCAAAATCAAACCTGATGGCTCACTGTACGCCAAACGTCTTGCACGGGATCATCGTCATGATGCTGCCGAGCACAAACACGATGCTGAGGTTGTTGAAGAGATCAAGGCCGATGAAATGGCGTCAAATGGCAAAGTGATCGATCTAGGTCAATTGAACACCATGAAAGCCAAATTGCTCAAAGCACAACTCACGAAGTCGGGGAATATGAATCAGCTTGACCTGGAGTACAAAGCAGCTCTTCATCATTACAACAAGGCTGCGACAACTGACGTGATCGTCGAGATTCCTGTAATGGATTCTCGCGGTCATGCACTGACAAAAGATGAAAATGACATGACTGTCGAAGAATTGGTTCGAGAAGAAAAACGGGAGAGTAGGACTATCGCCCAGTCACGGCAAGACGCAGACAGAATTGCAAAGGACTCCCGGTATAAGGACGACCTGGACTACCAAGAAGAAAACGCCGATAAGCTCGCGGCACGAATCAAAAACAAGGAGATCAACCTTAAAAATGTTTCGATCAATGAGTTTCAAAAGCTCAACAGAATCTTGGATAATTGTCCTCTGTGCCACAATAATGATGGTAACGAGCCTCCGATCGCTCCAGTCATCTCACTTGGCACCCGAATCTTTCTCAGTCTTCCTTCGGCACCTCTGACCAAGTACCACTGCTTGATCGTTCCCACCCAGCATCGAGTCAACATTCTCCAGTGCGATGACGATGAACATCAGGAGATCCGCAACTTTATGAAATCCTTGACACGTCTCTATGATTCTTTGGGATATTCAGCCATGTTTTACGAAAACAATGCCCGTCCGCAAAGACAAAGTCACTGCGCTATAGAATGTATCCCGATTCCGCACGCAATGACGGACAATATGCCGCGATACTGGGAAGAGGCACTGTCCTCTGCAGATGAAGAGTGGGCACAACATAGGCCCATCATTAAGACTGACAACAATTCATTCACAAGGAGAATGTCTACAAACATGCCATATTTCCATGTCTGGTTCAATTTGAACGGTGGTATGGGACATGTAATTGAAGATGACAAACGGTGGCCTCGAGACGATCTATTCGGTCGAGAAGTCGTTGGATCGATATTGGGTCTCGATGTAGACAAGTGGCGACGTAAGGGCACATGGACAGGTGACTCAAACTCAAGAACAGAGCGAGAATTTAAAAAAGTCTGGGACCGATGGGACTGGACGAAAGCGCTGATTGAAGCATAAAAACTTTGACTACGGAGCTCAGGTCTCAAGAACTATAGATGTTCGAGTAGACCAGCCTTTCATGAATGCGAGTCAACGTCGTCTCCTGTTCCCCAATTTGGTGGTTTGGGTATTTCGGACCCCGAGGGTGGGGGTGATTTCATCTGGCTGATAGCCTCGTCCCAGGCTTTTGGCCAAACTGGCTGTGCAATGGGAGAATAGGTCAACTCTGCAGGTGCTGGTGGGTATCGCGGTTGCCACAGACCATCGGGAGCAGGAATGCCACTTGTGTACCCGACTGGCAAGACGGGATCGTTAATTAGTGGCCCATACATTTTCGGTGTAAGTGACATCTGGACCGTGCCGTTCCATCGACGCTTGGTATACAAAGGATAATCGCACAGAACTCCGGGGAGCTGGGTGTCACAGATGCCGCTGCAGTGTGATGGATTCATCGTCTTGTTGTGAGCTTCCACGAGCTGAATATCGGCTGTCTTTACGTTGATGCATCCCGATGGTCCTGCACTACAGTGATAATTGGATACATACGGATCCTTCCATGGCAGCTTGGACATGACTGTGCCAACGACGTTTTTCTATAAAACAAATTAGATCGGACGAATCGAATGAGGTTTCTTCGCCACATACAAACAATACGTCCTTCAGAACGACTTTTGTGGGGGCTCCAAAACAGTCATGGTTAGGCTTGGTGACACCGTAGCAGGTCTGGACTACACATATTAGTCCGCTGCTTGTTCGAGAGATTGCGATTGATTACTTGTTATGGCCGTCTCGACGTTCTTGACGTTGATGTTCTTGTACGTTGCATTTTGTACGAGACCGCGGCCCCCACCTGCCGAGTCAGTGTCATGAACGATGCATCCTTGTGTGTTGGCATACCTCCTGTGAGCTCGTTGATGGCGGCTGGTCTGCCGGCCCAGGTCTTGATCCTTACACCTGCACGACAGTCTCTCAATTCGACGTTTTCGACCATGACATTCTTCGCGGTCTCGAAGATGGAGATGTTGTTGCCAAACGACCCACAAGAGACTCCACCGCATCGGTAACCGCCAATGACATCGTGGACATGAATGTTCTCACTGCCAGCCTTCACTGCGACGATGTCGTCCGTATTGTAGATGCGGGAATTGAAGAGCTCAATGTCGTGACTGTCCCGTGTGTTGAAGCCGTCGGTGTTCTTGGCTTCCGTGTCAGAACCTGCACCACCATCGTGGATGTCCACTTGATACTCTGAGACTTTGAAGTACTGGGACTTCCAGAAGTAGAGGTTCCAGAAAGGAGAATCAATGTGTCTCATTCTTGAGTACGAGCCACCGTTGACACCGAGGAACGCGACAAGGGCAGGCCGTTGACTGGACTTTGTTCTGAAGTACTCCTGCCAGGCAGTGGTTCCGTGACCGTTGATGGTGCCCCAGCCATGGACACTGATGTTGGAGCCACCGACATAACTCCAGACAATGGTCACGTTATGGTCCATGGGTATACCTCTGTACCCGACCTCTCTCCACATTGACCAGTCATCCTTCAGGTGAAGAGTGCCTTCGATAGAGACCTCCACGTCAGTCAGGTCCTTCATGACGACCACGCTGTCAATCAGGGAATCCCCTGATTCGACCACGATCAGACCGTTTTTCTGGCACTCGACTGATGCTTCGACGAGGGCTTGAGATATGCCATCCATCGATGCCGCAACACGACATACCTTTCGATTCGATCCCACCACGGCTGGCTCCGAGTGTGTGTGTTTAGTCTTGGTCAACCCTCCTTGGGCGCCACTTATAGCAAGGCTGGTAAGCAGGACAACGAGACCATCTATGCTGGACCACATAGTGTACAGCACTCGAACAGAATGTCTCACAAGAGAATGTACAAAAATGGGATACTGAGTCTTCTATAACATTGCTATAGCATTGCCGTGCGAGACTTTGTTTGACTGTAGCTCAAACGTGTCTTTAGATTGAACCGTGCTTCATGTGATTAGGCAATATAATCCCCTGATACTGGCTGCACGCCGCACGTCTCAAGCGGAAATTTTCCCGCAATCGCATCAGGCTAACCGTGCGACGACACGAGACAAAGTTCTCCTGTTCATGCACGAGGCATACCGTGGCCACACACCTGGGACGAATCGGTGGAGGATGTACAAGCGTATATGTGTTGCACAGTCCTATACCCCATCACTGAAGCATGACTGCTTGCTGAACGGTGCATCGATACAGATGTGATCGAGTCCATCGGCATGACCAAAATGATAGTCTATCCACAGATGATTAGCGAACAACACCCAAGAATGGACATCAGAAGCTGGACACGGAAATGTGAAGAGATGCGATGATGGCAATGACATGCGGAAGTGGCACAGGAAAAGCGGGGAGGAGATGCGATTGCAGGGAAAACCTAAAAACCTGTTTTTCCATCCTTCAGCCATCTCCGAACCTGACCCGACCCGCTCGTCGCCCTTCCTGAACACATTGGGCACGTCGCAGGTGACAAGAGACAAGCTCCTACTTCCCATTGTTCTACTCCTCCCTCGTCGCGATAGATCAACACAAGAGCACGGCGACACTTGGCTCGAACTGAGTGGATTAAGTCTGGTACAAGGATCCGGTTGCAGTGACGGCACAGGGGACGAAGCGCACCAAACACTTGTTGGAAACTCTGCAGTCATCCCGCTCACGAAGAGCTCTATCCACAGACAAAATATCACACCGACGCTCGAGAGATACGTGTGTCTCACTTCTGAAGCTCATCAGACATGCTATCGCGTCGCTTAATCCTTCTCTTGTGTCTAATCTTCACGACATTCTTTTCCCTCACAATCTTTCAAAGCTCACCTGCCTTCTATGTCTCGCATGTCAAGCCCCAATTCGACAATCTTTACAGCACGACTCTGGAGGCAACCAAGGATGTCAGAGCCGCCCTGGCAAATGCGCAATTGCTGAGTGCCGATAAGCAGAATGCGAGTGAAGATCCAGAATCTGAATTCTTCCCTTTCCTCGAAAGCTCTGTAGATCAATTACCGAACTTTGAAAGACTGTCTATCGCACCATACAACGTCTACAGGGGTAATGCCAAGGGACTCGATACCAAGTTATTCATAGCATTTGGTCGAAATTGGTTCATGTTGCAGCAATGTATAGTCTCGTACATTGCTGCAGGTTGGCCTGCAAGTGACATTACCGTTTTCGATAATTCTGGCACGATGACTGCCAATCTGAAGGGACAGTTGAGTATCGAGAACCCGGCTTACGTCAATGTCACCAGGTTGCGACAATTCGGTGTGCATTATGAACGAACACCAGCACTGCTGACATTTTCTCAGCTGCAGAACTATTTCCTGAGTACCGCGATGGACAGAGGTCTGGACTACTACTTCTGGGGCCATATGGATGTCGCAGTGATCGGTGACGAGACAGCCGAGCCATATCAATCCTTTTACGAGAACATATTGGCAGATCTTCGTACCACAGTACACAACCTGGACAATTGGGTGCTCCACTTCTACAACTTTGACTGGCTCACCCTCGTCAACACCAAATCGTATGATCTCATGGGGGCTTGGGACACCTCGATACCATACTATACCAGTGATTGCGACTTTTACTCACGAGTGACCATGTGGGGTGAGGAATTCAAGAATGGTTTCGACCTCAAGTCGATCGAGATGCCTTCGATTTATGACTCGGTCCAGCCACTCGCGGACTTGTCAGTCTTCTTCCCAGCAGACGAGCACGAGTCCCGAAACTCTACTAGGCATCAAAAGTTGTCTCGTACCTTGATCCACGGGCAAGCGTTGAAAGGCGGAGGCGATAATCGCAATCGTTGGCAGAATGTGCAGACCGGAGGTCAGGGCGAGCCGTACTATAAAGGACCGAACGTTCAAGACGTCACTTTTGACCACCTCAACTCTGTGGGACGGGAAATTTTCGAGATGAAGTGGCATACCGGTGGGAGCTGTCCGGCTTTTGATGCTGGGCGTCGGCTGAAGGACATGTACGCTTGAGCAGTGTCGTTAAAATTGTGTAGATTATCAAGGGTCAAGGATTCCGGGCATTAGTTGGCTTATAGGTGATGGAAAAGGTCCGTTTTTGCGGAGGTTTAGGCATTGCAGTCGTCTATCATAAGTTCAATTATATGCTTAAGCGCGGCTTACCTGCAGATCACGGAACCAAGCATCCGGAGACCGTGATATCGTCTACTCCGCAATTCTGATACGATCGAAAATGTGTGTTTGTAGCACGACGCCATCATCATCAGCAGTTTAAAACGACGAGTCTTGTGCTAGCCGAATGCATAGGAAGTGTGCTACAAGAGGTTGAGCAGATGTGTTGACGTCAAAGTAAAGTTCCATCAGTATCGAGCGACCACGTAACAGCATTTCAACCATCAGGACTCCAGTTTCTTTTGTGACTCGGCGGACAACCGACACTTGTATGCTCCTCGGAGCCAGGAGGTTTCTTCACTCCTTCAAATACCCGAAGGAAGCGCCGACGCTGGGCCGGATGCCGGATCTGTCACGGTACGAATCACCGTATCGGACGATCCGCGAACGGCTGGACTATGGCTACCACGTCAGACCATCACCATCGCGCCTGCTCGTACAGGACACCTTTATTGGACGACACTTGTCGGGTGCGTACACGGCCCGCGATGATCCCATGCTCTTGTTCACTGCCGGTGCGATGGGCGCCGGGAAGAGCCATTACCTAAGCACGTTGCCGTTCAAGTTCATCCTCATTGATCCGGACGAGATTGCGGCGACGATACCGAGTTTCGAGGACATTGGCACCGCGTTTGAGCGGGGCTCAGAGTCCGTGGCCGGGTTGGAGCGCGGGACACGGTTGCGTCACGAGGCCAGACTCATCACGGAGATCCTGCTGCATGCCGCGATGGAGCGCAACTTTGACATTGTCCTCGACGGGAGTCTGAGGAGTTATCAATGGTATCTGTCGGAGATTCCGAGGCTGCGACAGCAGTTTCGAAGGTATCGCGTCGAGTTGGTGCACATCCATGCGCCCCTGCCGGAAGTACTGAGACGTGCGGCCAAACGGGAGACAAAGACGGGCAGAAGAGTGCCGGGTGCGTTGATTGAGCGGTCATGGAAGGACTCTCGACGTGCAATCTCCGTGCTTGGGAGGAAGAAGATTGTGGACCGCGTGCAGATGGTCGACTCTAGCGGGACGAGCCCGACCCTGATCTATGACTCCCTCAAGGATCCAGAGTGGGAGTTTCGGGGCGTGCCCAACGAGACCAGTCGCGTGGACGGGTTCCTCAACAGTGTGGTCGAAGATGGCGATGATATCGCCAAAGGCAAGCAGTTTTTCAAATTGTGACGGACGAGATCCGATCCGATCCATACAGAGTATATACACACACAACTATGTACATAATGTAACAATAGAGGGCTGGGTCATTTTTCGCCACTGAATGACTCTAGCCTCCCGCCACGAGGACAGTCTTTGGACGTCCATTCAGGTCTCTATAGTACCGCTCGTCGAGTCCCGCAGCCTCTCGATCGGTGACGTTCCAGGGGCCCTTGACGGCTCCGGCAAAGTACTTGGTCACATTCTCGCGAAAGACAGTCACCGGATCGGTGGACTCTTGTGCACAGATCCAAGTCAACCATCGATGGCCCGTCGTGACGTGGGTGACCTCGTCGTTGTGGATGATGCGTAGCGCGGCAACCGACTCGTCGTCCCCTGCATTCTCAAACTTCCTGATGGTGGCGGGATTGACGTCGAGGCCTCTCGCCTCATGGACGAGGGCAATGATGCTTATCCTGGCGCGCAGATCGTGGCTCGTTGTCTCGGCCGAGTCCCAGAGTCCATGGTGGACGGGCAACTCTCCAAAGTAACTCCCCAGGTCCTCCAGTCGGCCACGCAGGAGGGAAAAGTGTTTGGCCTCGTCGTTGGCCACCTTGATCCAGTCCAGGAAGAACTGACGCGGCAGTGGTTCGCCCGTGGTCGTCACAAAGGTGGAGAAGCGGGCGCAAATGTCGAGTGCGAGGTCGATCGCCCATTGCTCGATGTTTGCGAGGGAGTGCAGGATGGCGATGCGTGATTTGACTGTTCCCGCACGGCCCAATTTTGGCATCTGGTTCGGTGGTATCGTGGTGAGACGAGTGCGTGGTGGCGTGGCTGGTGGTCTTGACTGACCTATGGGCAAGTCTGGCGAGTCCTTCAGGAGATCAAACAGGTGATGGGTGAGCCTAATTTTGTGTTCTGGATCCGGAGTGTTTAGGATAGCTGTACACCATTCTGTAAGCGAAGCGTCAGGTCCGAGATATGCTGGCGAATCACTGGTGCCCGATGTTTCGGTTTTCGGTTCATCTGTCTTGGGCAATTCGATCGACTTCATATTGAATGCCTCACTGACTCCACAGACTTTTACAACCTGTATCTTCTGAGTGTCATCGACTGAGGCTGCAGTGAAATCAATGAAGATCTTGCCATCCTTCACAAGGACCGGATACGTGCAAGTTTTCATGCCAAAACTTGACTCGCCAGTCTTGACATGGAAATCATAGGAATGCCAGGGACAGCTTGCGATCCAAGCATCGTCCTCTACATCGTATTCGAGCTGACTATCCTCCATGGGACCGCCTGCATGCGGACACTCCTGGTTCATGCAAAAGTAATCATTCACCCCATCTGAATTGTGGCTCTGGGTCTTTTGCAACCCAAGACTGCCCACATGACTGAGCTTGAAGAGGATCAAGTCCAGTCCGATATTGAGTCGCAGCACAAAACGCGTAGCATGATCCAATGAGTCCAACGTGCAAACTTCCAGCCTGGCAGACAACACCATTGGCTTCAGGCTGGGGTAAAGTCAAGTTCCAGCAGGAGACGTGAATTGTGAGGGTGACACTATCGCTCTATGTATCCATAAACTGGGTCTAAACTATGCATTCATACTACAAAGCCGACAAAGTGAAGAATATTGGTCATTGTCATCTTGCTACAGTATACGGTACGAGTACGGTAGTTGGCATGGCGTCGCACAGGGTTAGCGCCTGCGCAACAATCTAGGGTCATCCTCCATCTCTTGAATTTTACCCGATAAATTATTGGCCTCAATGGCTTATTTGAGTTCCAGGCACCATAGACTCCACGATCTGCTTTGAAGCTATCTAATGAGTGATGCGCGCAAGCGCAAACTACAAGCGTCATTGAACAAGTCAAGCGAACTGCCAGAGTCCCTGAGATTCGTCCCCTCCAGCGAGCCGCCGACAAATGGTCCACATGCCAAAAAGCAAAGGACGAACGACATTAGTTCCACCACTACTCCGAGAGTCTTCGACACGCACCTGCTTAACTTACAAGCGGAGCAATTGGTCAAATCTGTTCGACGAAAACCAGGCACGGATGATAATCTCACGAAACTTGTGTCCAGCATCACAAGGCTGATTCAGGCTATACCAGATCAAGAGCCGCTAAAGTTGAGCGATGCTCGTAAGCTCAGCAAACGTTGTGGTGTAGCACTGCCTTTTGATCCAGTTCCACCGGAAGACCTACAGATAAATTTCCAGTATGATTGTCCCGACTCGATTGAGGAAGGGGGGCTTTCCTCGATTCGTGCGCACTCCCGAACCGCTTCACCTGAAGCTGAGCTGTTTATTGAGCTGCCGAAATCAATCATACAAGAAAAGGACTATTTGAACAACAGAATTCACTTCAAAGCAGCATACTACCTATTTACAATCGCTCGGTCAATGAAGTCAAAATATGAAGTAAGCTATGAACAACGAACTTTGTTTGGGGTGAAAAGTTCGGTGTTATTGGTTGAGTACAAGCAAAGACGAGTTGTTATCAGCCTCTGCTTGTCCATGGATAGTTTCGAAGACCACAAGCTTATGCCAGATAAGAATGCAATTCGCAGTATCGAGGGTCCGTCACCACAATACAATGCATCTGTGTTGACGATGACCAGATACAATGTTTTTTTCACAACGCTCACTCAGACGTCTGAGACGTCTCCAAGATTTCGCGATTCCCTCTTGCTTGCGGAACGATATCTATCAAAGCGGTCATTGAACATCAGACTGGACCAGTGGGCCTTGACGACGGCATCATTGTTGTCCGGAGGGGGAAAGAATGGTGGAAAGGTGCTAAGTCCGAACGCATCAGCTCTACAACTTTTCCGAGGCACGGTCTTGTTCTTGTCGCAATTCTTTGCAGCTCCCGATGCCTCTGTGTCATTTGGAGACTCCCAACCGCATGTAGGTTGCTGGGTACGAGGTTTTGATCTCTTCTCAAATCTCTCTGACCAAGATAAAGCTCTCCTGGCTCATGAATTCAATCTAGCTGTGGCCCGACTAAGTGACGACGATACTGATTCTATAAAAGCATTTGAGACAGTGTTCCTCGACGATCATCGATACATAGGTGCTTGGGATCTCGAGATTCGAATCTCATCCGAGCAACTTGATGCCACCGATATACAGCGTATGTGGCGAACACTCAAGAAGGCTCTTGGAGATCGCGCAATATTAGTGAATGTCTCCAAGCCCGATACACATCAGCTCGTACCCGTGTCCGAGACACTGAGAGACGCAACTACAGGAAAGATCTCAATTGGCCTGCTGTTGAAGCGCCCAGCATGTCAAAGCACCATGGTTCTTGGTCCTCCTGCTAGCTCTCCTGATGCAGCATCGTTCAGATCCTTTTGGGGCATCCTTTCAGAGCTGAGGAAGTTCAAAGATGGTCGTATTCTTGAGTCTGTACTGCTGTCCAAGTCGAATCCTTGCCTGGATATATGTCAAAAGATTTTGGGACTGCATTTCCCAACATTAGATGCGATTGAAGAATGGTCCGTGTTTGGAACCGATTTCGCTGACAATCAAGCACTATTATCACAACAACAGGCTCTGGCAGCCGAATTTGACGAATTTGCCAGAATCGCTCGCGATCTGGACGACCTGCCTTTGCGTATCACAGACATAGCTTCTGCAGACCCGGTTTTTGCCGGTTGTGCCTCAAGCCTGCCGTCAAGCATCGAAGCTAGTCTGCAATTCGAAAGTTCTGCAAGATGGCCAGATGATCTCGAAGCGATACAGAGGACGAAAATTGCGTTCACTGTCGCTTTGCAGAAGTCCTTTTCCAATATACCAGGCGTCGTCAGTGCAGGAGTCGTACTAGAAAATCAATCATCTACAGAAGTGAATTTCAGCTCGGTGCAAAGCATTGTCAATGTCGCAGTGCTTCGAGTTGTCATGACGAGTCAGGTCTCATACAATATCCGTATACACTTCGATCGAGAATATACTCTATTGACTACATATCTGAAATCTGCTATTGCTCGCGCGGATCAACAATCAAGGAATCGTCATGAGTCTGCACTCAAGCTCTATCAGACGACTTTCTTGGTGAGTCAGACGCATATGCAATACATTCGAAATGTTGCCTCGAAGTACTCGGCATATTCGGAAGCGACCATTTTATTGAAGCAATGGTTTAGTGCACACTTGTTGACCTCATACTTTTCTGATCGTACTTTGGAATTAATAGGTCTATATATTTTCTCATCAAAGCACGAACTGCTTCCGCAATCGCCCTCATCCGCTTTCCTTCGTACGATGCGGCACCTGGCAATCTGGGACTGGCGACAAGAGCCTATGATCTTGTCCGAGGATCTCGACATACGCAAAGAGAACAGCAAAGTATTCGATCAGTTGAAAGTTCAGAATCCTGGACATTCTGCTATGATTTATACCCCTTATTCCGCTTCCGACATCGCCGTTGAACGAGTGGCAGCACTGCGAATGACAAGTCTTGCTAAAGCGACTCATATCGAGCTTCAAAATGGTAAGAGTGTCCCACAGACAATGACTACACCACTACATCAATTTGACTTTGTGATTGCACTCAAGGACGATCGCAAAGTCTCCAAGTACAAGAACATCAATACTACTGGAAGTCAATTAAGTTTGCTGAAAACTCTGTTCAAGCAGGAATTGCAAGAAATCTATGGTCACAGCTTGTGGCTATTCATGTCTCCAGACTCTGACACGATTGGGGCACTGATCGAGCCTGCCTTGCTACAGCCTCGGAAGTACAGGCCTAATCTGGGCTACCCCACAAAACCGGTCAAGAGCGAGGAGGGTCTGCAGGTTGTAGTGGATGTGTCTAGCATGTTGTCAGAGATACAGAGGCTTGGTGGAGATCTTGTACTCAATGTCATCAGCAAAGTCAAGTGACGGAAAGGTGGACTGCATGCGATTGAGAATCATCAAGCATAGCGAGCATAGCGATTCTGTATAGCAAATATAACAAAGACATGCGTCACGAGTCTATCAAGCATCTTCTGGACGTGTATGGCTGTGTAGTGTTAGTCTACTAATCGTACCACACCAGGCTGGGTAATGTGTTGACAAGTATTCGTCGTACCCGTCGGCAGTTCAACCAACTTTAGCCACATTTAATTCCATCGATTGTCGCGCTGAGCAGATGGGGAACCGACATGGATTATACGATAGTGAAGTGTTGTTTCATTGAGGGTGGTCCTTTGGTCAAATCAGTTGTCAAGAACATCTTGTATAGTCCAGAAATTGAAGATTCGGCCGACTAGTATGGCTCCGACACTCGAGAAATCGTTGAAGTCATTGGCGATATCTTCCAGTGCAAACTCTCAGGTCTTTGCACTGCTGGAACAGGACAAATTTAACGAGGCACTCAAATCAGCACAATCCGGCACAATTGGAGACGTGTCGAGTCTCTATGTTGCCTATGCTCAGTACAGACTGGGTCGTGAAGAGGAATGTCTGAGGACACTGGCGGACGCACAAGATCGAGCGAGTCTGCATCTCAGAGCACAAGCATTGTATCGTCTTGAGCAAGTCAGTTTGTCAGATTTGCAGCCCTTGAGCAGCGGCTTCATAGTCGATAACGAAGAGGCCGATCTGTCTGTCAATCGAGAAGCAATCTTGGCACAGCTAGCTGCCTTGTCCAAGGAAATCCTCCCGGAGTCGAGCAAGCCGAGCGTTATCAGTCACGAATACCTGTTCAATCGATCAATCTATCTGGCATTCCGTGGCCAAAAAGAGCAAGCAATTGAACTTCTTGAAGAGGCGTTGCAAACTCTCAATTCACTTCATCTCGATTCAGAAGACTATGACGCTGAAGTCGCACCTATACATGCTCAAATGGCGCACTTGACCGGAGACACATCTCAGAATGCAGATGCACATGACAAAATCACTGATAGCTCGACACATTTCCTGACAGGAATAAACTTCTTGAACAACGAGAATCCATATGCCAATTACAAAGCTTATATACAAGAATCGAGACTTCGTCCTTCAGCCCGTTTGTTCTCATACCAGAATCGATATGTTGCATATGACAGAATTCTAGCTATGCATTCCATTGGTCTATCGATCAAGAAGGCAACGAAGAAATACGTGTCTGACTTCGGTGCCATAGATCAGGAACGATGCTCAGCACTGAAGAGTCTAGTCACTTCGAAATCCGCGACAGAGTCTCTTTCAAAACAACTACAACATGATCCAAGCGACGTCGATACTGCTATTGCATTGATTGCGAAGACAATAACACAGAAGCACGGGGTTTCGAAGTCGATAAAGATAATAGAAGGAATTCCGGAAGCAATTCGTTACAGACATCCGGGCATAATCGGGGTCTTGTGTTCGCTGCAAAGCTTGGTTTCAGGTCGTGGCACGACTATCAAGACCATTGAGACAGCTCTCCAGCAGAGCTCCGGTACTGCGAAACAAGAGTTGCTGGCTGGCTGGATACAACAGACAATCGCACATGCATCATATCAGAAGTCAGAGACCTCTGCCATTGAGGAAAAAATACAGGAACTACTTTCCCTTGATTCGCACAACCTGGTTGCACAATGTGCGCAGTCGTATCTTCACGATACGTCAACGCAAGAGCCCTTACCCCTGCCAGACTTGTCCTCCATCGATATTGTGAGCCTCGAACTGGGCACTAAACGTGCTCACGATAACGATGCCCCTCAACGAACCGCGAAGAAAACAAAAGTCAAAAGTCCAGAACAGATAGAGGCAGAAAAGAAATTGGATCCCGAAAGGTGGCTGCCGAAGCGTGACAGATCAAGTTACAAGCCATCGAAGAAGGAGAAGATGAAGAGTAAAGGTGGCCATCAGGGTGGTGTGGTAGACGAATCACTCTCGACACAAGGCCCAGCGCAGGCAGTAAAAAGTGGAGAGGTCACGAGGAAAAAGAAGGGGAAAAAGGCAAAGAAGTGATCGAGCTTTGACCTGAAAGAACAGGTGTGCACTGCACTAGTTGTGGTCCGCGAGCTATAGCGGACTGAAAGCGACGTAGCATTCATACAAATATGGACGGCCACAATGCATCGAGCCATTTGTACTAAGCCATACTATCCACCCAAAACCATTGAGTATCTCTCCTGACCACTTGCATTCTCTCTTTTCATGAATTCCAGGCAAAAAAATCACACATCATGGAGGGGGTGATCATGAATGAGCAATTGTTTCAGGCAATGACTATGTCACTATCCATAACTTGACACATAAGATGATGCAAAGATTGAAAACCACAGTCATGCCATTTGTAATGCATGGTGCATTATGCACCAAAGATTCACAAACCAAGAAGCAACAATGAAAACTAAACTTTGCAATTGAACACTTTGTGACATGTGATTGAGCGATGGCGATGAACTCGTGCAAATTAGTCTCAAACTCAGCGTCGGCGAACTTTTGGGAGAATGAGATTTAGAACGGGCCTTGGTGGGTTGTCCATGAGCCGGCCTGACTCTGCTGCACCTCCACGTCTGTTTGAGATGTGATGGCAGATACATGATCGCCCACGGTAGGTGAGTTTTTTACGTAATGTTATTGTCACATGGACAACAACTGACACTGACACGGAGTATCTGAGAACTATGAGTTATGGAATCGCAAGACTTGCCAATGTCGTGGCATGGTGACCTCTTGGCGCGTGTGGCCGCGCGAGTTCACGACCATGTCTCATCACACCATGTGCATCCCAACGAGATCTTGACACATCGCGGTAGTCTGTGAAAAGTCGGGACTCGTTGAGTGTAGGAAGAGCTGATGCTGAGCCACCCATCTGCCACGGCGGCCCCAAACACAAGTTGAAGAGCGTGGGCCGATTCTGAGCTCCGGCGAGTCTCCACCCTCATTCCTGCTGCCAGCAAGGGTCACAGGAGCTACTGTCGCAGGTTCGAGGCCAAGCAGCTCGGATGTGCATCCAAGTACTAAAATCAACAGAATCCAGCAAGGGCACGCACGGGTCACCTCACATCTGCAACTTGTACGCCTGTGAGCGATGCACCTTGCAACGTGACATATCTCTCTCGTCGCACGTCCTCGTTTGCGCTATCCACAATCAATAGAGCATAAGTACAATCCTGACGTACTCAGGATACAACTCTGACACATCTGTGCTATAAGAAGCTACTGTATTATTCGCGGACCAAAACCGGTTCTGTGCTGTCTCAAATGGCAGAGCTCATTTGTGTATCAGCAGAAAAGGCGGTCGACTTCCTGGTCACTTGAAGCCCACAGATCGTGGCTGCTGCTGCTTGGCAAGTTCGATGTATCGCATGACACCCGTGACACCCTGAAGTGATGAAACAGCACCAGCCAATACCGGAGCGCCGGACACCTAGCATTCTGCCTGGCTGGCACAGCCTACTGGGAGAGCACGCTGAGGGATTGCTTCCGAGCGCCGCTCACAGTCAGAAAAAGCCTGCGGTGGCGCGTATCTAGTCCGCATTCGGTCGAAAGAGAACTCGGAAACACTAATC
Organism: Taphrina deformans; assembly: GCA_005281575.1. Taxonomy (NCBI): domain Eukaryota; kingdom Fungi; phylum Ascomycota; class Taphrinomycetes; order Taphrinales; family Taphrinaceae; genus Taphrina; species Taphrina deformans. Next base: position 219,210 of record RHGG01000005.1, on the reverse strand, counting down.
GATGCGCTCGCCTCGGAGATTTAACCCACGATTTTGAGGCGGCGCGATCGGACCCATGGATGCATTGGAAAGTGCATGAGAATTTTCACGATGCGGTAAGCGCCAAAAAAAAAAAGAGCAATCCGTCACAATCCATGCTTCACCAATCAAATCTGTAGAATACCCTCCGACTCCTTGGACCCCTACTACAGCCACGAGCACTCCCTTACAGGCTACCATGGCTGGACATTGCGCGGTGTCAAGACCGAGTCGTGTAGACAACCGGTAGGATTCGATACGCTACTACAGGCGATGGTCTGTGATCAGCAGCCCATTGCGAGTTTTGGAGTTGTCTCTCTTGGGCAGAAATTGGATTAGCAAGTCAATTGTGAATCGCACAATCCGGCCCCTGGTCTTTATGATTCGAGCAAGAGTGATGGAGATCGTCCGGCAGAAGAGAGGATCCGCAGAAGTCAACCCAGCCACGGAGAATGCAGATTCCACTCGAGGCGTCGATTTTGATGCGCCACAACGAAACTATCCATCCCATCACAATCATTGCACATTCCTTGTCTCACCCGCAGGAGGCAGGCATCACGACCGCGGGATTCAACGGCCTTCCGCAACCTGGCTTCTCTGTCTCCTGACAATCGGAGAGAAGACGTTAAAAAGAACTCGCCCGGCAATTCTGCAAAAATCCTCTATCGCTTACCCACACCTCTACGGACTTTCTACCGACCATGTGGTCTGCACTTGTAGCAGCTGCCGTCCTCGGACAAAGCGCTCTGGCCCAGAATCTCACGTTCGTTTCAATCAACGGTACTTCATTCAATTCGACATTGCCGCTCAATGGCACATACCAGAACAACACTGGACCTGCCGTGTTGCCCGGCGGCATTGCTACAGTCGCACCAGGTGCCGGTGCAGGAGTCGGCGCGATCGGAGGACCCAACACTGGAGCACAGGGACAGGCTGTCGTGGCTGGTGCAACCCCGGTCCCGGTCGTGACCGTCTTCCGAACCATCTATGCCAATACCGTTACATCCTATGGGACACTGTGCGCATGCACACCTGTCGCAACTGCAAATCCGCTTTCCGGACATTCTGACGCTGCATCTGGCGGTGGAAACTCAGACCCCTCGAACGGTGTGACCGGAGCTGGCGCAAACGCCGGTAAGACCGGCACTAGTGGTGACTCTGATGCTAAAAGCGGGACCGGATCCGCTGCAGCTCCAGCTGGACAAAACAACGCGGCTGGTTCAGATCCTGGCGTGGCAGGAACGTCACCACAAGCAGTCTCGGTGACCACAATCTATACCTTCACTACCTCCACTCTCTATCTGGACGTGCCAGCTAGTACCTACACCACAACTTACACGCAAGGACAGGCCCAGGCTGGTGTTTTCACAACTATCACAGTCCCAGCCTCAACTATTACACAATACATCACTCAAACCATCACCAAATACATTACCTTTACTGTCACCAATGGTGCCGGCGGTGCTGGCGTCAATGCTATCGGTGCCTCTACTAGCGTCGCGGGACCGTACATCAACACTACTGCCACTGCTACCGAAAGTCGAGGGGCTAATGTGGCTCCAGCACAGACCAATACAAGCCGTCCAAACAGCGCGTCGAGCACTGGTGACGGTGGTGCGAATGTTGCTCCGGTCGGTCGCTCGACACTCTCTAGCAATTCATTGGATTCTTCACCCACAGGTGCTATCAGTGCCTCTACTAGCGTCGCGGGACCTTACAGTAACACTACTGCCACTGCTACCGAAAGTCGAGGACCCAATGTATTTTCAGCACAGACCGATGCAAGCAGTCCAAGCAGCGCGTCGAGCACTGGTGACGGTGGTGCAAATGTGGCTCCGATCGGTCGTTTGACACTGTCTAGCCAATCGTTGGAGTCTTCAACCACAGAAGCAGTGACAGTGCCGACCTCAGCCTTCTTCATGACCTTCTCCGCTTCCCCTGTTTCGCAAGGTCCTTCATCTAGTTCGCAAGCTAGTGTCGCATCTAGCTCGACGACCGGCGCTTCTGCCACCAGTTCGACGACAGTAGACAGAAATGGAGGTGGTGACATTGGAGCTGAAGGTAACACAAGGACGAGAATTGCAGCAGTCACTACGAGCCTAGCGGGTTCCACCACCTCAAGCACGTCAAAATTCACCTCGATGCCTGTAGACAACTTGTTGTCATCCATCTCAGACTTAGTGTCTTCTGCTTTCCCGACTGTTGCCACCACAACAGAGGCTTCATTTGGACCGACATCATCGCCATCGTCCTCGTTCTCTTCAAAAGCAACTTCGTCCTCGATCGACCGTACTAGAGGAAACGGAATCGACGCTATTGGTCGTTCGACGACCGACGATGTCACGAGCACGACTTCCACTTCTTCGTTCTCGTCAGAGCGTGCTTTAACCATTTCACCATTACCGACATCCACGTCGTCTTCGGAACCTTCGTCTTCGCAATCCTCGTCAAAGTCTTCATCGTCATATTCAGCATCTCCGCTCTTGTCATTCTCAACCTCATCGAGCTCAGTAATGTCATCCAGCTCAGTAATGTCATCCACATCTCTTGAGACAACTTCATTGTCTAGCACTAGATTCGAGGCTCTATCTACTTTCAGTTCTGCCCCAGCCGAGTCATCCGGTGGTGCAGGAATTAACGGCCAAGGACGATCTATAACTGTGGGCTCATCATCCACGACTTCGTCGTCATCGAGTGCTACTCCAATCACATACTCGGCCAGCTCTTTCTCAACGTTCACCATCAGAATGAGTTCAAGTACATCAATCTCAACATCTGAGTCGAGCACAGAGAGTGTATTGACCACTTCTTCAAGCACTGAGTTTGAGGCGCAGCCAACCACGACTAGCGCTGTGTTTAGCTCATCAACTACTAGCTCAACAGCCACGGAAAGTGCGTCTTTGACTATGTCAAGTTCATCTCAGACCACGACGTCCACGGTATCGGCCACTTCGGTAAGTTCGACTTCCTCGGTTGCATTCAGCTCAGCACCAACCACCACTGCTGCCGCACCAACCACCAGTACTGCTGCAGAACCATCCACCTTCGCTGCCGCACCAACCACTAGTACTGCTGCAGAACCATCCACCTTCGCTGCCGCACCAACCACTAGTACTGCTGCAGCAACAACCACTACTGCTGCAGCGCCGACTACCAGTACTGCTGAAGCGCCGACCACCACTGCTGCTGCACCAACCACCACTGCTGCAGCGCCGACTACCAGTACTGCTGCAGCGCCGACCACCACTGCTGCTGCACCAACCACCACTGCTGCAGCGCCGACCACCAGTACTGCTGCCGCGCCGACCACCACTGCTGCAGCACCAACCACCACTACTGCTGCCGCGCAGACGACAACTGGCGAGGCTGCAGCACAAAGCGCTGCATAACTTCACCAGTAGGCTGTCGTATATGAATCAAAGGGAGTCCCAAGTTCAGACAAGCCTTTCTTATGACACTTCCAATAATCCTGCAACATCGTTTGTCACTAGAACAATCTAGGACGATGGGGACGTAGCACTTCTATTCATACTTTAGGACTTTAATCAAACTAGCTTTGATGGCGCACCTTAGAGCGTTACTTTATAGATTATGTAGTATACTTTTTCTCACCAATCTCGGTTGCGACTTGTGCAGATAGAGTTGTGTGCAGACGAATACAGGTCGTCTATCCTTTGCTAGAGGATCGGATGGCAGGGTCTCGTCATACCCGATGAAGACTTGAATGCTCCGAAATTATAGGATCCGTCCAAGCTGCGCATCAGTAGACTTCAGATCCTGACCTTGTCATTACTCAATCTACATGAGACGCACAACATCTTTGAAAGAGCCACAAAATTTACGACATATGTCAAGCATACCTTGTTTTATGCTACGCATGTTCTGTAGATTGCAATGACTGGAATCGCTGATCTTGTTGAAATCAGATTTGATCGACCATATGACTAGGATCAGATAAGATGATCCATGACTGGCATATATAGCAGTGTGTGCTGTGCAGTTTGCCGTCGTTACAGTATCACAGAGTCAAGATGAAATTCGAGTTGAGCACCGTTGTTGTCCTTCGTAATCACTCACCGATTTGTTTGCTGAATACTCTAACCGTGCATAGTTGGGGTCGTCGCAGCCGCCGCGATTGACAATGAGTTTGGGGAGTCATTGATTGAGGCACCGAGCGCAAGGGGAGACTGCATCTTTTCGTTCTGTTACCCGGCCACAGCTCCGAAAGGACTACACGAGATTACATCGGCAAACACTGGCATCTCGAAGGCAGACTGTCCTGACTTGAAGCCGGTATACCACTCTCGACAGGTCCCTTGTGGAGAGACCGGAGGTACTGGGTACCGAATGACCTCGCCGCCAACATGCAAAAAATCGTGCACGGCCTACACTCGAGGACCAGAACATTCGTGGACTACCGAGCACGGCGTCGTCAAGGTTGGTATTACCGGATTTGTCAGAGCTTGGTGAGCTACGAGGCACTGTGCAGCTATAGGTCTCGTAAAAGCATTGCAGATTGATTTGTAGCACAAGTAGATCTCATGAATTACCTTTTCTTCCGTCTCTCTTTCTCGTGGGCTTTCTCATCAAGTGTGAAACGAGTTTTCACGATCCGAATGACCACTTTGGTACAAAGACTTGATCTTTCAGGTTTGGTGAACTTGACAAATGTAGTTCACAATTCTGAAAAAGACATTCCGCAAATTCGAGTGTTGAAAGGTGATTGTTTCGGAGTGCTGAATGTGAAGCTCTACCCAGGAACTTACCCACGAAGATAATCTGAACACACAAACTACGGGCATCACGAAAATCATTCACAAATCTAGGATCAGAGCATGACGTTTTGACGACGATGTCGACGACAACTCTAACAACAATGGTAACAACGAATCTGACGACAATCTTGACAATAATCTTAACTATGATCATGTATAAAATTTGGACAGCAATCATGACAACAGTTCGGACGACAACCACAACAAGAATTCTGTACGTTGCGTTGACCATGATCTTGACAGTGATCATGACAACGACTTCAACAGTGATCGACAATTTTTGACAAGAACTTTGACAATCATTGTAATGGCATTGTTGACAATAGGCTTGGCACGTAGGTTTGGTTCAAACCTGAACCCAGTGATTTCTTCTACCCTTATTCTTGGACCATACCTCGACCCCAAATGGCCAATTGAGCAATCTGATTGGCCGACAAGGTCGTGCGGCTGGCTGCAGGTGGCTTACGGGTGGACATCGGACCATACCTTGACCCCCAGCCAATGGGAGAGCAAGCCTGACCATACCTCAACCATCCCTCCCTGCTTGGAGAAAACAGTTGAGAGCCACACACTACCGTGGCTAAACTTGGCACGTAGGTTTGGTTCAAACCTGAAACCCGTGGTTTCTAACCGGAAACCAGAAAGCCTCAAAATCCGGTTTGGTTCAGATCTCGGTTCTCAGCCACCGGGTTCAACCTATTTTAGACAAAGGTTTGGTTCAAGTCAAACCATGGTTAAACCAGTGGTCGTTTGAGTATTACACGGAGATTTTTCAATATTTTTGTACTTGAACATTCAAAACAATTATGAGATGGTGAACCATAGCTTCAATTGAGGTTATATTGTGTTTAAGACTCATGTATGGCTTGCTAGACAATTTCTTGGTGTGCAATCAAGTTGTAATATACACCCAATTCATTTCAAGCCACCCGCCATTAAAAACTTTCAATAACCTGAAATAATTGGTTTATTGCGGTAATTTGCACCAAAACCACTATTAACTAGTGAATTCAGGTTATTTCTGGTTGCACACCATCATACAAAATGTTTTTCATGTGGTCGCTGCAATTAACACATCAAGATGATGAAAGTGAAGTGTTATTCAATGTCACGATCCGTGATAAACTCGAAATAACAGAAGAGCTGTAGAGGCGAGCTCCCCGCGATGGGCGAGCTCCTCGAGGAGCTCACGATCAAACCGCGTGACTCGCTAATCCCGAGTCTCGCGGGTGCGCATAAATAGCGGGTTTGTGCGAGCGTAGTACAGCGATTTGTTAACGTGTAATAAACTGATATAGTGATCATTAGACCAAGCTACTCTACTTAGTACTTCGATACCAGAACCAGAAGCCGAGACACCCTGGAGACCCGGGTGAATCGTGACATATTAACAAATCCCTCATTCGAACCGCTAAGTAGTATGAGTAATTTGGCTGATCAACCCACGGATTCCGAGAGACACCAGGCCCTCACGGAGGCCCTGGGTGCAGCGCAAGACGTGAATGCCTTCCGGGAGATTATTCTCCAGATGGACAAGGAGCATCGTCTTGCCCTCGAGGCTCTCCGTGTGCGATCGGGTCGCTCGGAGCACCTTAAGTTCAAGTTGAACACGCCAGACGAGTTTCACGGTACACGCGAGAAACTCGAGACTTTCTTATTCCAGATGGAGCTGAAATTCGAAGCGGAACCCGACGTCTTTAGCACAGACCACCGACGGACCATATGTGCTATCTCCTACCTTCGAGGAGAAGCGTACGAGTGGGTAATCCCAGCTCAGCGGCTTGGGCTGGAAGCCTCGTTCCCGACTTACACGGTTTTCCGTGAAGCCCTGGTACGCGCGTTCGGCGATCCCAACGAGCTTGACAATTACGAACATAAGATCCAACTCCTCCGGCAACACGGTAGTTGCGCGGATTACACTCGGGTGTTYATGTCGCTTTGCACGCGTCTCGGTTGGAACCAGGAAGCCCTTCAATCCCAGTATCGACAAGGCCTCTCCGACGCCGTGAAGGACCAGATGATTCATGTAAACACCGGTATACTACTCCAGGATATGATCGATCAAGCCTTGTTAATCGATGGTTGCCTAGAAGCTAGGCGAATCGAACGACAAAACGAGAAGTCCCTGCGTGACCGGATTGCACCGTATACCGGGCCGAGACGGCCTTTCGAGAAACGCGCGTATACCGGGCCCACGAGAGACACGGGAGNTGAAATTCGAAGCGGAACCCGACGTCTTTAGCACAGACCACCGACGGACCATATGTGCTATCTCCTACCTTCGAGGAGAAGCGTACGAGTGGGTAATCCCAGCTCAGCGGCTTGGGCTGGAAGCCTCGTTCCCTACTTACACGGTTTTCTGTGAAGCCCTGGTACGCGCGTTCGGCGATCCCAACGAGCTCGACAATTACGAACGGAAGATCCGACTTCTCCGGCAACACGGTAGTTGCGCGGATTACACTCGGGTGTTTATGTCGCTTTGTACGCGTCTCGGTTGGAACCAGGAGGCCCTTCGATCCCAGTATCGACAAGGTCTCTCAGACGCCGTGAAGGACCAGATGATTCATGTAAATACCGGTGTATTACTCCAGGATATGATCGATCAAGCCTTGTTAATCGATGGTCGCCTAGAGGCTAGGCGAATCGAGCGACAAAATGAGAAGTCCCTGCGTGACCGGACCGCACCGTACACCGGGCCAAGACGCCCTTTCGAGAAACGCGCGTACACCGGGCCCACGAGAGACACGGGAGGATATGCTCCCATGGAGATCGACGCGGTGGAGGCCACCACGTCGAAGAAGCAGGAACAACGAAGACTTGGGAAGTGCTTCACCTGTAACAAGACCGGACACTTAGCAAGAGACTGTCCTGAGAAGAGATCAAAAAACTAGACCCCAGAGTGGCTCGGGGGCAGGCAGTCTCTGGGGGAAACAATGTCCCGACCGACCAGAGTGTCGTGATAAACAGTATCGGCGAGGGAGCCGCGGAAGTCCGGGACTTCCGGTTACTCAGGTTGGACCTGAGGGTAACGGTGGACGATCGGATCGTGACCACCAAGGCCTTGATAGATTCGGGCGCATCTTTGAACTTTGTTAGTCAACGATGGGTGACCAGAAACCGGGTTTCTGTGGCCACCATGAGTACACCTCTTGATGTAAAGACGGTGGATGGTACCCCTGTCCGTGGCGGACAAGTAGAGACCGTGACGCGGGGCGTCCGGGTGATGCTAGGGGGTGAGAAGGAGTTGGATGTAGCATTCAACGTCCTTCCGGAGTCCAACCATGATATGATACTGGGTATGACATGGTTGAAGGAGATTAATCCGATTATTGACTGGCGCGCGGGTCGCCACGACGTGGCCCACGCCGAGACAATATCGAATATACAGGAAGACACGGACCCCCGGCGACGCGCCGGACCCGTGGAAGACAAGGACTTACAGATCGACATGGACCACAATACCGCCATGGTCGACCGACATTATCGAGAGTTCCGGGAACTCTTCGACAAGTCGAAGTCAGAGGTACTCCCGAAGCATTCGGAGTACGACCACGAGATTGAGCTTGTTCCGGGTTCTAAGTTACCTGTCGGACGGGTATACCCGTTAAACGGGGAACAAGCCAAGATCCAAAGGGAGCAGATAGAGGATCTGCTCAAGAAAGGCTTTATACGACCTTCGAAGAGTCCGACTGCGGCTGGTCAATTCTTCGTGAAGAAAAAGGACGACCCAACGGGCCGGGGCGTCCAGGATTACCGGAGACTAAACGACATCACGGTGAAAGATGTAACACCGCTGCCCTCGATCCTCGAGACGTTCGATCGTATCGCGGGAGCCCGGTATTACACGCAACTCGATTTGCGCGGTGCATACTATTTGATCCGTATGAAAGAGGGTCACGAGTATTTAACAGCCTTCAGGACACGTTGGGGGTTGTTTGAATTCTTGGTCATGCCTTTCGGATTGACTAATGCTCCGGCGACATTCCAGCGAATGATCAACAGCGTGTTGCGCGAGCATCTCGATGTTTTCGTGGTAGTATATCTGGACGATATACTCGTGTTTTCCGATAGCGCCGAGGAACACACGCGACACGTTTCGGCCGTGTTATCCCTGCTCAAAGAGGCAAACCTTTTCGTGAAATTAGAGAAGTGTCGATTTCACGTACAAGCAGTACAGTTTCTAGGTTATGTTATTGGACCAGAGGGGTTACAGATGGACCCAACGAAGCTCCGCGCAATCCGGGATTGNACGAGAGACACGGGAGGATATGCTCCCATGGAGATCGACGCGGTGGAGGCCACCACGTCGAAGAAGCAGGAACAACGAAGACTTGGGAAGTGCTTCACCTGTAACAAGACCGGACACTTAGCAAGAGACTGTCCTGAGAAGAGATCAAAAAACTAGACCCCAGAGTGGCTCGGGGGCAGGCAGTCTCTGGGGGAAACAATGTCCCGACCGACCAGAGTGTCGTGATAAACAGTATCGGCGAGGGAGCCGCGGAAGTCCGGGACTTCCGGTTACTCAGGTTGGACCTGAGGGTAACGGTGGACGATCGGATCGTGACCACCAAGGCCTTGATAGATTCGGGCGCATCTTTGAACTTTGTTAGTCAACGATGGGTGACCAGAAACCGGGTTTCTGTGGCCACCATGAGTACACCTCTTGATGTAAAGACGGTGGATGGTACCCCTGTCCGTGGCGGACAAGTAGAGACCGTGACGCGGGGCGTCCGGGTGATGCTAGGGGGTGAGAAGGAGTTGGATGTAGCATTCAACGTCCTTCCGGAGTCCAACCATGATATGATACTGGGTATGACATGGTTGAAGGAGATTAATCCGATTATTGACTGGCGCGCGGGTGCGGTGCTGCACCGGGTCGCCGAGACAATATCGAATATACAGGAAGACACGGACCCCCGGCGACGCGCCGGACCCGTGGAAGACAAGGACTTACAGATCGACATGGACCACAATACCGCCATGGTCGACCGACATTATCGAGAGTTCCGGGAACTCTTCGACAAGTCGAAGTCAGAGGTACTCCCGAAGCATTCGGAGTACGACCACGAGATTGAGCTTGTTCCGGGTTCTAAGTTACCTGTCGGACGGGTATACCCGTTAAACGGGGAACAAGCCAAGATCCAAAGGGAGCAGATAGAGGATCTGCTCAAGAAAGGCTTTATACGACCTTCGAAGAGTCCGACTGCGGCTGGTCAATTCTTCGTGAAGAAAAAGGACGACCCAACGGGCCGGGGCGTCCAGGATTACCGGAGACTAAACGACATCACGGTGAAAGATGTAACACCGCTGCCCTCGATCCTCGAGACGTTTGATCGTATCGCGGGAGCCCGGTATTACACGCAACTCGATTTGCGCGGTGCATACTATTTGATCCGTATGAAAGAGGGTCACGAGTATTTAACAGCCTTCAGGACACGTTGGGGGTTGTTTGAATTCTTGGTCATGCCTTTCGGATTGACTAATGCTCCGGCGACATTCCAGCGAATGATCAACAGCGTGTTGCGCGAGCATCTCGATGTTTTCGTGGTAGTATATCTGGACGATATACTCGTGTTTTCCGATAGCGCCGAGGAACACACGCGACACGTTTCGGCCGTGTTATCCCTGCTCAAAGAGGCAAACCTTTTCGTGAAATTAGAGAAGTGTCGATTTCACGTACAAGCAGTACAGTTTCTAGGTTATGTTATTGGACCAGAGGGGTTACAGATGGACCCAACGAAGCTCCGCGCAATCCGGGATTGGCGGGCACCCGTGTCGAAACAGGGCCTACAGAGGTTCCTGGGCTTCGCGAACTATTATCGACGGTTTATCAAGGGGTACTCGAAAATAACTCGCCCCCTGAACGACCTGACACGCGATGTTCCCTACGAATGGGGACAAGACCAGGAAAAGGCTTTCCAAACACTGAAAGAGGCTTTCCAGTGTGAGCCGGTACTGGCGCATTACCGAGAGAATGAGCCGTTATATCTAGAGACGGATGCGAGCGACGTTGCCCTGGGATGCGTGCTATCCCAGAGAGGCCCGGATAACGCGCTACACCCGATATCCTTTTACGGCAGGTCTTTCACGCCTGCAGAGCATAACTACGATATCCACGATAAAGAATTACTCGCCATCGTCTCCGCGTTTAAAGAGTGGAAACCGTGGATGGCGGGCTCCGTGGACACCACGGTATACACGGATCACCGAAACTTGCTATACTTCTTCCAGAAGCAGAGCTATAAACAGCGCCATTGGAGATGGAGTGAGGAGCTTTCAGAATTCCAGTACAAGATCGTGTACAGAGAGGGTCACAAGCAGGGCTTGTCTGACGCCCTATCGAGAAAAGAGGAGTATTCGCTACACCCGCAAGACGCGCGTGTAACGCGACAAACAATGCCTCTGCTAGATCAGGAGATCTGGCACGACGGAGGGGGGGACGGAAATCCTGCCATTAATGCCATTAACAGTGCAGAATCGAACAATTCCGAGACAGCATTGATGATGCGTATAATCGAGGCTACCGCGAAGGACGAGACGCTCGATCCCCGCGGTACAGACGCTACAGACGGATACACCAGGAGAGCCGGGCTCATCCTGCAAGAAAATCGCATCGTGATTCCAGCCGACGAACATCTCCAGACAGAGATAATTCGTACCAGGCACGACGTGCCTTTAGCGGGTCACCGGGGAATCTCGAAGACACTTCAGTGCCTTCAGCGCGAGTACACCTGGAAGGGCATGAAGGAAATGGTTTCCCGTTATGTCCTGACGTGCGATATCTGCAATCGCACGAAACGAGGTCTTCAGAGACCAATAGGCCTTCTACGGCCACTGCCGGTCCCAGAGACACCTTGGTCATCTATCAGCATGGATTTCATAATGCCATTACCGACATCTCACGGGTTTGACGCGATCCTCGTGGTAGTAGATAGACTCACCAAGATGTCCCATTTCATTCCAACACGTACTGACGTGGACGCCGCGGGCGTAGCGTCTTTGTTGATGAACGGGATTATTCGGTACCACGGTATACCCGACAACGTCGTGAGCGACAGGGGCTCCGTGTTTGTATCGCAGATTTACACCCAGTGGTGCGCAAGGCTACAGATTGAACGAAGACTCTCTACAGCTTATCACCCTCAGACTGACGGTCAGACGGAACGAGTAAATCAGATATTAGAACAGTACCTACGTGCGTACTGTAATTACCAGCAAGATGACTGGCACGATCTACTCTGGATGGCCGAGTTCTCCTATAACAGCGGGTCATCCTCGACCACCACGATGTCACCGTTTATCGCGAATTACGGTCACCACCCGAACATGGATCTAAGCTCGCGCATATCGCGACAATTGGACGTCGCGGAAGGATTGGGAGACACGACAGAACGTCGCCTCCGGCGCATCTCGGAGATCCAGACGTTCGCGAAACAGGAGATTACCCTGGCACAAGAGAGATACAAGCGTTTTGCCGACGCAAAGAGACAACCAGATCCCGGTTTCACAAGCGGTGAGATGGTCTGGCTGTCAGGAGACCATATCAAGACCACACGGCCGATGAAGAAGCTGGATTACCAGTGGCTGGGTCCCTTCAAGGTGCAGACAAAGGTCAAAGATACGGCGTACATGTTGGAGCTCCCCAGCTCCATGAAAATACATAACGTGTTCCACCCTAGCCGGTTACGCAAGGTTAGTGGAGCCGCTCCACCCCCGCGTAACACGAAACCCACGACGCTACCGATAGTCGTGGAAGGCGAGGAGTACCATGAGATCGAGGAGATCCTGGACTCACGGAGGAAAGGGAGAGGACTGGAATACAAGGTACGATGGAAAGGTTACGACATACAAGACGATACGTGGGAACCCGCATCCATGTTACGCGAGGATACCCCGGAATTAGTGGACACCTTTCACGAGCGATACCCCGGACGGCCCGGGCTATCCAATACACACGGTAATGCCTATCGCATCGGTCGACGCTTGAACAACAAGAGGCACACGGACGAACCAGCAAGAGCCACTCAGTAAGCCCGAGCAGGGCCAAGGCATCTTCTATACCGAGGAGGTATAGACCAAAAGAGATACCAAAAGATAGCGCACCTGGGAGGGATTGTGAAGGTCGGCCACACCACAGGGCACCCGGCCCGTACGGGACTCGAACAAATGCCCTATGCGTGTGTGTGGTCCTACCACACTATCGCTCCCACCTACGCCAAATGGGCTGGTTGTAACCCGTACAACATAACGAAGGTAATACTATAGAGAGACCTGAAAGGCAGGTGCGTCGCCAGGCACGTGTGCGTCGTCAGTCACATGCGCGTTGACGACGCAACGCAGCGTCGTGCGTAGCTGCCAGACCTCGGGAATCAGCGCAACGGAATCGTTGGAGATCGCTATAAGCTGGAGAAACAGGAGCACAAGCGATCCCGGCTGTTTGGGCACAACAAGAAAGAAAGAAACAACAAAATTAATAAACTAACTATCATTTTCGGTAGGACCCTCTACCAGATCGCCGTTTTTGTCTTCTGTGAAGACAGAGCCTTCACGGTAGGAGCTTGGCCGACCTGTTTCCCCCGAGGAGCTTTTGGAGCTGGAGTCGTGCAATACGAAAACTTCCGAGTTTTCGGTAGGAGCCCGACGACTCGGTGTCGGGCTAACGGAGGATTGGCGGGACGGGCCCGGGCTTGGGCTCGCGGTACCCAGTGGCCGGGCGGCGGTCGACGGGCGAGAGAGGCTCGGGCTCAAGCTCGCGGTAGAGAACCGACGTACCGGGGTCGTCCTCGCGGTAGGCGAGAGCAGCGGGGGTTGTCGGTAGGAACTGACCGACAAGGGACGGCGGTAGGGACTGTAGGGCGGGGTTCTCTGGTAGGCAGGGGGACCCTGGGACTGACTGCAAGACGGTGTCGCGACTCTCCTTCTCTACACATGTCAGTTTCCCCCCGAACAAACAAAAAACTCACGTTTGGAGAGGTAGGAGGGGGCATTCCGTCGATGAATCGTGCACCCTGAAGAGCCCGGGGGACCGCGGGGATGCCGGCCAGGGAACATGCAGTATGCCTGACCCGGCATCCATAGCACCCTGACCCCCGGGACCCTTCTCGTGAGAAGCAAGCGAGAGAAAGCCGGCGACACTCAAAACACCGGGAGGGAGATATGACCACTGTGAATCGTCTGCCGTGGCCATCATCAAAAATTCGGATATTGCCGCCAGAAGACATGTTAATGTTACGTTGGAGGAATCGAATTGCCAGCGAAGCCGTATATATACCTCTCACCCCGATTCTCAGGGGTAGCTATCGTCGCCATCTTCCCTATAGTTCGATAATCTCTTGAGATGAGCTCAATTACAGAGATTGTTGCAACAACAGCGACACACTATAATAGATGGATTTTAATACCCAGGAAGTACCAACAANGATAGTCGTGGAAGGCGAGGAGTACCATGAGATCGAGGAGATCCTGGACTCACGGAGGAAAGGGAGAGGACTGGAATACAAGGTACGATGGAAAGGTTACGACATGCAAGACGATACATGGGAACCTGCATCCATGTTACGAGAGGATACCCCGGAATTAGTGGACACGTTCCACGAGCGATACCCCGGGCGGCCCGGGCTATCCAATACACACGGTAACGCCTATCGCGTCGGTCGACGCGCGAACAACAATAGGCACACGGACGAACCAGCAAGGGCCACTCAGTAAGCACGAGCAGGGCCAAGGTATCTTCTATACCAAGGAGGTATAGACCAAAAGAGACACCAAAAGATAGCGCACTTGGGAGGGATTGTGAAGGTCGGCCACACCACAGGGCACCCGGCCCGTACGGGACTCGAACGGATGCCCTATGCGTGTGTGTGGTCCTACCACACTATCGCTCCCACCTACGCCAAATAGGCTGGTTGTAACCCGTATAACATCACGAAAGAGATACTATAGAAAGACCCGAAGGGCACGTGCGTCGAAGTACACACGTGCATCTTTGGGCACGTGTATGTCGACAGGCACGTGTATGTCGACAGGCACGTGTGCGTCGTCAGGCACGTGTGCGTCGGCGACGCGACGCAGNCTGCAGTTGCTTTGCCAAGAAGTCTGCAGAGGCTACAGACAAGGGTTGCTGAGATACTGCAGCAGCGGTAGCCTCTGGATGCACCTCAAAGTACTGACGCTGACCCAGGGTCTGTAGCTTGCAGATTCTCAGACCCGTCAGACCTTGAGCTGATGAGCTTTGTCCATGCACCTGCTTGACGTGTTTACAAGCAGCCTTCACGTGTAGGCTACTCCAAGCAGTACAAGTCAGACAAGCATAGCCATTGTACACAGGCAGGCTGGTTATGCGCCCCACTGGCTGTGCTGAAAATAAACGGTCCTTGACCAAGCTAAATGGAGGCAGGCACATCCGATTGATGTTAGCCTGCAGGAGCTTGCATTCTCTCAGAGAGAGCTGGTGCTGTGTGCGGAAGTGTACCAGGGCAATAGACCCTGCACGATTGACTGCCACAACAACACGGCAGCGCTTACAGACTATGAGACCGTGGTCGGGCTCATGGTGAATGAGGTCCATCAAAGCCACCCAGAGCTCTTCCCTTGCTCACCCAGCTTAGGGGCAGCACTGCCTGCGTTTGCTTCAAAATGCATACTGTGCATAAGTCTGGGTCATTCAGGAAGAGAGCAGCGGTGCTCAATGGGGTCAATTTTGGAGCTCAGGGCAGCATGTGGGTACGTGTTCTGGAGCTCTCATGCCTAAAGCTGAGGCGTGTGCGGGCCTTGGTTGACACGGGTGTGCAGCCCTTGGTCGACACAGGTGTGCAGCGCTGGATCGACACACTGTAGGGCTCTCAAATTGGGTTTTCCTGGAGCCACAGTTGTGGCTGCCGTCCTCGTTCCTACAAGCAGAGGGCCAAATTGGGTTTTCCTGGAGGAAGCGCTGCCATTGGCCTAAATTGCACTTTCCTCGCATAGCCACCCGTACACCACCCGCAGCCACCCGCATAACCCTCTCGTTCAATCAGAGGGCTGGAATGGCCGTTTCAAATTGGGTTTGCCCCATGGAATAAGGGTAGGCCTCAGGAATCAGCACAACGGAATCGTCGGAGATTGCTATAATCTGGAGAAACAGGAGCACAGGCGATCCCGGCTGTTTGGAAACAACAAGAAAGAAAGAAACAACAAATTTATTAAACTAACTATTGTTTTTGGTAGGACCCTCTACAAACTTGCCATTATCGTCCTCTGTGAAGACAGAAACTTCTCGGTAGGAGCTTGGCCGACCCGTTTGTCTCTGTGGGCGGTTGGCCGGGGTCACCCATGGTCCGCTGTCCCAATGGGTCCCCGGCCCGGAGCGTGTGACGGTAGGAGACCGACTGCGGGCTGGGCTGGCGGTAGGGAGGGTGAATGGGGCTGGGCTGGAGGTAGGAATCCGGCGAACCGGCGTCGGGCTGGCGGTAGGTGCGCGACTAGGGGGCCTCTGGTAGGGCGACTGTCGGGGGGATGCGGTAGCTGCTCTCTGCTCAGGTTAGCTCTTTGCCCCAGACAAACGAGAAACTCACCCTTGGCGTGGTAGGAGGTGGCATGTCGTCTACAAAACGACCTTTTCAAAGAGCCCGGGGGGTAGATGGGCTACCGGCAAACGAGCAGGCAGTATGCCTGACTCGACAGCCGTAGCAGCCCGATCCCCGGGACTCCTCTCTGGCAAAACACGACAAGCGTAGCCTGTCGCACTCGATACACGGTAGATTCGCTATCACCACTGGGAATCTGTTTCCTTCGCCGTCGTCATATATGCGGATTTCGTCGGTATAGGTCATGTGAATGGTACGTTGGAGGAATCGAATTGCCAGCGAAGCCGTATATATACCGTGCACCCCGATTTTCAGGGGTAGCTATCGTCGCCATCTTTCCTGGAGTTCTATAATCTCTGGAGATGAGCTCAATTACAGAGATTACTGCAGACGAGCAACACACTATAATAGATGGGTATTTAATACCCAGGAAGTACCAGCAGCTCTCTAAGACGAAAGAGACTGGGTACGCCTTGGCCAAGGGTCATAGTAAGTATCAGGCAAAGGTGTATCGAGCTTGGGAGGCAGAGTCCTGGAGGCCGAGTAGGTACACTTCTGTCGGGCGTAGATGCACTCCGCGCATTTCACGCTAAACGGGAGATTAGCGCATATCTCGGGCGGCGCGGGTTACACGAACATCGATTTGGTCGATCTGTACCCGACATAACAGATAAGCTTGTTGACCTCGCACCGAGAGCAGGGCGAGACTTTCTCGCCGGTCTCGACGACTTTCAAAGCTTGGAGAAGAGGATCACTTGGACGAGAGCTATTGGACGAAGACATGTCCTAGAGGCTAGGACACAGGGGAGGAGGACCTGATGTCACGATCCGTGATAAACTCGAAATAACAGAAGAGCTGTAGAGGCGAGCTCCCCGCGATGGGCGAGCTCCTCGAGGAGCTCACGATCAAACCGCGTGACTCGCTAATCCCGAGTCTCGCGGGTGCGCATAAATAGCGGGTTTGTGCGAGCGTAGTACAGCGATTTGTTAACGTGTAATAAACTGATATAGTGATCATTAGACCAAGCTACTCTACTTAGTACTTCGATACCAGAACCAGAAGCCGAGACACCCTGGAGACCCGGGTGAATCGTGACACCAGGCTGCAAAGCTGGGTCAGATGACTTGCATCAAGGCCAACCTGGTGCTCCTGCATCTCATCCAGAGTCTCTAGCTGCCCTCTCACTGGGCCTGGCTGCGCTGGCTGGCTATTGTGGGCCTGGCAGGACTGGCAAGGTCGAGCTCCACTGTGGTGTCGACAGGCGTGAGCTCCCGTATCGTGAGGGGAAGGATTTTGCCAACGCATCTGCACCTGCCCTGCTGAGTTACACATGCGATGGAGAGGGAGAGAAAGCAGCTTGAACCCAGCTTCAGTGGTATCTGTAGCTCTCTGTAGCTCTTTGCGAGCTGGGTTAAGCACGACAAGACCTCTGACACAGTCTCTGGTTGACAAGAGCTTTGATTCCTGGATTGTATAGGTCTACAGGCTCATACACGAATTTGCATTCAAATTGCACACGAATTTGCACTCAAATTCGCACAAGCTTTGCTCTCTGTACTCTATCAGCTTGGGAGAGCACGACAAGACCTCTGACATAGTCTCTGGTCGATAAGAGCTCAGATCCCTGGGCTGCATAGCTCTACAAGGTCAAATTGCCCACGAATTCACGTTCGAATTGCCNGGGTCCTCTGGTAGGGCGACTGTCGGGGGGTTGAGGTGCCTGCTCTCTGCTCAGGTTAGTCCTTTGCCCCAGACAAACGAGGAACTCACTCTTGGCGTGGTAGGAGGTGGCATGTCGTCTACAAAACGACCTTTGCGAAGAGCCCGGGGGGTAGATGGGCTACCGGCAAACGAGCAGGCAGTATGCCTGACTCGACAGCCGTAGCAGCCCGATCCCCGGGACTCCTCTCTGGCAAAACACGACAAGCGTAGCCTGTCGCACTCGATACACGGTAGATTCGCTATCACCACTGGGAATCTGTTTCCTTCGCCGTCGTCATATATGCGGATTTCGTCGGTATAGGTCATGTGAATGGTACGTTGGAGGAATCGAATTGCCAGCGAAGCCGTATATATACCGTGCACCCCGATTTTCAGGGGTAGCTATCGTCGCCATCTTTCCTGGAGTTCTATAATCTCTGGAGATGAGCTCAATTACAGAGATTACTGCAGACGAGCAACACACTATAATAGATGGGTATTTAATACCCAGGAAGTACCAGCAGCTCTCTAAGACGAAAGAGACTGGGTACGCCTTGGCCAAGGGTCATAGTAAGTATCAGGCAAAGGTGTATCGAGCTTGGGAGGCAGAGTCCTGGAGGCCGAGTAGGTACACTTCTGTCGGGCGTAGATGCACTCCGCGCATTTCACGCTAAACGGGAGATTAGCGCATATCTCGGGCGGCGCGGGTTACACGAACATCGATTTGGTCGATCTGTACCCGACATAACAGATAAGCTTGTTGACCTCGCACCGA
The DNA here is from genome assembly GCA_005281575.1 of Taphrina deformans. NCBI lineage: Eukaryota > Fungi > Ascomycota > Taphrinomycetes > Taphrinales > Taphrinaceae > Taphrina > Taphrina deformans. Next base: position 200,376 of record RHGG01000005.1, on the reverse strand, counting down.
GAGCAGGGCGAGACTTTCTCGCCGGTCTCGACGACTTTCAAAGCTTGGAGAAGAGGATCACTTGGACGAGAGCTATTGGACGAAGACATGTCCTAGAGGCTAGGACACAGGGGAGGAGGACCTGATGTCACGATCCGTGATAAACTCGAAATAACAGAAGAGCGGTAGAGACAAGCTCCCCGCAATGAGCGAGCTCCTCGAGGAGCTCACAATCAAACCGCGTGACTCGCTAATCCCGAGTCTCGCGGGTGCGCATAAATAGCGGGTTTGTGCGAGCGTAGTACAGCGATTTGTTAACGTGTAATAAACTGATATAGTGATCATTAGACCAAGCTACTCTACTTAGTACTTCGATACCAGAACCAGAAGCCGAGACACCCTGGAGACCCGGGTGAATCGTGACATAAACGGGAGATTAGCGCATATCTCAGGCGGCGCGGGTTACACAAACATTGATTTGGTCGATCTGTACCCGACATAACAGATAAGCTTGTTGACCTTGCACCAAGAGCACGGCGAGACTTTCTTGCCTGTCTCGACGACTTTCAAAGCTTGGAGAAGAGGATCACTTGGATGAGAGTTATTGGACAAAGACATGTCCTAGAGGCTAGGACACAGAGGAGGAGGACCTGATGTCACAATCCGTGATAAACTCAAAATAACAGAAGAGCGGTAGAGGCAAGCTCCCCACAATAGGCAAGCTCCTCGAGGAGCTCATGATCAAACCGCTTGACTCGCTAATCCCAAGTCTCGCGGGTGCGCATAAATGACAGGTTTGTGCGAGCGTAGTACAGCAATTTGTTAACGTATAGTGAACTGATATAGTGATTACCAGACCAAGCTACTCTACTTAGTACTTCGATACCAGAACCAGAAGCCGAGACACCCTGGAGACCCGGGTGAATCGTGACACGAAGCGGGGTGAGGAGGAGCTCGCAAACTTGTGAGAGCCACGGTAGCTGTGCCCCGATTGACGCATCACGTGCTTGATGGATTCATCTGCGTAATATGGGGCTGCGAGACAGGTTGGGCAAGACTGCGTCATCGGGCTTGACCTTCGTCCAGAAGATTAAACACCTGCCTTCTTCATCTTTCTCGTGCGCGCGAAGCACATGCCCGTTCTTGCTTGTTCTCTGCGACTCTCATCAGAGTGGTCGATGTGTCGAACTCCGTCTTTTTCGAAGGGCCTTAGTGTGTTTAGATAATGAGAGACCGCAGGCCATGATCTATAGTGCTGGGATCATCTGTCTTAATAAAGGGATCGTATACTATCTTGCCTTGTTCACATTGCGGCTACAGGAGAAGACCATGAATTTTCGAAGCAGGAAAAGCTACAACAAGCTGCAAGGCGCAGAAACAGAAGCTACCACGGGGCAAACTCTATCAGGTGAGCCATTGTGTCGACAGCTGGCTTTGCGCGCTTTGTCGCTCAGTGAAAGGTGCAATTCATCCGCTTTGGACGCGTGGAGCAAGCTGTTGTGGACGTGCAAGAGAGAGTCAGTCGATTTCAGCGTTTTACTCAACGGATCAACGTCTTGGGGATACACCTTCGTTGAGGGTCTTCTACGGTCCAATGATTGGTCGTCTTGCAACTTTGTCCAGACCCACATAACAAGTGGCTCGTACGCGAACGGAAGAGTCGTAAGGACTCGCGACACTTTGATCTTTCTAGAACGCCAGGGAAAGGGTCGATTTGGTTTCGTACGCTATCCTCAAGGCACATACTATGGCGGAGAACTCAAAAACACGACTCCAGAGGGTCGAGGAAATCTCTACGTCACGGGCGAATGGCATTTTGAGGGCGAGTGGAGAAATGGGCTCAAACACGGTTGGGGAGTCTTCGCAAATAGACAATCAAAAACTTTTGACGAGGGCTTGTATATCGATGACCTTTTCTGTGGGAATCCTAAAGTATCTCCCAGGAGAAACGTTTCCAAAACTATTCCTTTAGTCAGCTCCTTGCTGAGAACCTTTGCATCACAGGACTAAAGCACCCCACCACTTTTAGTACGACGATGAGATTCAACAAGTTTACCGCTACTCGTTTTTATGAAGAGAGGCGAATTGACCTGCTCGCAGACGTAAACGAAGTGCCCGAGAAAGATGTCGTTTTCAACATTTACAGGAAATACGATGCTTTAGAGAGAACTCATAGATCCAACCAAGCTGTTGCAGCTTCTTTGTTCATCATGGGAGTAGGTGCGGCTGTCGCGATGGTTCCCGCCGGTATTGGACTCAGCAGAGATTGCACAACAAAACCTGTTAATGGACTCGACTGCACGTCGTCTATCTGCATGTCACTCGTTGCGATTGCGGGTGTTGCTTCTTTAGGGGAAAGTATCACAAGCTTAGTGTTAAATCGCTCGAATCTTTGCCGTTATGTCGAGGCAGCAGACAGAGGATTTCTTCAAAAGTATGGTTCTACTTTTCCACAAGAGAACAGAGGGGCAAATTTCCTTGAGCGCTATAAAGCCTTGCCGCGTACGATGAGAGGCCAGGTCCACACAATCCTGCTTAGCAGCGTTCCAATAAATGCCGTCGACGACCAAAGCAATGGGGCTCTTTCCGGACAGGACCAAGCTCCAGCAATCACAAGACCGATTCCGCTTGCGAGCACTAATCCTGCCACAGGTTTCGTATCTGATAGGTGTGCCATTGACATGGATGAGCTTACCGTGAGTCAAGCTACTGCAATTGCGTTCTCAGAGACTTTGGTGTAGTTTGCTTTTGTAGTCCTGCAGTTTTTTTTTTTGGTTTTCCCCCTGGTCTTGCTCCAATTTGGTAAACAGATGGCTTAAGCCGCTTGAGACTCTATCATCATTGCGCGCGATTTTTGACGTCGCGATTTATAGCCCATGTCATAGACAATATCATCTTCACACGAAAGTCAAAAACACGTGTGAATTTGGGAAATTGAGAACGTATACTTTTGACGTCTACTCCCTTACTTTCGAGATGATGGCTGGGACAGGTCATTTTGTAAGGTCACTTGGAAGACACATTGACACGCATGGTCTAATGGAGCAATACACAAAGACATCCTCAATGGTGAATAGTCTAATTAAAAAATGGCTCAATATATGGCATTTATGGCTTTTAGTGACCGATTCAGTGTAGGCCGCAAACAACATGTTGTACGGCCGCTAGTATTATAGGTGAGATAAGTGAATTTCAAAGTTCTTTTCGTCCTGTGGTGCAGACACATGATCGATCGGAGCTTGTGCCGACTATATTTTAAACTCTCCCGAGGCAATTGTAGAATAAGAAATACATTACGTGCGCAGGAATAACTTAAAGTTGTGGAACTCAACCACAAATCCTGCCACAACCCACAACGGCAAATTTTGAAAAGCCATATGCACCTCGGCCAAATGACTGACCAATTGAGCGAATACAAAACCTAGAGCGCTGAGCCATTGTTAGCCTCACGCTATCTAGATGGATTGTTAACGATTTTACATATATAGGCAGTATCCTCGGGTACAGGTAGATGCCGTCTACAGTGATACAGTTTAGACGACTTCGGACTTTTGTCGGTCTGCCTGAAGTCGTATTGCATCAAACATTAGATCAGCCATTTCAGACTGACAATGGTGAAATGCTCGACCTTGCTGTTTGTGACGACGACTCTCGGCGGATTCACTAGTAATCTAGTTCTCGCCGATTCCACTCAGTCGAAAACAGGTTTCCTCAGCAGTACAAGATCGATTCTTGAAAGAAGTTCAACAGCTGTCAATGGTACTTCGGAACAATGGATGCGCTCGACGCATCCTGACGGTGTTACGAGCACTCTGCCTTGGATTCGGACTGTCTACGTGACTCTTACTAGCACGCTGACCATTACAACTTATGCCAGCTTGGATCATTGTGTGTGCACGTACACCGGAGGGTCCGATCAGACAAATCTCGTATCAAGCACCGCTGTGGATGGAAAGACGAGTTCTCAGAGTTTTGCGATTGGTATATCTAGTGTTTCGGGTGCCGCTAATACTGCCGATCAAGGATCCGTTGAAAATCCAGCCACTGGCGCCGTGGTTTCTAATATCGACTGTAGCGAGATCCCATCGAATGCGATTGTGTTATCTCAGCAAGGTCTGATTGTTGCTGGTCAGAGTCAGACAGTAATTGTTTATGCCTACCCTACTATCACTGTGAGCTACTCGAGCTCTTACAGATATGTAGATTTCACTGTATATCTTCTTGGTGGCAAGACGCAAACGATCACATCAACCAGCACTGAAATAGTTCCCATGACGGTCACAAAGACTATCACATCGACTATCACGGCCACTGCAAATGTTCAGATTTTGCCTACCGTCGTTTCGCGCTCGACTCTCATTGCTTCAGTGCTGTACGCAAACTCTTCATCGGGATACCTTCCGTCTCTCCTTGCGACAAGCACAGCGATAGCTATGGACAATCTGGGTACTACAGCAGCGAGCGCTTTATCAAGTGGTATCGAAAGTGCTGGTCTCGATAGCATCGATAAAACAGTGCTCACTTCGATTGCCACAACCTCAAATCAGCCATCAATCTCCATGGTTCTGGATTTACAGAGCAATCAAGAGAGTGTGATGACTACTACATCCTCGGTAACGGTGGCTATCTATACAGATACAAAAAGCTTACAAGCAACAACAACCGACAAGGACACTCCGCAAGCCATAATAAACACCAGCTATTCCTATCGAGCCTTGAGCAGCTCATTTTCTTCTTCGACACTTATTCTTTCATCAAATGTATATTCGAGTATGAGTGCAGGCATGGACAGTTCATTTGGGAGTGCTACGGGTAGCAGCGTTTCAATAGCTACTCGCGAACAATCGCAGGCTTCCTCCTCTGTCACGGAGATAACGTCTGTCAGTTCTTCTCGAACAAATTTTGATGTTGCCACAATTACTGTAGATGATTTGAGCATGGAATCCGGCGAGTCTGTGATGTCCGTGTCGAGTGCCTACTTTGGCCCGACTTCGACTGTCATCTTCACCGCGTATGAGCCGGAGTCCACGAGTTCATTCTGGCAGCTGACTGAGAGTTCCGTTACCGCGAGTTCATCAGCCCGTCCCACAACAGCAGAGACAACTTTGTACTCCGCATCAGTGTCCATGGTCGTCGTCATCTCCTCGATGAATACGCCACTGCTGAAAAGCACATCGTCCGAGATCAACTTGTATACACCTGCCTCATCAGCTGCAGCAACAACTACGCTACTACTAGAACGCACATCATCCGAAGTTACCACGTTTGAACCTGCTTCGTCGACATCATTATCTATTATCGCTTCTGTCTCGTCTTTTTCCCCGTTCTCCTCTTCATCAACAGTACCAGATCCGCCTCTGAGCACTACAGATGCAACTTCAAGCAGTATCATCGAGGATTCTGCCACTCTTACGACATCTTCGATCGTACTCGTATCGATTCCAAGTCAAGTCATTGTCAATGGAGGATTTGAAGACGGCGGCACCACTGCGGCTTCTCATCTGGTTCCGTGGGTAAATGTTCCACAATACGCAACGAGTCCACAGCCAAACTACCCTGGACAGTCGCCTACCGCACAGTCTGGATCCTGGGCGGGATACTTTTACAACGATCCTTATTCTTCCAATCATCCGATTGCGATTCAGCAGACCTTGACCGGTCTACGTCCTGGTTTGCCGTATATCCTACAGTACGCGGTCAATCCCTCAGGCTACAGTTCGACCGTTTGTAGCTTCACGACTAGCATCGATGGTGTACAATATGACAGTATCCTTGGAACCACACCTCCGGGCTACCAAACACGATCGGCAGCCTTCTTCCCAAGCAGCAATACTGCGGTCTTATCTTTTGCCATGTTATGCACTCAGAGTTTTAAATCCTGGTACGTGTATATAGATGATGTCTCATTGATAGGTTAACAGGATTTATGCTAGTCTCACATAATTTCAGCATAAGCTAAACTAATCTACGGCCAAATGGTCATCGAAGCTAGATTTTATCGTAAATATCAGGGAATTGCACAATCAAGATCAGACTCAGCCCGATTCCTATGCTTCAAACGTTTCCATCTCCTGTGGGAGGGGTGTTAGACAATACAAAAGAGATGAGACCCCACACACTGACTTCTGGGAGAGATGTTATTATGAAGTGCACAAAACGTCCTCGCACAGGATTGAACTGTGGACCTCTCGATTAACAGTCGAACGCTCTAGCCAGCTGAGCTACGAAGACATCTTGCTCTGATTTCTTCTTTTTTGATTATAATCCTTCTTTATGTTTTATGAAAGTATCTTTATCCGACGTCATCACTTTTTGCACACTGTTAGCATATACATATCCTGACATGCTTCGCCGCGGTCGTTGAACACATCAAAGCCTGCACAAAAAACCTCGAAAACTTTCATGGCCGATTGTCGAGACGAACATTATTTCGAAAAGTTAGGATCCGAGCCGCAGAGACTAATTGGTCAAAGGATTGAAGGAAGTGCAATCCAGGACCGAATCGTTTTGCTATGCAATTATGTCTCTGCTCAATGTACCTCCATTTTCGAATAATCTCTTGATCCTCTTCTATCTCTTTTACCAATCTGATGTGTTATTGACACCTGAAGTGTCAGACCTGTTCGGGGCTGCAACACAAAAGGCACTCACAATGGTTAATGTTCGTTTGCAGCTACATTTGCTCCACAGGTCGACGACGTGGTTCAAATCACAAATGTCGAGCTGTGTCATCTTTCGATGTGGTGCTATAGTCTGGCTCAGCAAGCCCATTATGCTTACAACCCGGTCTTGGTGCGTATCGATCTTGCATGTGATAATGTAGCAAGGTCCTCGACCGGCACTTACTGTTTTCAGAAAAGTGGGACCATGTATGTATGTGACTATGATGTGCTCCAAATATGCTTGCACAAATATCAATCCGGATGTTCATCCCTTTCAGCCATTTGTATTCGATTTTTTCATTTGCTCGTCATCTAATCTTGTCGAGTTCTTAGGCCTCTCAAATTTGCTGGTAGTTACCCTGCATCAGTCTATTGGCATAACCATATGACGAATGTTTTCATGTCCCGGGCTATGTAAGTTCAGTGCTATGAACACTCATATTGACACCGTAGCATCTGATGCTGTAGCGTCAGCGTCGCCGGTGGCTAAAAGTGGCCTTTTATTGTGCAGTCATTAATTCCGAGAACAACATGAAACCCACCTGAAGTAAGTGTTCTGCTACGCACTCTCAGGGAAGTGCCAAATGACGTAGTATTCACCTGATATTACTCGACGACACCTCAATTCTGCTGAGAACGACCAGTAAAGTGTCAATGTGTCTAACAACGAATACGTAGCAACTGGCGGCGCGTATGGCTGTGTCGAATCGATCTCCTGTTCATACAGCGACACTACAGACTACTCCAAATCAGATTCGCATTATGCGGTCAAATCTACTCCAACGTCACGGAAGACACTAGGAGAGACAGGACTAGCAGTTTCAGATTATGTACACTTATTTAAACTTTCTAGATCTATCCAGCTTATGTCTACGAACCAATATGTGAAGAATATTTAAAGAAGAGAACAAAATCGTACTCACTTATGAACCTATTAGTAAGGTCAAATACATATTCGCGCAGGTCGTGAAATCCTATATCACCAGGCGATTCTTAGGAAGAGATGAGTGCTGAACGCGCACCTTTAGACCTGTACAAGTGCAGCGTTGCTTTCTTTTCGGATGTTCTCCTCCCCCGTTTTCACGGTCCCATAGAAAGGGACCATGGCAACGAAAATAATTCCGATGCAGCTGGCGACTAGACCAGTTCTGAAGGTTGACACGAGACCATTCATGTATGCTTGAACGACGAATGGCAAGTCTGTCGCACTGACAATACTTCTGAATCCAGTCGCACCGGCACCGGTAATTGCCGTAACAGAAAGATTGGGGAGCGTTTCCTGGAGCGACTTTGTAAGGTTGTTGACAAACAACGATTGAGCGATAGCAACGCCGATCGCTCCTCCAAGCGTCTGGGCAAAGGAGATGCACGCCGAACCAATCGGAATATCATCAATCGGAAGACTCGCTTGTATGGCCGTAAGTGGAATATTGAACGAGCCACCTGTTCCAAGGCCCATGATGACCTGATACGAGATCCATTTGGCGTGACCTGTATCCACGCGCCAGGTGGTGATGAGACCAGTACCGATAACCAGGAATGGAATGCCAGCCCATAATATGGGTACATATCGACCCAACTTGGTGACCAGGCCGCCAGTGACGATGCTGGAAATGATGACAGCGATCATGAATGGGAGTAACTGAACCGCAGAATGTATGGCAGATGATCCTTTGATACTCTGGAAATAAATCGGGATGTAATACGTCAGCAAGAAGAAATCGGCAGTGAAGAAGAAGGCAAAAATACTGCAAGACCATACAGTCCTGTTCTTCAAGATTCGTGGGGGAAGCATAGCCTTGTCACCGAAATAGATCTGCAAAGCGACGAAAACGATTACAAGAAGTCCAGCTCCAATGAAGAGTCCAATGATAACGGACGAATTCCAAGGGTGAGTCGAGCCGCCCCACTGCAGCGCGAGGATGAGACAAATGATAGCAGGAATGAAGACCGAGGCGCCATAGAGATCAATTGCGAGTAGCCTTTCCTTCAACGACTTTGTTGCTACTGCCTGTTTGATGTTGACAAAGAAAAGCACGGCGGCGATCGTGAGAGCACCAACCGGCAGGTTGATGTAAAAACACCAACGCCAGGTGACCCTTTGAGTAAAAGCTCCTCCAATGAGGGGTCCGATAATACTGGAGATGCCGTAGACTGCTCCGAGAAGTCCAATATATGCCGATCGCTTCTCGAGTGGTACCTCGTGAGCGACGATGATCAAAGCTCCGGAGAAGATGCCAGACACACCCAGTCCAGCGATTGCACGACCGACAATCAGAGTCACTGAATCATTTGCGACTCCGCAGATCAGCGAACCGAGCTACAAATATTAGATGAGCGTCGTGTCATACAGAGGGGCGACATACCTCAAAGATCCCCACTGTAGCACAGAACCAGTACTTGATGTTGAAGTTTTGGTAGATTTTTCCCCAGATTGTGGTCAAGGCGGCTGCAGTCAGGAAGTAGGCTGATCCGTACCACCCAATGTCCTGTACAGAGTGGAACTGATTCGTTATTTTCGGAATTGCTGTCGCGACAATGGTCTGATCCAGCGCGATGAGGAGGACTCCGGCAGCCAGGCCTGCTATAATGACGAACAATTTTGCACCGGTAGGACACTCTTGGCCATCCTCAGTCTGAGCAGCGATGGGCTGTAATGTATCTTTCAGTGGTTCATCGACCGAGGTCTTCTCGAACGTCGGACTATCGCTTATTGCAGTCGGTGATGCTCTCGATGATCTTCTATTGGCGAATATGTCCTTGAGCGCCATTTTACAGGAGAATCAATGTCTGACTGGGAACTGTCGTGCCAAAAATGTTGTGGGTCAACGAGTCAGTCTTATATCGAGGAAGACGCACCAGTGATCAATAAGCATAGACAGCGATTACAAATAGCCATAAGCCATCATGACAAGTCGTGTCCCACACGCCCTGTAAAATAGGCATTAGAAATCGGGCGGCTTAACAATCAAATTGCGGGAGCCGACCACCGACAAAGGAAATAGCCTGCACCTGCATTCGAGTCATCCCTCTTGAATGTGACCGAAATCTATGATCAGCCGATGTTATCCTCCTACTGGCGTGCTTGCAGTCGTCCTTTCTACCAGGGACTAGGCTCCGTCTCACAGCACAAGCCCGATGCTGTAGTCGTCGGCGAGGCGCATGGGGTATTTGCGACCGACCTACAGTTCGGTGCACAGGCGGCCGATGGGCCGATTCACAGTCATAACTCATCGGTTCCACTTCAGCGGCTCGCACTTGCACAGCACTGTCATTCTGTTCAGCCAACACATGCCCATATGCAGACGTGCTTTACAATCATCAGACCAAGGTCACAATCAAAGCTTTAAAGCCCTGATTTTGATGAACCTCGAATGATGCGCTGGTGATTGTCGTGACTGGAGTCAGGAGTTCGTGGCAGAATTGTGATTTGCAATTTCCGAAGCCAAGGAATTACGCGAGGCCGCGTCGAACAGATGCAGTGTTCTGATTGGTGAAGTCCTCGACACCGAAGCGGTGGATCAGGAACACGAGATTACAGTTTCGGGAAAAGATCAGCATCCCATCTCTACACAATTCGTCCCGATAACTAATGTCAAGAGGGATAGAAAAACGATTGATGCTTCGATAAGAATACTTGGCAAATTTGTTCATTATCGTTATAAGTAGCGTTATATGTATATTCGTCATGTCATTCAATACCACACACCTCGACATAAGCTCACCCTACAGAATGGTAATACTGGAGGGTAATGTCAAAGCGACGAGCGTGTTATCGTCATTATCATTCAGTAGTCCGTTGTCAGAGGCACTCGCACCGTTCAAAAAGTTGTTCGCCGTACCAGAGGCTCCTGTGTTAGAGTTGCCGTTGCTTATTGCGCTAGCAGAGTCAGCCACGCCTGCGACATTTGAGGAGCCGGCAGCGATGACTGAACCGGCTGTGGCAGACTCACATGACGAACGTTTCGATAGAACAATTGCTTCCAGAGTCGCCAACCGCTTTCCGATTGAGATGCCTGAGTTGCCGTCATTGTCGTTGCCGATACCGTTACCGGTAGCACTGGCACCATTCAAAAAGTTTCCAGCAGAAGCTGAGGCACCGATGTTGCCGTTTCCATTGTCCTTAGCATTGGCGTTGTTGTCATTACCAGCAGAGTTGCCAGAGCCAACACCGACGATAGAGCCGAGGATGTCCTCAATACCACCACGCTTGCCGATCGAAAGACCAGAGTTTCCATCGTTGTCATTGCCAATGCCATTACCGATGGCACTTGCACCATTCAAGAAGTCTCCAGCGGACGCCGATGCACCAGTGTTACCATTGCCATTGCCTTTCGCGGTCGCGTCGTTTCCGTTGCCGGCAGAGTTCCATGAGCCGGTGTCGACGATGGAGCCTAAGATGTCCTCGACGCCCCCGCGTTTGCCGATTTTGATACCGGAGTTACCGTCGTTATCATTACCGATTCCATTGCCCTCGGCACTGGCCCAGTTTAAGAAGTCGCTGGCTGATGCAGTGGCACCAGTGTTGTCGTTTCCATTGTCCTTGGCATTGGCGTTGTTGTCATTACCGGCTTTATTGGCAGAGCCAGTTCCGGTGATCGAGCCGATAGTGTCTAAGATACCTCCACGCTTCCCGATACTCAAGCCGCTGTTGCCGTCATTGCCATTGCCAATGCCGTTGTCGGTAGCAACGGCGTTATTCAGGAAGTTAGAAGCACTCGCAGCAGCCCCCGTGTTGTCGTTACCATTGCCGACAGCAGAGGCCCAGTTGCCGATGCCTGCAAGATTGCTGGCACCGTCATTGACCAAGGATCCAATAATATCCTCGGAACCACCTCGCTTTGCTATTTTGATACCGTTATTGTTGTCGTTGCCATTACCGATACCATTATCAGTGGCGGAGGCACCATTCAGGAAATCCCATGCACTTGCTGAAGCACCAGTGTTACCATTTCCCTGACAAACGTTAGTGCCTACAAGATCGATATCGTCATTTCTGTCCTCACATTTCCAACCGCAGATGCAGAGTTTCCCGTGCCGGCTTCATTGCCTGACCCAGTGCCAACAATGCTGCCGAGAATGGCGCTGATCCCCGAAGACTCACCGCGAACCTTGAGTGGGGCTGCAGCGGTACTAGTGATAAGGAGGGCTACGAGAGCCGAAGTCGTGTAGTGCATGCTGAGATGAATGTTTCTGGAATTTTGGGTTGATTGGCGGTCAGCTATATCTTGAGTGCTCTGGAGAAGATAGAGACAGCAGATGGAGCATACTTTATATTCACTACCGGCAAGGAAGCATCGCCACTGAACACAATCTCCCACACGCTTGCCCATTGCGTCGTGCAAGGATCAACCCATGTTCCAAAAGAACGTTTTTGTTCCACATCATTAGCCTTGGGATTTTTAAGGTTTTCATTGTAGATCAGTACCCCATCTTGCTCTCTAACCGGGCATGTGAGTGAGCAGGTGGCTGTGACTTGCATACATGGTACGGTAAGACTATAGCCATATAGCCGTAGGATCGAAGCCCCGTGAACTGGGAAATCCACTGCGTGCCGATTCTCGGGAACCAGTCAGCGCATCTAGGATCGGGCACAAGATCTGCATCTCCGATGACATTTGAGCTCGGCAAACCTCATTCGCTTGCAACATCGTGGCCACCTTTGCCAATTTATTGCGACTCTCGTGAATCATTTGAGCAATTCCTCGCTGTGCTCATGTGCCATCAGCAGTAAACACTGTCAGGCTCTAAACATCTGTAGAAAGAAGTGCATTTTTTAGCAGGGAATTGTCTCGTCAAGAAATTGTCCGGTCTAAACATCAGAAATAAACACGATCTAGCACTCAGTCTGACGTGACTACTCCATAGTTGGCTTTCAAGATCGGCTTTTGGTCATCTCCAAGACTTCAACCACGTTCGCTTAACAGATGCAAGCACTGCAATGATGAAATGCCCAAATTTCAGAGGTGGGCTTAAATCCGTGATTTACATCACATCCTGCAGATCCAGCTTGCCGAGATCTGCGAAGATTGTTCACCATGGCGACTACCGGTAGTCAGAGTCTGAACCACGATTGAGACGCACCACCTCGTCAACGACATCATCTGCATTCCCACCCTCCAAACGCGGCAATCCTACTGCGAGTGCTTCTTGTCCACGGAGCACGCGCGCCCCCGCCTGCAGAGCACCGTGCATGATCCCACGGAAGGAGTTCGTCACTGACAAACGCCACTCGACGTTCGGCATTTCTCGCCGGAAGAGAAAGCCGTAGCGCAATCGAGGCTACAGCCAGGGAACATCTCCATCTCTCTCCACATCTTTCTCTATCTCTCTGTCTACACAACCATTTGAGCATCGACCAAAGTTGGAGTTCGTCACGTGGCAGTTGGTATACCATGGTACATAGTACCATGTAGGACCACCGTGGCAATAACGTAGTTTCCGCCGCAATTTTTCCATCTAGCCATCGTCTTTTCTCGAGTTAAGGCCGGTGCTCCCTGCTTGGGTTTCGACAGAATGGTCTTCACCTCTTCACGTGCAACCTCAGTTTAGAGCTCGAGTCCAGTCGGTCAAGGTCGTGACACGTGAACCTCTACTCCACATCTCGAGGCTCGAGCATCGATTTCTCCACCTTTTTGTCCTCATGCTGTCAAGCCGAGAGGTGTCGCTCGTTGCTATGAAAGACAAGTCTAAGATAGCAGCGACTACTACACGCACAGATACATGGCGAATATGAGTAAAGCTTCTCCGCTGTCTGAGTCCATTACCAGGATCGAACGCGACTCCTCTCAACAGTCTCGCATCGATGCTCATCGCCAAACCCGAGTGCAGAAAACCTTGGAGCACCGAGAAAAGGTAGACGGACATCTCGACAGAGTGGAACAGGGGCGGAAGGAAGCACTAGACCGTGCCCATGCTGCTCGTCAAGAGGCCTATCAGAGGGCAGGCATAGCAGAAGTACCCAGCATTGCACAATCAGAAAGCAAGCTACTGGAACACCTGGACAAGGCCGAAGCGCGTCGGGCCAATCACTTACAAAAGGCACACGCGAGACGAGCGTCGTTGGAGCAGAGGACAGACAGACATATAGCCAAGATTGAAGCGAGGGACAACCATGTGCGCGAAGGTATCATGAATGAGCGAGAGCTCAGGCATTTCGACAGGGAGCACGCCAAGGAAGCCAATCTCGCGGGTCACGTTGAGTCCGCCAGGGAATTGCAACTGCGACAAAAGAGAGATTCAGAGCAGCGGGGTCAAAATGTCCGCGTTGAAACGCATGAGGACACCGAGATGGATGACGAGGACACACTAGTTGATGGCCGTGATGTCCCTCGACCTGCAGTTTTTACGGTCAAGACCAGTAGCGATGACTGACTTGCGTTTGGCCTTGTCCTATTGTATATATTTTGTTCTCCCTTGTATTTTACAGCCAAGTTCATATCATCTGATTCTGCTCCCTGCAAGGGCTGATGCTGGTCAGGGATTATGATTAGGGCTAATTTCCATAAAGAGCAATACTATCCGTCGCGGCGCCTGAAAGTCTTGACCCCGGAATTGCGCTGCTCCATCTCATCTGTGGACGATTGCACAAACTGGAGGCACATTGTTTATGCTGACTAGAGCTCCCGGTCGATTATTACAGACCAAGGCACACCTGCGCCCGATCAGTATGGCAGCGAGCAGATTACAGGGCAGGACCGTGCTCATCACCGGAGCGTCATCCGGGATCGGCAAGGCGACCGCGGAGGAATTCGTCCATCAGGCACGAGAGGGCGACATCAAGCTGGTCCTCGCGGCAAGGAGGATAGACACACTCAATCAGATCAAGGCAGATCTGGAAGGGAAGGGTGCAAAGGTGCACACGATCAAGCTCGACGTGGGCAACCTCGCCGAAATCCAGTCGGCCATCAGGTCCCTCCCGCAGCAGTTCAGCAAGATTGATGTGCTCCTCAACAATGCCGGGTTCGTCCTCGGCAACGATAAAGTCGGATCGATCGAGCCCTCCGAGGTGGCGGGCATGATGTCGGTCAATGTCCTGGGACTGATCAACATGACCCAGGAGGTCATCAAGGTCTTTGAGGCGAACGGAGGACGGGGAGACATTGTCAACATTGGTTCGATCGCCGGTCGAGAGCCCTATGCCGGGGGGAGCATCTACTGTGCCAGCAAGGCCGCGGTCGCGGCCTTTACCAGTTCGCTGAGGAAAGAACTCGTGGCGAGTGCGATCCGCGTCATCCAGGTCGATCCCGGTCAAGTCGAGACTGAATTCTCCGTCGTCCGGATGAGGGGCGACAAGGCAAAGGCGGACGCAATCTACAAGGGGGTCACACCGCTCACGCCACAGGACATTGCTGAGATTATCGTCTTTGCCGTCGGCAGACCGGAAAATGTCGTCATTGCAGACACCCTCGTCTTTCCCAGTCACCAGGCCGGTGCCGGTGTCATGCACAGACGAGAATCGTGAGCCTACGCGCAAGGTCGTGACCGATACCGACGCGCACTTGAGCACATGGAGAAAAGAGCACCGTAGAAAATAAATAAATATACATTGATGCCCCATGATACGAAAGATGATGCAATCATCGTCCGTCATCCGTCCTCTGGCCGTCCATTGCCCATGTTTCCCATGCCACAAGCAAGCATCAGGTCCGCGAAGAGTACCCAAACGCATTGCCGCCTCCCGAGGCACCCAGACTCTGGTTCTGTTGGTACCTCTTCATGTCACTGTACGTCGAGCTCTGATTCCTGACCATATCCGGCCTCTCCGCAGTCGCTTCGTCCCTCTTGTCGTCCGTATCTGGACCCGTGGACCGGGCGGTGGAGGATAGCGTGTGTTTCGCTTGGTCTTCCCTGTACGACGACACGGCCCGCGGTGTCATCTGTGGCCGAGATGACCTGTACTAGTCGTAAAAGTCAGCAACTGACAGATGAACTTTTTGTAGCGCTTTACAGTGCTCATGATGAATTCTATATCACTCAGTCAGATCGTGCAGTCTCCCCAAGAAAGGATCTTGTGCGTATGAGGGTAATCTTCGTGGAGACAAAGACGAATTAGGAGACGGACCGTACGGTAGCAAGAGGAGAAGCACCAAGAAAGGCAGATCGCCGACGCGAGCCATCCTCCACAAATGTGGCGCGCGAAACATGTCCGTCGAATGAACTTTAAGCTTCTACCAGTCGTATAAATTACAGTACTGGTGTGATACGGGCCTGAAGTTGTGCATAGAATGGAATATATCGTGCATCCTTATCCTAATCGCTTGAGAGACCGCCATACGCTATGCTACTCTAGTGTCCTTTTACACGACCCTCGACAACCTTCATGCCTCCCTGTGTACCACTCAATCAACGAGCCATGGGAAAACACAGCCTTTTGAGAATGCTTTCAATCAGACACAGATTCGACACGGCGCTGGTCCATCGTCTCGCGAGTTGCTGATAGATCGGCCTCATGTGCTCGATGGAAGACTGTATATGCTCCAATGTCGGTTGATGAAGTCCAGACCCGAATTTGTAAATGTACAACAGAGTCATCAAATTCAGGGAAATGTCGTGCACCACCAACAAGCCCTCGAGAATGGCGATCTGTAGAGCTTCTTGGTGATAGAGCTCCAGATTTTGAGCTACAATTTGTAGCGATCGCATCATTGACCCTGGGTTCTTGTTAGTAAGACCACGGCGAAGCAGTAACAGCTCCGTATTCCCGGCTTGTATAAGCTCTTCCCCCTGTCTCTCCTGTCGCCAAAGATCAAGTTCTCTCATGAGATGTTGCTCCTCCGTCGTAGGAAATGGTACATAAGTCCCCGTGGAACAGGCCAGTGTCTGATGTGAGCTAAGAATCCTGCTTTGCAATCGCCTGATCTGAAATCTGGCAAGTGCGCGAGGTGAAACGGCGGTCGGAAACGGTGTCGTTATGGCACTCTCATTGATAATCATGGGTCTGCCGAGTGCTAGGGCCAGACCACGATCGAGGGAGTACGTTGACCAGAACAGCCTGCGCCTCTCTTCAATGTTCTCGTGTTCTTTGGCAGTTGTTTGCTGTCCTGTGGGTGCTGCCTCACGATGCAGATCGAGATCGACACACATCGAGACGGCCGAACCACTGGTGAACCATATCGGATCGGGCAGCTCCTCGGCATGATTGACAAGCAGGATCGAGAGCAGATAGCGGATGCCACCCAGGGTCGGGCGCAGGAACAATTCAGCCAGGCCACTGCGAGTGTACCGGACACATTGTGCAGACATATCCGACAGACCAGACTGTGTCCTCGAAAGAATGCCAACCACCTGGGAAAGAATCAGGGCATAGCAATTGCTCGTCGTCTCAGCAATGTCGCGCCGAGCTATGAGGTTGTTCAGATAGACCTCACTTAGCATGGTCTGAAGTTCCGATCGAAGAAACACGGGGAAAAGTGGTGTGACAATCTCTTCGTAGATTTCCAGGATGATGGTGGAAGACTTTCTCGAGGGTATGGTCAACGAAGGCACAGATATCATGCTGTCCATCTCCTTCAGAAAGGAACTGCATTCCAAGTGAGGCCACGGACAACACTGGGGCAGACCTGTCTCGATCAAGAGTTCGGACAAGAGATGCTGGCCGGACGAGTAGCCAACATAGCGGTCTACCGACGTGCTAGAGTTCACTACGGGAACCTGTGGTGTTTGCCCATTTTCGACAACATGATTCGGCACAGGTTCGAGCGGTAGGTCTTGAAGAGGATTGTATGAGGACTGGAGATATTGGACCGGATAGGACACATATGTCGGTTGACCAGACGTTCCGAAAGTTTCTTGAGGCACATATTCCTGATATACTGTGCTAGTCGGAGCATGGTTTCTGTATTGCTTGTTGTTGCCAAGCTGAATATCGTCGTAGCCTCTTTTGAGCTTGTTCTGTGAATCATGGACCGTCTGAAACTGATACTGTCCGTTGTACATATGTTGCTGCATCACTCAATAGACTTCTTGTGGCAACGATAGAGCCTTCAAGAGTCCTTTGGACGCGGAGAAAGTCTCTTACAAAACGTCGAGACTTGTCATTTTCAGCAGCGCGGACCGAGAATGATGGACACGACGTAACAAATCTGATTGAGATCGAGCAGGACACGCTTCAACCATGTATCGTCTCGTCAGAATATCAAGTCCCCTGGCGGGGTGATGGTAGGATCAGACGAGACGAGAGCGGCGGCGAAAGACCACAGACGGAACCTACGACATGACGCCGACCAGAATTCTCGAGGCCTCCGACTCTGGCCAATGACAGCGTCCCATGCCTGCCCCCTTTTCCTGCTCTGCCAGACTCTCACGGGATCCGTCCAATCAGAGCCGGAGAATACATGAGCCCGGTACACCGATCGATCTATCTCGTCAGCCACTCCCGCAGAAGAGCGGCCCGCAGTCAGCCCCAGATCGGAGACGGCGCCGTCCGGCATGCAACCAAATGGAGACTCACTCACTCACTCACTCAATCACCCACTTTACCCTGGTTTCAAGATTGGGGAAACTCTCTCTTGCAGCAGCAGCAGCAGCGGCAGCGGCGGCTCCGTACAAGTCTTCCCAGTCTCTGTTCTCGTGCTGAGCTGGCGATCCTGGTGATCACCCCAATCAGCCCAGGCAAGACTTTCCCTCTCTCGCATCGTGCACTGGAGGGCTGGGATCCAGAGCGAGTCTGTCTACATCCTTCCTCAGAGGAACATCTTATGAAAGCCGTGCCTGAGGCTTGTACCGGAGTCGCTCCCTGGAATGAACGCTTCAGGCTGCAATGGCGGGTCTCCTCGGAACAGTACAGTGCACAGGTCTTCTCAAACACGATGTACTCTTTCGTGCAGTATCCGGAGAGGTCCTCGACTGTCATCCTTCGTGCTGACATACTGGAAGACAGACCTGTAGGTGATCACATGGCTATCCAAGGTGGACCTCTTCCTGTTGTTTCAGGTTGGTCATTGACGAGGATGCTCAAGCGCAGAATACTGCCTAGGAATCCGCGCATTGATCGAGACATGTTGCAGAAATGCTATTTCTACAAAACTGAAGGAGACGCCAATCAAGTCCTTGTCCTGTTCGAGCCCTGTGACAAGCAAAACATACCATTCTACCATCCTCAAGTAGAGGCACTTGTATTCCACTATAACTCAAAGCACCTCACCATAAGCTATATACCCCTGGACAACCAAGACCAACACTCGGATGACGACGATACAGGCACCCGTCAGCGCATAAACCGATTGGAGCGGACCATGTTCCAGCTTGCCATAATCATCTCAAAGCACAGTTCCGGCAACATGAAATATTACCAGAAACGCGTGGAGCATGATCTGGTGGTGGCCAAGCATGACTGGCAAGATTTATACACAGAACTGAAAGGCAGATATGCTTCAGAGTACGTCTCGAAGTGGGTGGAATGTACCGATCCGAGGAAGCATGTCTTTGAGGATCTTGGTATTGCCTCATTCCTGATCAACTTGAGACTGCAGATCGCAGAGAGTCTTGGTTCACAACGCCCAGTCACGTTCGTCGACCTTGGTTGCGGCAACGGTCTGTTGGTGGAAATCTTGATGCGTGAGGGCATCGAAACCTCTGGGTTCGACGCTCGTCGTCGGAAATCCTGGGATGTGTACACTGCCGCGACGCAGGCCGTCTTACAGGAAATGGTTCTGTATCCCGAAATGCTCAGCACAGAGCAAGGTGCAGAGAGGAGTGATAGCGCACTAAAGACAATGGCAACGATGGTCGAACTCAACTATGGGCTTTTCGACCGTAATCAATTTCTGATCGGAAACCATGCCGATGAGTTGACGCCATATATCCCCCTACTGGCCGCTTTATCTTCCTGCAGCAATGATGTGGAGCTGGGACCAGATGTCATACCTACTGCCGGCTTTTTGATCATTCCTTGTTGTACTCATACTTTCTCTGGCGAGAAACACAATGGCCTGTCAACCAAAGGTGGACGATATGCTAGCTATATAGCGTGGCTCATCGATATATGCGAAGAAGTTGGCTGGGTAGTGGAACGGGAATCACTGAGGATACCCAGTACACGGAACTGTGCAATCATTTGTCGTCATCGCAAATTAGTGGAGAACTCTGCCGACTCTGCGGATCCGGACAGTGTAGGTCATCCTGGGAAACAGACACCTCGGGATCGCCTGGTCAACCTCTGTCGCGGCATCATCACTCGCAACGGAGGTATGGACGACTTCCTGGAGCGATCGCGAAGTTTGACATCCACAAAACCTCGTACACACTAACGACGGATGTCACGTCACCCATCAAAAGACGATCCTGCTTCCTAGAATATCCAGGCATTATCCGAAACCACTTGCAGTCGTTGGCTGGAGGAAAGTGCATAGGCTTTGAATTGCGGAGTTAAGTTGAGAAGAGACCAATCGGGGGCGAAGAGGGCACGCCCTCCACAGGAGGATTGCAGCCCATCTTCGTACTGACTTCCTTCCTCCCTTCCTACAGCCGGCTCTCTTCTCATCCGCGGCAGTAGACCAGCCGACACGGGGAATAAGATTGGTGCTTGGAGCAGGCAAACCCTGCGGCACAAAATCACAAGCCAAAGCGTGGCGTTGAATGGAAATCCAGACTTTTGGCTAATCAGTGGCATCCGCCAACCACAAAAGCGACCGGAAATGGACAACACCATTAAAGTTGTTACTCATTCAGATCACGACAATCGCTTGGGAATGTGGCATTTGAGATTGATGCAAAGATGGTTCTCGGTTCCTCAAAGGATGGACCTCTGCCATGGTCACATCCCTATATCTCACTTGAACAGTGTTCCAACAGCACGCCAACTTATCAGATTCTGAGCGACATCACGATACTGTATCGCTTCGCGCGATGGAGCACAACAACAACAACCTAATCACCGATCACGATGCCTCTGTCATCAACGACTTGGGCATTGCGGCCGCAGGCATAAGTCTCCTCTTGGTATTCACGATGCTCTGTGTCCTGGGCTACCGAACAATCAGGCACTTCCCGGTAGTGAGGTCGAACTTTGGAGCTGTATCATCTCGAATCTTGCACGTATCTCTGATACTTTCACTCATCTACTCGGCAAGCTTCATCATTACTTGTTCAGGCCTGGCGAGCAACCAGACATCATGCAATGTCGCAATGTGGGCCTTTTTAGTGTCCCTACACGTTATGAATGGACTGTGTGCCGCTATCCTGTTGCACTGCGCACTTTTGTTGACCTGCAAGAATCTGCGTCTGTCGACCTTGCTGGTCAGGTTGAGCATAGCCCTGGTGGTACTCGGCGCTTTCGCACTTGGTACTGCCGGCCTGATTGCTGGCAGGTATGGGTACAATGCAGAGCAGAATACGTGCTGGATCACAGCGCCTCCAAACAAGACTTCACGATATGCGGGTTATAAGATGATGGCCATTCTATTGTACGGCCCACTTTTCGGCGTTTTATTGTTGAGCTTCATCACACTCTTATGCGTCTGGTATCACCTCAATATGCTGCGAAGGACCGTGGATCTCGATCTCTCAAAGTCAAAGTCCCTGATACTGCGCGTCTCCTTTCCTCCAGCAGTCATGTCACTTCACTGTCTCATGACTATCGGAGGCGATCTACCAATCACGTATCACAGTCGAGCGGGTCAGTACACGAGCTATCTATTTAACTACGTCGGTCTCGGATCCTTCGGGTTCGTGCTAGCTCTCTGCGCAATCTTCATCGATCCCGCGTTTCGCAACATTGTCCGGTTGACTAGAGCGACCACAGAATCTCGAAAAAGTCCAGAGGACGGACATCTGGGGGAAGCAGAGGAGATCCAGGTACAGTCAACACAAAAGGACGAGATCCTCCAGGCAAGTCTCGTGACCCTTGACGATGAAAAGAACGCCGAGAAAATTGCCGGCGAGAAGGTCTTGCACACAGAGGCAGTGACTGAAAGGACAGACAGCACGGAATTGTCGAGTGAAGAAAAGGTGTCTTTTACCACTGAGAATCAGGAAGTCGTCGATCCTGGTGGACGGAGACCCTCTGTCCGCTCAGGAAGTGTCGTCAAGTGGCCGAGCGACCTGTTGCGTCGCGTGAGTGACTCGCACGTCTGCACACCGGACGGCGACTGCTGCATCTTCATCGTGTAAATGCAGCTGGCACGGATGGAAGAGGGAAATAAAAGAACAAAGTTCAGAGTGGTTTGATGGTGTCTAATGATGGGTTTGGGAAATTAGCGGTAGCGATTGATTAGTCTTTGGCGAACAGGCAGGCATACTTGTATCATATGAATGTCCATCTTCCTTCACCAAAAAATCTCATCTCGCCCCGGCACGATTCCTCGGCCTTGGCATATGCTGGTTGATTCCCCTACCATTCTAGGACGGCAGATTCCTCAAACATGCGATTCCACACAGGTCACGGAGCTGCATCCGCACGATACCACGTACTCGTCAGGTTGCATGTGACTTGGAAGAGAGGGAATAAAATTAGGTGGCTTGTCTACGCCGGATTTGGCTTTACTTGGAGGCTGGCCAAGAAAATTTGTGTGTGGCTCACTTCCGCACCGCCGACTGAGCCCAGCCGCCGTACACAACTGCCGCCCCGGAGAATGAATGACCAATGTGAAGCTCTACCGGTGTTCATGTGACTACTTCCAGCTCAAATGTAGACTTCCGTCCGGTAAACGTCAGATCGAGCCAGACAAGTGTCGATCGTTGCCATGGAGGGACATGTATATCTAGAACGCAGACCATCCGCCCAGTTGCGAGACATTGTGGACAGACTTATTTTAGGGAATTGACAAAGACCCCCTCCTGTTGCTTGCTCAGCAGTAGAAGTTTGCTGATGGCTGGCATAAGGTATTTGCGCTTGTCCTTGTGTTCGAGAAACTGAAAGAGGACATTTTTGATGTATTCACGATCCACTTCAGACTTCTCCTTTGGTTTATCAGATAATGATACCGAGTATAGACTACTGGGTGACCGCAAGAAAGCTGGAGAATTTGGTATTGAGGATGTGGAATCATTTCGATGGTGAGAGGTTCGATTTGGTTGCGTTGGTGACTGGAAGGAGTCTTGACGGTCCAGCATATGTGCTCTTTCGTTCCTTAACTTGTTTAGTAGATCATCTTTGGCATTGATCTCAGAGGTCATGCGATCCAGCCTGGTAGCCGAGTCTTTCGCGCTCTGTCTTAGAGCATTGCGCTCGTCCTCCAGGCTCGATAGCTGGCTTTCGGCCTCTCGTAAAGACTGGGACAGTGTCGTCATGGCCTCCTTGAGATCCGATGCATCTCGCTCCCTGGCATCCGACTGTGACTTCAAAAGTTGCACTGATTTCGTCAGGCTCTCCACTTGAAGTATCAGATCTTGCTTCTCGTTGACCAACTTCCTCTGAGCACGTTCGACATCTGACAATTTCTCTTTGAGCTCTTCCACTTCTCGAGCTCTCTTCTTTCCTGTGAAGGCTGCTTCATCCTCCGCCTTGTCGCGGTCTGCGAGCGCGACTTCCATGCGGTCTCGCATTTCGCGTAATCGTGATTCCTGACCAGTCTCAATCTCGGAAAGAAGCCGGCGTAATGTTTCAGCCTCCCTTGCACGCTCTGTTAGTTGTCGTTGTGCTTCAGAAAGTTCTTCTTCCATCGCTTCGTGTCTATCTGTGGTCTCTCGCAGACGATGTTGCATGTCCATGGTCTGTTCTCGTTGTGATTCCATCAATGAAAAGCTCGATTCGAATTTAGCCTTACCAAGTTGCAAATCCTCCTGGGCTGCATCACGTTCCAATGTCAATTGATTTTTCAATTTCTGCAGAGATGCCATCTTCGTGTTTGCAGCGTCTAGGTCAGCTCGCATACTCGAAAGTTGAGACGTCAGCTCGTTACGGGAGGATATGATCGAGTCTCGAAGAGTGGTCAATTTGATGACTTCTGCTTTCAACCCAGCTGCTCGACTCTCTTCAGATTTTCGTCTCAGTTCTTCCTCCTTGAACGCGGCTTGAATGACCTTAAGCTCCTTTTCACGCGAAGTCAGATTCTTCTGGCTTTTCTCGAATTCGTCTCTTCTATCTCTCTCGGCTCGTTCTAGAGCTCTGACCCTGACTTCCGCAGTCTTCAGGGCAGCCTCGATTGCAGATTTATCTGTGGCCGATCTTGTCGCTTGTCTTTTAAGTTCCGTCATCTCAATGGTCTGCTGCTTCATATTTTCTTTCGTAGTTGACAATTCCTTGAATCTCTCGGCCGATAACTTCTCTGCTATCTCCAGATCCTTAGAAACGGTTCGCAAACGTTCTTCCGATAAAGACAAGCGAGACTCTAATTCCTCTTGAAGCTCTTGATCATTATTTCGTGCAGCCTCATCATGTAAGGTCTTGGTTTCAGAAAGTTGTTTCGCCAAGCTTGCACTATGTGCCTCGGAAGAGCTAAGAATCGATCTTGTTTCGTCAACGATTGCTTGTAAATCCAACTTCTCACGATGGAGAGCTTTGACTTTGTCCTTCGCGTCGACCAGTTCATCGCCTACATTCTTTACCATGTCCCGCATATCATCGATCGACTCAGAATGTTCTTGTAGTTGTTTGATTCTCCGTTCGAACGATTTTCGATCGTCGTTGAAAGATTCCATATGGGCTTTCATTGTATCAAGCTCCAGCCGAAGAGAATTTCGCTCTCTCAAGGCGTCCTCGACTTGCACTTGCACTTGGTCTTTGTCAATTGTAGGCTCGGTTGGAGAACCAAGCATTTCAGATTCTTTGGTGACTTGTTCGAGAACTTCCGGCTTTGACGCTGTCTTTTTCTTGTTTTTCCTTTTCTTCTGTCCTTTACTCAATGAGACGTCTTCTTCTGGCACGACATCGAGCTTCTGGTTGTCCCTGTCACTAGACAAGCTGGAGTTCGATACTTGGGGCTTCTGGTTTACTGCTTGAGCATAGCTAATTTTGAGCTCTGTAATCTCCTTCCTCAACTTATCTCGACTTTGCTCGATCTCGGCGTACTCGGAACGAGCATCTTCTATGGCACGATTGTTTCGTGCTTCAAGGGCTTTGAACTTCTCATCACTCTCTGTCTGCGCTTGGTGAGCTGCCTTCAATTCGTTTTCAAGTGTAGTATTGTCTGACTGTAGACGGTCCAAACTCTTCTGAAGGCTGTCGCGTTGGCTCTCGATCAATTTCAGCTGCTCTGCTTGATCTGTGTTAAGGATGATCTCGGCTGCACCTGAGTTTGTGACAGACCCCGTATTCGTGTCAATTTTAATGCTCTCGAGCTCAGCTACTCTCCTCCTCAAGTTTATAACTTCCTCATCGTCTTCTAGGGCCTTCGCATTAAACTCACTTTGTAAATCTCCCAACTCTCTGCTGACTCGTCTCAGTTCTTCTGTTGACATGTCTGCCTTCAATGTGAAGTTGTTGGTCCATTGTTGAAAAGCTTCGACATCTAGAATTGATGTTGCAGGTGTGATTTCTCCAAGCACCTTCTCAAATGCCTTGACATTGAGATCTTGTACCTGTAGGGCGCGATATGCCTTGAGCAATTCTGGATATTTCTTTTCATATTTTGTTAGTTTATTGAGTCGCTTCTGCAGATCTTGAGGAGTCTCCAAGGTCGCGGCAGTCTTCTGAATATCGCCATTATTCCCGGAAGGTTGAGATTGGTGGGTGTTCTCCTCGTCATTGTCACTTTCCATATTACCCTCTTCGTATGGCACATGATCCGAAGCTTTCACGGTGGTAGCACGCTCTATAGATGTCGACTGTCTTGGGGATGCTATGCCGCCAAGGGCGTTCCTGGCCTTCGCTTGTTCTCCAGCTTGAGCAAGCGTGGACTGGAAACCATCGGCGAATTTCTTGAACATGGTTAAGATTTGTCCTTATATGCAATCAATAAGCGAGACATAACACACTCCACGGAGAGCGAACACTAGCCTTTGATACAATGATTGCTGCACAACAACGATAATATCTCCTGAGATCAAGCGCTGCGAGTGCGGGTGCGTGAGCGTTTCAGGCAAAAGCGTGGAGTGCTTGTGGTGGAGTGCATCGGGTTGCATATACGAGCTCATTCTCGCGCCGCAGGTGAAATGCAGTATCTCTGCATCTCATTGAAACCAGAAACATTAGTGTCTGGCAATTGCACAATGATGCTTCTCGTTGCATGAGTAGACTGACAGTATGCGCATACTCATGATTTTCCTTATTCAACCAGATCCGCGGACACTTTCCGCGTCACCATAAGCTCATCGATTTTTTCTTTGACTTGGCATATATTTGTGTTCTGTACAGTGTACAGAATCAACACCATGGCAAACACGAATGCCATACTCAAGAATGAACAAATACACTCGCAAATTGGTGTGAGCATCAGTCTGGCACGGAACGTCGTTTCTAGCTGGCTCCCACCATTGACGGACGAAGAGAAAGCCATCGAGGCAAAGCAGTCCCAGCAAAAGACTGGCGATGTTCTTGCGAAAAGACGAGCTCCGAGGGCAGGTCTCGGTTCGACAGGAGAGAAGGACGAAAGCTCCGATCTGACCATTGAGGAGATGAAAATCAAGCGCAAGCTCATACAGAAAGAGAAGCGACTCAATGAACAATCAAAGGAGGACGCTCTGCGTAAGAATGCCAAGCGATACTTGAACGCAAGTCCAACAAATTCGGAGGACGAAGAGGAAGGACCGATCAGGAGGAAAGGGCAGAAGCAAATGAAGAAGAATGCACATAGTCCATTCTTGTCCATCAAAGAGAAGAAGTCACCCAATAACCCTACGCAAAGGTTTCGGTAGATGAAATTCGTTCCGGCAAGTTCAAGGATCAGGTTGATCAGAGGGTTCCGTAATCTTTTGGCCATGATCTGCAACGGATTATTATTCGATCCAGTCAGCACGAATTTACAGTCTACAAGTCAATCAAGCATTTGACGGCACTTCCTTTCCAGGTGACCTGAGAATGCCGATCTTTCACTGAAAGATTTCACTCATGATTGAAATGCACTTATGCAACATGCAATCTATAGGTGTGAGAATCGAGTCCAGAGATGTGAGGACTACTTGAGCAGTTCCTCAACGTGATCAGCGATAGCCAAACAGCTGGTTAGCCCCGGACTTTCCATGCCAAGGAGATTGACAAACCCGGGCAACCCTCGAGAACTCTCCTCTCGAATCATAAAGTCACTAGCGGACGCACCGGCAGGTGTCATTTTGGGCCGGATCCCACAATAGTCTACAGTCAATTTCGACCTGTCGAGTGATGGGTAAAACTGCTTCACAGCGTGAAAAACGTCCTCGATGCGCTCTGAGGAGGTGGAATAATCGGTCGGGTCATCGGTCCACTCCACATCCGGTCCGAACCTCAACTGACCTGCCAAGTCAAAGGTCAGATGCGTTCCTAGTCCAGCCAGATCCTTCTCAGGGCAGGGATAAATCAATCTGCTCGGCGCTGGACGTCCCGAGTACGCGTAGTATTGTCCCTTTGCATAGTACCCCTTCACCTTCTCCCCCTCCGGGAGGACCATGTTGGCTACATTGACGGCACTCAGGCCAGCTGAATTGATGACACTCTCCGTAGTAACCTGAAACTCCTCACCCCCTTCCGTCCTCGTGGTGATCCTGTACCCACCACTGATCTTCTCTATCGCCTCGACCCGCGTGGCCGTGGACACGCCCCCTCCGTCATTCTCAAATTGAGCCCTCAAGTAGGTCATGAGTCCATGGGAGTCCATGATTCCCGTCGTGGTGGACTCGAGCGCGCACGCATCGACTCTGATGTGCGGTTCCACCCTGCTCGCCCGCGCGCTCGAGACAAACTCGGTGGGCACGCCCAACGCGTCCGCCTTTGCCTTGAGCGTCCCCAAATACTCCTCCTGCCCGCCGTCCTGGGCCACGATCCACTTGCCGCACCGCCGGTACCCGATCCCCCTCCGCTCGAGCAGGCCGTACAGCATCGCCTTGCCCTTCAGACAGAGGTGCGTCTTGAGGCTGTCGGGAGGGTAATACAGCCCGGCATGAATCACCTCGCTGTTGCGCGAACTCGTCTCCGATCCCAGCGTCCGGTTCCGGTCCAGCAGCAGCACGGTGCGCGACACCGCAGGTCCCGACGGAGCAGCCAGTCGTGCCGCCACGGCCAGTCCGATCGCGCCCCCTCCCACCACGACATGGGAAAAGTCGAGAGCCATAGATCGAGGGGTCACTGAAGCGTACGGATCATGTAATTTACAACAGACAAGTCTCTGGAGGACCCGAGGGTGCTGGGGAAAAGCTGGGGAGGTGGCGAGTTGTCCGGATGGTGCGTCGTAGTGGTGGAGCAGGAGGATGGAGATATCCTTATCAGCGCGATGATGCACAACCACGCAAATGCGTGCGCCACATCCACAAAATTTCCGACGAGTTTGTCTGACGGCGACGGGCAAGACGGACGACACACGGATGCAGCCGATGAGCGGTACGGGATGCATGTGAATGCTATAGCTATACATGTATGCAGAAGGATGAAGGCCAAACAAGTGTAGGTCGCGAGAGACATTGACTGCTAACTCACTCACTCACTCATCGTCGACCTCCTCTATATACGCAGACCGAGCCTTGGCGTGAGAGGTCGTAGATCCCGAGATTGCGGTGCTCTCACCGACATCAGTGCCGGAGCCCGAAGCAGTAATCGCATTCTTCTTTCCGAGCTTGGCCTCCCTCTTGGCAATTTTCGCCGCCTTCTTGTCCTCGCTCGACTCGTGCCAACCCCATAGAGGTCTGAAAGAGTCGAAAAATCCAACGTCCTCAAAGAGATTCGGATAGAGCCATATTCCCGGAGGCGTGGTAAACATCGTGACGAGATACAGAATCAGACGAATGACGGCGATAATCATCAGGAGTCCAACGAAACCGAGTGCGAGCCAGGAGATATAGTAGACACCGATTCGCATGGTCGGCGGCCATAGGGGATACATCACACCACTGAGGACGAGTGCCAACAATCCAAATCCAGCAAGCTTCGTCGTGAGCGGTATGTATTCGTAGAACCAAACATATGTGTGGTCCGGGTTGATCTCCTGCTGTCGATTGATCTGCAACTTTCGTGAAGGCTTCGCAGCAGAACCCTTCTTGGGTCTCTCCTTCTCCAACAGGTCGACTCGAAGTGCCAACACATGAATTGGCAGGAGCCGCATGGCCTCCCCTGCTTCTTGAATATTCGTGATTTTCGGCAAGGTAGGGTTCTTGTCAGACAACTTCTTGTAGGCGTCCGACTGCAATGCTTTCAAGCATGCTTTTCCTGTATGGCATGAGCTCTGAACCTTTGGTGTCAGGGCATCAAATCACTTACCTTTGAAATACTCGACACGCTTGCCATCCAGTGCTCCCGATTTGTTCTTCAGAGTGGCATTGTGTCGCAAAAATTGAGCTAGCTCCAAAGCAATCTTCTTGTATGGCTCAGTCCGCAAGTCTGCCATTTGGAGTTGTTGCTGTGCAAGTTGTTGTTGCTGCTCGGGCGTGAGCGCAACTGGCGTGCCGTCAGCGCCATGGGCACAGTCCGGGCCATGTACGTGCGACGACATTCTCACTTGACAGATGTAATGAGACTCTGATTGTGCTTCTGAAGTGCAAGTGAGCAGGAAAAGGACACGCAATAATGTCGCGGCGAGATGGCGATTGGGAAAGGGGCTTCTCGAAGCTTTGGCCGCCCAACTGCAACTCGACGAATTAATTTCCCGCCGAGAGCGAACGAGCAGTTACGATTGTCGCAGAATCATGTATTTGCGTCTGACGCACTTTTGAGATACAGCCTGAATCTAGGGCCGATTTGTACAGGACCGTGTCTTCTTTATTCACAGATATGTACAGTGCTATGTATGCCAGTTCTACATCTATCTGACAATCTCCGTCATAGGGTCTCGCGGGTGAGAGTCAGGTCATACTGAATCTTGCTCACTGCCTTGTTCCTCTGTAGCTGTGCTTTCGTGAAGTTTCGCTTGCTTGACCATCCAGCGCTTAAAGACAATGACAAATCCTTGAGACAGAACAGTCTGTGTGCCTTGATACAATGCCAGGGGTATCGCTATGATCGCCTGCTCCGAGACTGTAAAGTTTGAATATTGAATGTAGATCAACACCAGGCCGACTGCGATTGACTTTTGTGGGCCACAGAAACAGACCGCGACCGTCTGACCATCAGTCAGGTAGCGCTTCGTGGTTATAAAGTCGGGAGGACGGGCCAAGTAGAAGGACAACAAGGTGAAGAATGGGTAGAGTCCTATGTTGAGAAAGACGAGCATGATTATGGCCCGTGTCGGAATCACTTCAAAGGCACCGGATCCGAAAGCGTCGGAAAATGTCTGCCAAATCATGACCAGCAAGCAGATAGCGCTCCACTTTGGCAGGTATAGCAGCTTCGAGATCTTGATGACCTTGTCGGTCCATATGTTGCGGACGACCTGTCCGACAAAGAGTGGTAGATAGAGTGCCAGTCCAAAGTGCTTAATCAGTTCTTCGTAGATTGGTCCGATGCCACGAGTCGGTGCGCCGATACCGAGCCCGAGGGAAGGCCTGACAAGTAGTTGGACCAGGGCTGCAGACACAAAAATGCCCAAGAGGTTGCCAATGGTGACCTCAATCAAGGCACCTGCTTCATCACCACCGCATAGGCGAGTAAAAGTGACATTACTGGCAACAGTCGTCGGCGTGCACACCGCAATCACGATACCGGCCAGGATCAACTGTGGTATCCCATGGTTGCCGGTCGCAATGACAATCTCCACAATGGCAAGACCGACCAAGGGCGTGACGACGAAGCACATCCCTTGAGTCGCAATATGCATCTTCCACTGTCCCAGACTTGTCCAGAGGAGTTTCGTCGGGATGGTGAGCCCAGCAATCAGAAAGATGAGCGCCAGGGCACCATATGAAAAGGTGTACTGCGTCTGGAGATGGCCGCCTCGCTTTGCCACGTCCGGGACCAAGTACGCGACTACAATCACGAGGCCACACATGATTGTGAACCATTGAGACCAGACGAACAGCAGAACGACCACTATGCGTGACCTTGTCGTCTTTTTCTGCGTGCTCTCCTCGATGGACCCCGACCAGGGCTCGACCGACGCATCGAGAGCCTTTTCCACTCGAGCCGGATATTGGTCCGCGATAGAGGTGTCAGGCGTACGAGATTGCTCTGCCATCAACAACCATTTGCGATCCTGCTGCCCACCGATGGATTGACTGATTGGAGCGCTATTGTGAAAACGAACAGCGATAAGGTGTCCGAGAACGAATGTGAGTCAGTGCAACTGTGTCGGCCAGTTTCCCATCCTTCGCAAAGGGCGGGGAGCACCTTGAGAAATGTGGCGCGCGATTACGGCGAAAGATGGAAACTTTAGGCGAGACTGTCCCGCTGTAGATGGCATCTGCCGAAAAGCATGTTGTAAATAAAATCCGTACATGGCAATCATTGTTCTACGTAAACTGAACACTACAGGCACGCTTTCGATGCGACAACAAAAACACGCACTTCGCCGTTGCTCATCGCGATCGATATCTCCTTCTCTGATTCAGCATTCGTCCCCGATTTGATCTTCAGTGATGCCCTTGGCTCTCAATTCTTCCGTGACAGACGCCAGATATTCTGGTGCAGGCCATCCGAACCCAATCCTGTTGGCCCACTCCGTCCTGACGTGGATGCCGTTCCACGTAATGACATTGCTATGACCGGTCGTCAACGAGGTGCCGATCGTGAACATGAGTCGTCGTTTCCATGCAATCTGAAACATGCGGAGCACTTTCCGGAAGGGTGCCGTGTCTGGCAGATACCCTACTCGCGAGGTGCCGCAGAAAGGTGTCCCTGGATTCTGGTGGCAGTCCTCCTGGATGCCGCCATCGATGTCCCAGCTGACCATCCACGTCCCCGAACTAGCCTTGCCCTCCGGTCCCGGCAACTTTTTCTTGGAAAACTGTATCGACATTTCGCCCTCGGGACAATTTCCTGTCTGCACACCGTAGAACGCCTTGCAGTAAGGACACTGGTGCTTCTCCCTCAACCATTCACCGATACACTCGGCATGAAAGAAGTGGCCCGAGCACTTGGGCAGCTTTATCGCTGGCCCGCCATCTTCCAACGATTCCGTGAACGGTGACAGACAGACGTTGCATTCATTGGCCGACTCGGTCTCCTCCTCACTCAGTGGCAGCAAAAGTCCCGCAAACTCATCCTGAGCACTGGCCTCAAGGTCAGGGTCGGGATCGAAGCCAGTCACGCGGGCGACTAAACGTCGGATGGGCCTGCAGGTGCCGGTATAGACATTGCGCTGCAGATTCAATTCCAGTAGAATCTCATACATGTCTTCCATATCGAGGCCCATCTGATATTGACCCTCGCTCAGGCTGACGGACTCCTGTTTCCGAATCCTGGCATCTTCGATCTGCTGCGATGTGGGACCATCATAACTTGCCCAGAAGCCGTCCACCCTGTACTGATAAATCACAATCTCCATGGCCGACTATTGAGGAGGCCCAGTAACTCGTTGCGAACTTGACCGGCTCCAGACAGAGTAGTTGTCTACAGGAGCAAGAGGAGACCAAACTTGGAATCCTGAAAGATGACTCAAAGTGGAGCCGATTAGATGGTGGAGGCTGATCATTGATATCGTATGTAGTAGTCAACCTTCTCGTCTGGAAAGAGTGTATTTCATGACTATACACAAACAATCTCGTTCATCTTGACCATATTGCTTGGAGTATGACGCTAATATTTTGCTAGATGCTTGCCTATGCTATCGCTTGAATCTGTTTCGGACGTTGCTCAATCGTCAACTCTTGTCAGACACGCTCAAATGTAGTCAGCAATAAATATCTTGGTCGAACTCGAGCTGGATCATATACGACAAGCTCGTTGTTTTCGAAAAAGGTGTACTGCTGCAGACTCGGCGTCGCCTGCCGTCCACTCGGGAGCACAACTCCGGGTAGGATCTCACTAAATGTGCTCGGATCATTCTGCTTCCTGCCTACGGCCAAGGTTGAGTTATATCCTTCCGTGAGATGATGCGCCGCCACATCGTCCTCATATCGTAGCTGTTGCTTTCCGAGAGCTACTTCACAAAGAAGCAGACATTGTGAACATGGATAGTCACTTGCCCAGCAGTACGCGCTAGACTTTCGTAGAGAGTCTGAAAAGTAGATACCTTTACCAAGTCGATAACCACTCGTTGGTGCCTCTGTAGGCGCGATACGAAGTCCTTGTGAAATTATACCTGAGAAATTTCCTAGTCGAGAAGAATGCCACAAGAGCTGGCGGTTCGAGTCATTCCTAAAAGGTTGAAACCTCTCATCACGGTCCGACGCCAGAGTGAAAATTTCCTCGACTCTGATGTGATACGTCTTGCCACTCAACTCATTGTGAGTTTCTTGGACATATCTGTCAATCATTCTTCGCTCTGGACTAGCATGGTCCAGTGGTACAATGTTGCATTGTAATTTTTCGTAGTTGATGTCGAGCTGATGACGAAGCTCATTGCCGTCGTGAGAATCCTCTTGTGCTTCAACCAACAAATTTGTGCCGACTCTGAGGTCTTCTAAGGATTGCAGTAAATTGAGCTTGGCTTTGACTGCCTCTGAGGTGGAAATGACACTAGCACGATCCCGACCATAGGTTCTGTGCGGAACCAATGTATAGAACGTGCTTGAGAGATCTGTGAGTACTTCTAGAGTGTCATCGTTATCGATAGCCCGCAGAATACGTGACAGGGCAATGTAGCCTTTGCCAATCTGTGCCTTGGTCAATTTGCCCAGTGGCAGCTTGTCCATGTCCAAACCCATCGAAATGATTTGCTTCTTCATGACGTCCTCATCCAAGATCAACTTGACGAGCTTCTGCACTCGAATGTCCAACTGGCATGCGCTTACTCGTTGATCTCGCTTTGCCTTTGAGGATTTCGGAGACTTTGGTTGATTCATAGAGTACTCTTTCTGAAGCCAGAGATACGCACCTTTCTTCTGATCTACCTCTGATCGCTGACCATCGTTAGCTTCAGAGACAACTTTGTGGAGAGAAGTTTACATCGTGAAAATGACGCTTCGTCTTGTCCCGAAACTTTTTGTGAAATAAGCTCTTGGCTTGTTCAGCGAGGAGACAAAATTCAAGTCTTTGTGCTCCGTTCGTGCCAACTCTGCCCCACCGAGTGAAGCAATAGAAGCCATGACTAGAGGACGTGATCTGTATAATGTAGAACTTGTTGTTGTTCTTTGTGATGTCTGTCAGGCTCAACGTAGCATCCCACACCGCATCATCGACCAGGACTTTGTCTGTCCTGGCACCACAATAGCAACTGTCTAGCGGCACAACGAGGTCTGTGAGTCGAGTCTGGAAGTCATCAGGGTTCGGAAGGTTGAGAAACTTTGCTGGAGAATTAGAGTCAGTGGCACGAATGCAGACGGCACACGAATCAGCCTTCACCCGTTTGGCTGTCTTTGTTGTGCTCTTTGCCGAGGTGAGAGTCATGGATCCAGAGGTGATGTTGACGGTATCTTCATCAATCGAACGACTACGTTTCTTCGAGCAAGAACTGCTGCCAGAGATGTCGTCATCCTTGGAGTAGTCGGCTTTCGATCCAGATCGTGATGGGTCGTTGTCCGATTCCCCATCGTCCACCATCGTGGTGCATGCGTCTAGGACCCAGCGCGTGCTTACCCTGAGCCCACCTCTTTGCTCGAAGGTATCTACCAGTGACCTCTTGCTGTCTGCTACGTTGTCTACGACCATGTATTGGACTGCAGTCCAGTCCTTGCAGACGCTCCCACCTAAAGCTTGAATGTGTTTCGTGATCTCAGCATGATTTCCTATCTGAAACCTGCCCAGGAGGTAGAAAGATTTGTTCTCCAGGCCAGGCGCCATGACGAGGACGGGCTCGCGGGTTGACGAAAGCGAGTTGAGGCGACGGCGCAACGCCCTAGGACGAGACTATAGATGAATGATAGTTTTTCAGACTACGAGTAGAGTCGGACAGACCACTCGCAAGCTACTCAGGAGGCAGCAGCACAAGAGGGAGACGCTAGCTGAGGGAGATGACCAGAAGGAGGCAGCAAGCCCTCATTTCCCTACAAATTGGGCGTCTTGTGGGGCCGCAATCGCTGCCGTCCAAGTGGCGCTTGTGCAAGTCATCAGGCTCGTCCGCCGTCCCCCTCGTAGTTGACAGTCTGACCTGCTTGTGCTGAACAGTCCAGCCAGCTATCGGGTGTTCAGCAGTACAATCTCCACTGATACGACCATTGCAAGAGACGTGTTCTCCTGCCGAGATGGAAGAATCACTCTGTCGGGATAGTGCAGCGCTAGATAAAGACTGATGGCTCTTCATTGCTTCGTAGTCCCAGCTGGCCACGAGTTCGAGATTGGGATATAGACATCATTACCATCAGATTGCGAGCCGTTGACAACGATGATCAATTTAAGATGAACCGGACATAAATCGAATGTTGACACTCTGAACGAACGTGCGAAAATAGAAGAGCCTTGCCGGGGAATAATATCAGAAGTGACTGTTGTGATGGTGACTGACTAGCCTTAGAGCCGCTTGGTGCAGATGGTAACATGTGTCTGTGATCCAGTCAAGTCCTTTTCCTCCTAGACACAACATCTGTATTGATTCCCGACGCGAGACTCAAAGCTCAGGGTGGCTGTAATGATCGCGAAACCGCTTGATTAGGATGCTCGCGCGCGCGTAGAATCTGGTGCTCCACAACAATGGGCTTTGTCGAAGCTACCGGTAAGTGTTGTGCTGGCAGGGCTCCACGCATGGGACCGTTGGAGGGAGCGACTTCATGAGGCCCGAGGTATATCCATCCATCCATCCATCCATCGGCATTTCCCATTCCGCGGATCCTGCACTCCTGGACTGTTTCGTCACGTGCAGGACCTCGTGCCCGGGTCGTGGAAAACCTGCGTACGAGGTTGAGCCTTGAGCCTTGAGCCGAGGCTCTCTCCTTCTCAGGCGAGTGGCCTGGATCTCGGCGGGACGCTTCTAGAGCCCCCCGGACCTCTGCAGCAGCCGCAGCTCCCGAGAACAGATCTGGCAGCAGCACTTCTGGCCCCCCCTCCCGCTGTGGGTGGCTGATGGCCTCGAGCGTGCTGGGAATTGCACAAGAGCAAAGGACACAGCAGCTGAAAGAAAGTTGCAGCAGGTAAGAGGAGCCTTGGATTGTGTCGGTGGGTAAGTGGAAAGAAAGCTCAGCAAGAGCCGCAGAACAGACAGACAGACAGACTTACCCTTCAAAGGTTTCCTGCCCGCAGATTCCTCCACAACTCTTGATCGGCCAACCCGCACTCGGTCCAATTCCTTTCCCTCCCTCCGGACTCCACCCACCCACTCGCTCACTCACGCATCGTTGCTACCCGTCCTTCTCTTTCCTCTCCTTCCCTGGACTCCAGCCTGGACATTCGTCTCTCCCCATCCTTGCTTTGCTCTCGCTCAGAGTCCACTGCGTTGCGCTCAATCCTTGAGATCCAGTTCGTACCGAGCCAAATCGACCCATCAAAACTGGTCACAGTCCGGAAACGAGTCGTTCCATGCTCGCTAGATTTGCCTTGAAACGACAAAGTCTCAATTCAGTCATGGCACCAACACTCAAGAGAACGAATGCTACAAAAGCCACCATGCCTGACCCATACAAGGAAGACCACTCAAAGGGTGCCATGCTAAGGTATACTCTAGATTCTCGAGAGTTTTCAAGACACCCATGCTAACTCTTAAGATGGCAGGAGTCCTTACCAAAATTGCCCGTTCCAACGCTCGAGCAGACCGCAGCACGATACCTGAAGAGTCTGAAGCCTCTGCTGAAGCCAGAAGAGTGGAGCAAGTCGGAAGCAGCAGTTCAATCATTCGTCAAGAATGAAGGTCCTGAGTTGCAGAAAAAATTGCTTGCGAGGAGAGAGGAGCCTGCTCGAAAGAACTGGCTAACAGAGTGGTGGGACTACAACGCATACATGGCCTACCGTGATCCGGTCGTTTTCAACGTCTCGTACTTCTACTCACACAAAGACGACAGGACCCGTCGAAATCCAGCAACCAGAGCGGCCGCCTTGTCGACTGGTGTGCTCGCTTTCCGAAAGATGGTGGTTGAGGGTAGCCTCGAACCAGAGTACATGAAGAAGCTACCAATCTGCATGGACAGCTATCAATACATGTTCAACGCCTGTAGACTACCTCAGCCAGAGGCCGACTACGTCAAGACGTATCCTACAGACGAATCCTCCGAATTCATCCTCGTCATGCGACATGGCAGGTTCTTCAAGGTTCAGCACAGCATCAATGGCAAACAGCTTTCCACTGCAGACTTGGAAGCACAATTCGAAAAGATTTTAAAGTCGGTCAAATCGCCTGCCGAAGTACCTATCGGTGCCTTGACATCAGAAAACCGAGACAAGTGGCTCGCTTCCCGAGAACTTCTCGTCAAAGACAATGCGAAGGCATTGGAGGACATTGAGAAATCGTCTTTCCTAATTTGTTTCGATGATGCCTCGCCCGCCACTTATGAAGATCGAGCACGACAATACTGGCACGGTGAAGGTACCAACAGGTACTACGACAAACCGCTGCACTTTATCGTGTGTGAGAATGGTGCCTCGGGCTTCCTTGGCGAGCACTCGATGATGGATGGCACGCCAACACACAGACTGAACGACTACGTCTGCCATGCCATAAAGACTGGTCAACTTGATCATGGTCATGCTGTTGCGCAGTCCGCGTTGCCCGAACCGGAAGAGATATCTTTCAAGACTAGCACTGAGATCAAAGAACACATTGAATCAGCCAAAGTGCAGTTTAACGCATTGAAGGATAGCCATGACTTGCGAGTCATGAACTACCAGGGATACGGAAAGAATCTCATCAAGAAGTTCAAGAGTTCCCCTGATTCCTTTGTCCAGATGATCATCCAGCTGGCGTACTACAAGATGTACGGTGTCTCAAGACCTACGTATGAATCGGCAGCGACGCGAAGGTTCCAACATGGGCGTACAGAGACGTGTCGAACAGTGTCGGAAGAGACTGTCAAGTTTTGCCAAACATTCCAGGCTGCCGATTCCACCGTTGCAGAGCAGATTGCTGCCTTCCGGGGCGCAATCGCTAGTCATGGAGAGTACATCAATGCCGCTTCAGCCGGTTATGGCGTGGACAGGCATTTGTTCGGTCTCAAGCAACTGGTACCCAAGGGTGGTGAACTGCCGGCCATCTACAAGGACCCTGCATTCAGCTACTCTAGCTCCTGGTACATTTCTTCCTCCCAACTCAGTTCCGAGTACTTCAATGGTTACGGTTGGGGAGAAGTGATCCCAGAGGGATTCGGTATCGCTTACATGATCAACAACAACAGCATCAACTTCAATGTCGTCTCGAGGCATCTGGGCTGCGACAAGATGCAGCACTACTTGCGCGAGGCTGCGGACGAGATGCGGGAAGTCTTGGAGACTGAGTTGGAAGCTCCAAAAGCAAAATTGTAAATCTAGTCTTAAGCAGTCCTATTCTATCCTCGAGCCTGTCGACGAAAAACAGAATATAATCCTCCA
Source organism: Taphrina deformans (assembly GCA_005281575.1). NCBI lineage: Eukaryota > Fungi > Ascomycota > Taphrinomycetes > Taphrinales > Taphrinaceae > Taphrina > Taphrina deformans. The sequence goes on along the minus strand of RHGG01000005.1, from coordinate 162,255 downwards.
TGCAATCTTGTTTCTTTTCCCTTTCCGTTGAGTTTTCAGTTGGCATGACTTGTGTCAATCGTGATGATGTCGTGGCATCGTGTTGGGGATTACTGTATCGCTTGTGGGTGATGTCTGCATCGATGGGACCGGTATTGGACGACGATGACGGTACGGTGTCGATCGGCCGGACAACTACTTGACACCATCACGTTTGAGCGTCCGAATCTCATGCACGAGCTGTGCGTGTCGTGCCTGTTGCTTCTCGGTGAGGTAAAAGGTGATGGCGGAGGGCAGGAGGGTGACGGGGAACGGTTTGTTGAATTTGGAAGTGAGTATGGCGTCCATGAACCGTCCAAACATGCCCATCCTGTTGTCCTGTTGCAAGTTGACTCTCGAACCCGTCAAATGAAAACTCCCTTGAACCTGAACCGTATCGAACCCGGCACAGTAGAGAGTGGTTTATGTATACATGGGCAAGAGGACGAAAGGGGACAATTGGGCGAGAGGTAGATTGAGATCGCGGGGTAACGATGCCCTGAACGTGGAACTGGCGGCCTCCTTCACCACCACCATCTCACCTCCACCACCATCTCACCTCCACTACAACAACGCTTTTGCACGATGCATGGATGAATGAGATGAATTATGATTACATTGCATATAAGCAAGCACTACTACTCTAAGATAATTCTAACATCGGAGACAGACATCACACAGGACAAGAAGGAATCTATATTGGGGGAAAAGGAAAAAATAAAGGGGGAAGGCCGAATGTCGCTCTCTAGTCGCGATTATACTGACTCTTGGACCACTCGAGAATGACGTCGTCTTCCGGGAATATAGTGGCAAAGATCTTGATGTTTTCACTCGTCCGGGTGGTGTGGTGCTTGATGTCGTACTTGAGACAGGCCAGGCCGGCCGCCAGGGTGAGGTGGAGGATGGCGTAGTTCTGGCCGAGACAGTGGTGAGGGCCGACACCAAAGACGAGCCAGTTCTGGGGAGACTGGTCTGCCGTGCCGGTGATCCACCTGTCGGGACACCATTCCTCCGGTCTCGGGTACGCCTTTTCGTCGTGCAGGGCGTGCCAGAAGGTCGGGATGACCATGGCGCCCTTGGGCACGGTATAGTCCGGTGAGATGGGAAAGTCCTTCTTGGCCTGGTACGGCACCATCAGGACTGGCGGTCGCAGTCGCAAGGTCTCCTTGACCATCGCCTTTGTGTAGATCATCTGATCGGCCATGTCCATGTCGACCTCCTTCTCCGGGTCGCCGCCACGGACCGAAAGCTGCTCGGCCCTGACCTTGTCAAAGACTTCCGGGTTGTCCGTCAGCAGCTGGAACATCCACGACATGGCCGAGGAAGTGGCATCCTGGGAAGCAAACAGGAAGGACAGCATGGTCTGTGCAATCTCGTCGTCGGAAAAGTCTCGAATCAGGACCGATGCCGGGGCAGCGCTCTTGTCCTGACCGGAAGCAGCAAACTTCTTGGCGTCGAGCATCGCCTTGATCCAAGAGTCCACCATACAGTTCGGCTCCTGACCAGCCTCCATGGCCTTGCGCGACTCCGCAGATGCTTCGATAAAGGCCTTGATGACTGTCTTCCTGGCCCGAATGCCGTACCAGACCTTTGTGTATGGCAGGGCGAGGGGAAAGTTGACGAGCTCCATGGCGGCGGTGATGTACCAGTAATCTTCGGAGATTTGCTTGATCTGGGAGTCCTTGATCCAGTACCCGAAGAAGGTTCGGCACGAGACGGCAACGTTCAGGTCGCGAAAGTGGTGCATGTACGGGATGGGTCCGTCACTGGACTTGCCGAGAAAGTCCTGGAAATATCGCTCGTAAACCTTCATCTGTTCGGGAATGTACATGGCAAGGGACTTGCGGGTGAAGAGCACGTTCAGGCCCTTGCGGTACTCGACATGGGCCTTGCCGTCGAGAAAGACCCAGTTTGTAGCCATGAGAATCTTCTTTCCGGCGTCCACGACACAGGGCTGGACGTACATGGGCGAGTTCAGAATCTTGCGGGACAGGTCCTTGGTGGAGGCAATGACCACAAACTTGTGAAAGACAGACACGACAGAGAGTGCGCCGGATTCCCACTTTCTAATTTCACGAGTCAGCGAAAATGCCACAATCGGCTTCTTGTGCCAGGGTAACACAAACCTGTAGTAACCCTCAAACGTCGGGTGCATCGAGTCGAGAAAGGCACCCATGATGGGAATGGTCCAGGCAGGCCCGGCAGCCGTGCCCTTCCTGTTCCTGTATCGCCATTGCTCGGCCGCGAGCAGGACGATGATGGCAGATAACACAAGGGTCCATCCGTTCAGGCCATCGAGAATTGTTCTCGTGACCGAGGTTGCCTCGGGATAATCAAGGCGCGAGGATGCGTTTCGAAAGACACTCGACATGTTTACTGTTACTTATCGCCCACTCCGAAAAATCCTCAGTCTGCCGTGCACACACAAGGGGCTATGGTAGCCTGGAGCAGCAGTGGCCTACTGATGAAGGGCAGGTCGGGTGGAGGAGGCGAGGAAGGCAGGGCGAGTCTGTGTAACACCGGCTGGTCGCGGGTGGTGAGAGGGCGAGCGAGAGAATGAAATGATGGGATGGGATGGAATGAATGGCCTGACGGAGGGAAAAAGGGCGAACCGCCGGATGCCCGGGTGGGCTGTCGGGCGATCGGCCAAAGTGTGTGAAATCAGGCAACAAAAAAAAAGCAGAGAGGAAAAAGTGAATCTCAGATGCGCGCGACATTTTCCCCCTTCCGCCCCCGGCGCATCTCATCGGTGGAACCCTCTGCTCTGTGGATCGTCGCCTGTCTACTCGTCCATATTTAAAATCAGTATCACGGCAGACATTTAATGAGACTCGATTTTCCTGGCGGTAAAAGATCTTATCGGAGCGGATGTGCTACATTCAGTCCGGAGGTCATGAGGTAGAGAGTGAAGGGTGAGTAATCAAGAACCTGCAGAGCCGCGCCTTCCACCACGACTAAACTCGAGGCTTCACTTTTTACCATGCGTTGCCCAAAAACGTCCGACGGCCGTGACTTTTACTCTCACAGACCCATCACAGGCTCTCGAGGACACGGGGCCGCACCAGGACCCAATCGTCCGATACCTTCAGAGACAGGCTCGGATGAGGACAGCACCAGTCACTTGACAGAGGAGAGGACGGGGAGGAGAAAGTCTCCCTCACCCGATCGAGATCCCGAATAACATCTGCACGCACGTCAAACACTTCATCTCCGTCCATGGCTTCGGGTGATGCCGCCCAAGTCACGCCACTCCCCGAGTGCCTGGTGTGAGATGCGCGTGTCCTTGCACAAACGCTTCGTCCCCTTGTCAACACTTCTCCAAACTCCCCTCCGTCACCACCCGTCCGAATCATTCACTCACACTTTGGTGCCGGGTCACAGTGTTTGCGTGCATCGGACCTTGTCCGGCCAATCACTAATTGTCCCTCCGAAGCTATAGATTATAATTTGCCCTCACATGGCCTGGATTGTCCCCCGTCTCTAGTACTTGCCGTTTCTACAGTCCGGTCGGCGTACTACCGGTGACAACGGGTGAAACATTTTGATCTGCAAGAGGAGCTGCCAAATGTTTCAATCCATCTGTCGTTGTCCGAGCCCTGGTCGCTTTGATTGTGGCAGAGAACTGAACATGTGGATATAATTGCCAGTCAAATCACTCAGGCAGCTTTTATAAAGATGTCGCGCATGAAATTGAGGTTTATCCAGCAAGAGTTCTTGATCAAATTGACTATGAATAAAGACGAGACTAATAAATATGTACAAATACTCGCCGTGTCGTGATGCAGGAATGGAGTTCTCGTCAGTCGAAAGATGAAACATCAGGGGTTGTACGTTCAGTATTAACATGGAATAGAGTTTTTGGTCATCATCCGAGCCCTCCATCCTTGCATCACGATCACCGACAAGCACTCGACTTGTATGCTTGACACTTCAAGCCATCCATAACCCGATACGCGTCCAAGACTATCCAGAGAAGAGACCTAAGAAAAGAAGATTCCAATATTCACGTAAAGTGGCATTGAAGAAGAGTAGACTCAGGCATGAGATTTGGCGTCTCGGGTGTAAGTACTCATTGCTTGTCGAGAGCAAATAGTATAGGGGCGACACGAATAACTCTTCATTGTCCCATTCTTCGATTGTCACACATGATATGTAGATGTTCTTTTCTTAGTTCTCCTGAAGGTCGGGGTCTCACTCGCCTGGGTTGTATTCAGCCTGTATATCCTCTAGGCTCACTGATGGAACTATTGTAGCTTGCGTGGTCTACAGCCTTGGTTCAGGAACACTTTGGGTGTGGGTCGACCACAATCTTCACACTGAGGAAGAAACTTGAGCGGCACCACATAAATTTTGGCGATCAATTTCTCACGGTCACTCGCTGCTGCATTTTGGACAATGCAATCAGCACACAAACCAAGGCAGATTTGGTCACAGATGTATATTTGAAATATGCTAGAATAGTTTTAGGCCTAAAGTTCAAGCTCAGCCTTTGGGTTCTTCGGTGCCTTCTGCCTTTCCAACTCAAGATAATACTGATTCTCCTCTTTTGTGGTAAGGACAAAATCGTACTTCATAAGCCAATCTCCCTCCTTGCAACCTGCACTCTCGTAGCCCACGACCTCTGCCTTGGGGCACCTGACCAGGTCTACTATCAAAGAAGACTTGACTCCAAAGACGGCATCTGTCGTTTCGTATGGGTCTCCCCTCATGTATAAGGCAGTGACGAGAGGATGGAATCCTGGTGCATTGAATTTGAAGTGCATGTGTGCTGGTCGGTATGGATGCCTGCCGAGACGTTCTAAAAGCTTGCCCACAGGTCCATCGTGAGGTATTGGGTAGCTGACCGGTCTAATGGCCTTGAACCAGAATTCGCCATTCTCGTCAGCAGTCAAAATACCACGGCAGTCGGGGCCTTCTCGATCATCGTATTGCGTGTCGTAATGACCGGTTTCATCTGTTTCCCCTGTGTCTTGTGAGAAGGAGCTATACGATCAGGCGACAAAGAAACTTACAGATGTCAATCTCAGCACCTTTGATAGGATTGCCTTTTGTGTCTTTCACCGTACACTTTACAAGGCAATCCTCGCCATTTTCGCCCAACTTTTGCACAAGCGATCCACCATTTGGTTTGTGATGAGCATCTTCCGTGAAGAAGGGACCGAGAACCGTAGACTCTGTGGCATTCGGCGGTTTGGGATTGTTTAAGCCATCGACGAGCAAAGAGAGCCCGAGAACATCACTCAGCAAAATGAATTCTTGTCGCACATCCGTACACATCTGGCCGACCTTGGTGAGAAATTCCAATGTCGCCATCCACTCTTCCTGGGTCACCTGTGACTCTCTTGCGAACTGAACGATCAGCACTATTTGGTAGTGATGGGGAGCTTCTTACATCGTGCAAATGTTGCACGAGATTCTGCATGACCGACTTGAGTCTCTCATCCTGACTTTGTGCATTGATGAGCTTAACATTCTCGGTAATATTGGCAGTCTAAACTGTCAGCGGGGCTGGGATTACGTTCTCTCAAAAGAACTCACGTTGAGATCGAGCAATTGAGGTGGACTGTTAGTGTTTGGTTGTGCCATATTGCCTCTTCGTCTGCTGTAGTGAATGAAAGGTGTGTTGAGTGATCAGGCAGTACAGTCTACTGATATAGAGAGGCGATCGCGTCTCAAGGTCTCGGCAACTGGTGAGCATTTAAATGCAGGGAGTCTCGGTAAGATGGGGGAGTGGTGCGGGCCTTTCGGTTGTGGCAGGCAGGATTGTCTGGGGAGTTCAGTACGGTACCGAGAGCAGGACAAGTTATGGGTTTGTGGAGAAAATCGAGAGACGGAATTTGGGGATTCCTTCAGCCTCTACCGCCGCCGTCCAGAAGAAGTGCGGTCGATACGGTACATAGTCAAGGACACAACTCTAATCGGGGGGTTTGTAGAATGAATCCACAGAAGTAGACATGAAATTGTACACGCCAGTAGCAGCACCTGATTAGCAGCTACAGGCGATCAGACTGGACCAGACGCCGAACATCGATAGACTGCTGAAGTAGAGACTCAACTTGCAGGCGGGGAGGGAAGAGCGCGATGAAGAAAGTTCCTCGCCCGCCGGCTGAGATCAGATTGCATCCCGCATTTCTGCTTCTTCCTCTTCCCTCGTACTCCCACACAATGGAACCTGCTCTCCAGCCTGTCTCTTCCTCTCCCTCTCCCTCTCATTCTCTCCCCTCCCCCGGTCTGTCTCTCTTGTCTCTCCCTCTTCCCCTCAGCTCCACCGCTTATTCTCCGTCCCAGCTCCCGTCCTTCTCTAGTCTATTGTCTCACCAGGACTTATGTTTGCCTCCCTCTCTAGGTCTCTGCGTACCACAGACATCAGACAGGCTCGCAGAACCATGGCTAGTGCGTGATCCCACTCCTCCTATCTATGCTCCACTTTTTTCTGACATGCCGTAGCTATCCAGAAGATTAAGGTGGAGAATCCCATCGTCGAGATGGACGGCGATGAAATGGTAAATTTCTCTTCAGTGGCTGCATCCTTGGCCTCGAAAAGCTTTAGCACCAGGACTTATGAATACTAGACTCGAATCATCTGGCAAAAAATCAAGGACAAGTTCATTCACCCGTATCTCGAATTACCAATTGAGTACTATGACCTCTCGATGGAGAATCGTGATGCAACAAACGATCAGGTCACGATAGACTCGGCGAATGCCACTTTGAAACACAATGTCGCTATCAAGTGCGCTACCATCACACCCGACGAGGCACGAGTGGAGGAGTTCAAGCTCAAGGAAATGTGGAGATCGCCCAACGGTACGATCCGAAACATTATCGGAGGTACAGTGTTCAGAGAACCAATCCTGCTCAAGAAAGTGCCTAGGTTGATACCTGGTTGGGTCGAGCCGATCGTCATCGGAAGACACGCCTTTGGTGATCAATATCGTGCCACCGATTACAAAGTGCCAGGACCTGGCAAGTTGCAGCTTGTCTTTACTCCAGAGGATGGTTCCCAAGCTACAACCCTTGACGTTTACGATTTCCAAGAATCTGGAGTTGCGATGAGTATGTACAACATCACTTCTTCCATCCAAGGTTTCGCACACTCGTCTTTCCAGACTGCCATTCAGAAGAAGATGCCCCTCTATCTCTCAACGAAGAACACCATTCTCAAGAAGTACGATGGCTATTTCAAGGACATCTTCCAGGACATCTATGAGAAGACCTACAAGCCAGAGTTCGAGAAGCTCGGGATCTGGTACGAACACAGACTTATTGATGACATGGTCGCTCAGGTGATCAAATCGTCCGGAGGTATGGTCTGGGCGTGTAAGAACTACGATGGTGATGTTCAGTCTGATATCCTGGCACAGGGCTTCGGCTCCCTGGGTCTCATGACATCAGTGCTAATGCATCCGAATGGAAAGACCATTGAGTCCGAGGCTGCCCATGGTACTGTCACTCGACACTACAGAGAGCATCAGAAGGGTAAGAGGACATCTACGAACCCAATCGCCTCCATCTTCGCATGGACCCGAGGTCTCGAGCACCGAGGAAAGCTTGATGGCAATGAACAGCTTAGAGCCTTTGCTTTGGCTATTGAACAGGCTTGTATCGACACTGTGGATATCGATGGTATTATGACCAAGGATCTGGCTATCGCGATCTCAAAGGATCAACCATATGCTTCCACGGATGAGTTCTTGGACGCTGTGGAGGCAAGGACAAAGAAGGTGTTTGCCGAGAAGAAGTCCAAATTGTAGACCACGGGTATATCATGTAGCGTATCGTTCTTCTGTGTACTTACCTGGCATATAATTCATTCTTTCATTCAATAGTCTGTGCCTACATTTCCTGCTTTTAATGTATGATTGGACAGCCCGCAATCGCTGATCACGTCGGCCGTTGTAAAGCCATTTACGCCACACCACATGCGCTTCCACAAACTTTCTTCAACCGTCAAAAAGGCCCAAGGTTGTCGAAGGAAGGCAAAACCGGACTACTGCCAGACAGAAGTACTTACTCGAGCAAGATCGAAAATTTTCCCTTAGAATTGCGATCGCGAGATGCTCTTCATCAACGGCAAGACCCGATACGGTTCAGGCAGGGTATTCGAAACAATCGACCCCTATACAAACAAGGTCCTGGCCAGCATCAATGCAGCCACCCAAACCGACATAGATGAGGCGGTCCTGTATGCAAGTAAAGCGCAACGACAATGGCGCAGAACGACACTGCGCGAGAGAAGCCGTATTCTACTCAGGGCAGTGGCACTCTTGCGTGCTCGTAACGACGAGTTGGCGAGGTTAGAAACACAAGATACTGGCAAGCCAATATCGGAGACCGAGACAGTGGATGTCGAGACAGGCACCGACGTGCTAGAATATTATGCCAAACATCAGATTCAAGGCACAGCCGAAGAGCTCAGACCGGAAGCTTGGTTCTATACAAAGAAGGAGCCGCTGGGCGTCGTGGCTCAAATAGGTGCCTGGAATTATCCTATACAGATTGCACTGTGGAAGTCAGCTCCTGCGCTGATTGCGGGCAACAGTGTCGTCTTCAAGCCATCAGAGAAGACACCGCTCTCGGTTGTGAAACTAGCGGAGATCTATCTCGAGGCCGGCGTCCCAGCTGGAGTCTTCAATGTTGTCCAAGGCTTAGGCGATGTGGGTGCTATGCTCATACAACATCCCGGTATCGCCAAAGTATCCTTTACCGGGTCTGTAGAGACTGGAAAGAAGGTCTACAGTTCGGCCGCACAGGGTATGAAGTATGCGACCATGGAGTTGGGGGGAAAGAGCCCTCTGATTATCCTTCCAGATGCCAATCTCGAGAAGGCTGTCAACACGGTGGTTGAAGTCGGTTTCTTTTCGAGTGGTCAGGTATGCACGGCTCCTTCTAGAATATTCATACACGAGAGCATTCGAGCTCAGGTTGAGCGACTGATAGTGGACAAATGTGAGAAGTACCTGCAAGCTGGAAATGTGATGAACAAGAAAACGAACATAGGCCCGGTCATCGACCGGGCACACGCCGCAAAGGTCCGATCATTCATTGCCACAGGTCATCGGGAGGGTGGAAAGAACATCATTGCACATCTGGAGCGCAAGATTCGATCACAGGTGGAGGAATCACAAAGCTCGCAGAGTGATTGCTGGGTGATGCCTACAATCTTCACGGGCCTGTCCACTTCATCGACACTGGCATCGAACGAGATATTCGGTCCTGTGATGACTTTGCACTCGTTCAGCTCGATACCTGCGCTAGTCGCTGACTGTAACAGGCTACCATACGCCTTGGCAGCGGGCTGTTTCTCGAGTAATATCGATACCTGCAAACAGATATCAGATGAAATTGATGCTGGCATCTTCTGGATCAATAGTTGGGGTGAAAGCCCTGAATCGATGCCCGTGGGTGGTTGGAAGGCGAGTGGTGTGGGAGTCGAGAACGGGGTGGAGGGTATCGAGGCTTATACCAGGAACAAGTCTGTCTTTATTGAAAAGAGCAGGTTGTGAAAAAGTCACAGCAATGAAGATGAGAACAAGTGCAGAATCTGGTACAAACGAACACAGTGGCATTAACATGAATGCAGAGAAGTATCACCTGGATCGATCATGATCTGTACTTGTCCCTTCTAATTACTTTCGCAGCCGTCCTTCTCTGGTTGCAAGGTCTCCCGTAGTGTCTTCTGTGCCAGGATTGTTATTGAGCAACCTCATCTTGAATGTATTCTGGAGATATCCAACACAACTTAGAGCAGCTGTTCTTGAAGACCATACTGCATACAATTGCTTCTGGGAATCTTGTGCAGTATGTAGAGGAGATTTGTCCTGTCTCCATATCTGATCAGGCTGGTTGCTCATGGAAACATCTTGCATCAATCTGCTGTTGTGATTCTACATAAGGTGGCGAGTTCACGGGTCGAGAGCAGCTCGCGGACATGTCAGAGCCACGGTACCGTATGCATTATAATTGAAATAGGAGGAGACTCTGCGGCTGCCAGTCTAAGTACCGTACCTGCCGTCCCGGTATGAAAGCAATCGACGAATTCGCTGATTCAGGCCTACTGATCATCGTCGTCGTCTGTCTCGTCTCTGCACGTGCATCAGCTCCACTGATTTTGTCGCGAATTTGGGAGACGCGATTATTATCATTTACGAGGTTGCGCTCTCCTTCCGGTATTCAGGATTCTTTCGACGCTCTCTACAACAATCTGCGATTCTGCCTGCCTGCCTGCGACATCGAGATTGACCGAGAGAGTCAGTAACATAATATGGCTGATCTTCCAGTCTTTCAAGGTAGGATGTATTGTGAGTATGGTAACATTCACTAACAAGTGAACAGATGCCATCTTTCTGGATCGAGTGCGCGTCTTTGAGGAATACCTCGACCACTCGGTATCTGCGACAGTCAGCGCTTCACAGACAAACTACAAAGATGCTATCACGAGGATGCTCAACACCCAAGCGAGGCGTCTAACTGTCAATCTCGATGAGATTAGGGACTTTAATCGGGAACTGGCAAGCGGGTATGTGACACGTACGAGTCACTGCATCACGAGACTGATGGTTTCATAGAATACTAATGACTCCTGGGGACTATCTACCAGCGTTCGACAAGGCACTCAAGAATGTCGTTCTTACTTTGAGAGATCCTCTTCGACACAAGATTGATGATCTGCCATTCTATGTTTCATTTTCTGGATCTTTCGGAGAAAATCACGTCAATCCTAGGACTTTGCGAGCGATGCACTTGAGTCGTCTGATATCTATCGAAGGTATAGTGACTCGCTGCTCGTTGGTTCGACCCAAGGTAGTGAAGTCTGTACATTACTGCGAAAGGACTGGTGAGTTCCTGAGTCGTGAATACAGAGATGCGACCATGGGAGATGGCATCCCGGGCTCTTCTGCATATCCTCAGACCGACAAGGATGGTAATCCACTGATGACTGAATATGGACATTCAACATATAGAGATCATCAGACTATATCTATTCAAGAGATGCCAGAGAGAGCACCTGCTGGACAGTTGCCACGCAGTATCGATGTCATCATGGACGACGATCTTGTTGATCGATGCAAACCGGGTGACAGGATTCAGCTCGTAGGGGCGTACAGAACTCAGGGTGGTGGAGGTCTAAATAACACAACAGGCAAGTTTACGACACATATCATGGGCAACAATGTCGTGCTATTGTCCTCCAAGGCCGGAGGAGGCATCGCACAAGCACAGATGTTTGACACTGACATTAGAAATATCAACAAGGTGGCTAAGAAGAAGAATATCTTCGAGTTGCTTTCTCAATCGCTAGCTCCGAGTATTTTTGGACACGATCACATCAAAAAAGCAATTCTCTTGATGTTGCTGAGCGGCATGGAGAAGAATCTTGATAATGGCACGCATATTCGTGGTGATATCAACATTCTTATGGTTGGCGATCCATCGACCGCGAAGTCACAAATGCTCAGATTCGTTCTGAACACCGCTCCCCTCGCGATTGCTACGACCGGTAGAGGTTCTTCTGGCGTGGGTCTCACAGCCGCCGTCACAACAGATAAGGAGACTGGAGAGCGAAGACTGGAGGCAGGCGCCATGGTCTTGGCTGATCGTGGTGTCGTCTGTATCGATGAATTCGACAAGATGTCCGACGTGGATAGGGTGGCTATTCACGAAGTCATGGAACAACAGACAGTGACAATCGCGAAAGCGGGTATTCACACGAGTCTGAACGCTCGATGTTCAGTCATCGCTGCTGCCAATCCCATCTATGGACAATACGATACACACAAGGATCCACACAAGAACATCGCCCTGCCTGATTCGCTCCTGTCGCGATTCGATCTGCTATTCGTTGTGACTGACGAGATTGATGACACCCATGATCGCATGATTTCTGAGCACGTCCTGCGCATGCATAGATATCTAGCTCCAGGAGCTGAGGAAGGTCAACCCGTCAGGGATAACCCCGGCCAGAGCTTGAGCATAGGTACTGATGAAGCGGAAGTGGCAAGAGAATCACCGGTCTTCGAAAAGTTCAATCAAATGCTACACGCAGGAGTCACATATACGAACAAAAAGTCTAAGCAAAAGGAAGTCCTGTCAATTGCATTTGTCAAGAAGTACATCCAGTATGCGAAGAATCGTATCAAGCCAGTCCTCAGCAAAGGTGCTGCGGATCATATAGTCATGACTTATGGCAACTTGCGTAATGATGAGTTAGGGGCTAATCAGAGAAAAACATCTCCAATGACGGCTCGTACCTTGGAGACACTTATTCGTCTTTCCACCGCACATGCCAAGGCTCGACTTTCCAACCGTGTTGACCCTAAGGATGCTGAAGCTGCTGAAGCAATCTTGCGATTCGCCTTGTTCAAGGAAGTCGTCAAGGAGGACCGCAGGAAGCGCCGGAGGACCACGGCTGAACCAGAAGCTGAGTCCGATGAAGAGGAGAGCGACGATGATGATACCCCAGCACAAGCTGCACCGGTACGTCCAGCGAGAAGGACTCAGAGGATCAATGGCTCGCAATCAAATGCTAACTCCACCAATGGACACACAAACGGCCATACAGCAGAAGACGATGAGGAAATGCAAGACACAAACACAGCAGCAACACAGTTATCTTGGGCATCAGATCGCAACGAGTCACAGCTGGAATCACAAACGCAGACAGAAACACAGATTCCCACACCAGCCCCGACGACCGTCCTGACCAGTGAACGGTATGGACTCTTCGAGTCACGGTTGTCCAGTCTGATCAACACGCCCGTCTTTAGCGACGATTCGTGCACGACGGAAAACTTACTGCCGGAAGTGAACAAGACCCTGTCACCCGAGGAGCTGTTCAGCCCTCGGGAGATGAGTCAGGCACTGGAGAAGATGACTGAGGAAAACAAAATCTTTGTGAGTGGAGGAATATGTTATAAAGTATAATAAGCAGGCATTCTTGGTTGTTGATCTGTAGTGGCATTCCTTCGAGTAGTAATTCAATACCAGAGATGTACTTTTCGCGTCCAAGCTCGTGCGTCACGATTTGTGCAGTGTGCTCGCAGCGTGAAATCAAGACAACGAGGCTGTCGCACACCTGTCCAACAGGGACCTAAACAACCACTCACTCCATCCTCTACTTCCGGTGACGGCACCCAAGAGCTTCGGCACAACGACAGTCTTGCTCTGCGCGCCAAGGACAACCTTGACAATTTCAGCAGCGACCGTCTCGGGTCCGATGGCGTCCCTGAGCAACGGATTCCTGACACTTCCGAACGCTTGGGACCGATGTAAGGGGGTCTTGACGTACCCGGGACAAACTACACTCGTCCTGACGTTTCGCGCACGATGGACGTGCTTCAACTCGGTCCCGAGCGATTCGTGAAAGGAGAGGGCGGCGGCCTTGGACATGTTGTAGTCCGACACGTTTGGACCCGCCAGAAAGGCGGCCACCGACGCCACCGTCACGACGTGTCCGTGATCACTCGAGACCATTGTCCGGACAAACTGTTGCGTCGTGAGAAAGTGGGAGGATGCGTTGATGAGCAGGGTCCTGGTGATGTCTGACCACGGTTTATCCAGGATCGAGTTTGGCGGCGTGACGATGCCGGCGTTGTTTATCAGGACGGTCGGGTGGCCCACCGCGTCGATGATCTGGCGACCTACATCAGCGAGGTTGTCTCGGGACGTAATGTCGCATCTGAAGAAGTGGACGTAAGGATTTGTTTCTGGTGGTGGATGGAGGTCCAAGATGATCACTTTGATGCCTCGGTTGGATAATTGGTTTACAACGCAGTAACCGATGCCGGAACTGCCGCCAGTTACCAACACGATTTCCTTGGACCAGTCGTATTTGTCAGTGGTGCCGTGATTCAGCGCTCTTCTTGATAGAAGTGCATTTACTTTGAACAGTAAGTAAAGTACTGTCGCACCGATCACTTTCTTTCGATGTGTCTGAAGTAGTCGACGTACATGAACGCTCGAATTCTTGAAGAATGTAGATAATTCTCTAGACATCGCTGTGGCTGACGTTGCTGATGCTTACCGGCCGCTGTTGAGAAGTTTGAGGTTACTGCTGAAGAAGTCGAGAGACAATCGCGGAGATTTCCCCGCAGTCTGGGGCAGTCGTGGTTCATGCGCCACAATAGATGATGATTTCCACATGCGAATGAAAAAATGAGATTCAGTGTTTGTCTAATCCCTTGCACGCTTTCAATATAGGTTTGAAAACATGCTTGCCTGCAACAGAATACGAATGTCGAAAAAGCACATGTGTTTAACTGGTGGGTCTCGTTTTGATACTGGTTTGAAAGATAGTTGCCAGCTAGCGGAATCCACCGACTCTGCCATCTTTCCACCTAGCCAGACGTTCTGAACGCAGATGATGAATCTTCCTCGTCTGTCGATATTCCTTGATGAAGTCATGAATATCGTCGTTCGATGGAGATGGCCCAGCATCAAGAAATGAAGGCACAAGCGAATCAGACAACTTCTCGGAGTCGGAGACAGCTGCTTGTAGTCTAGTGTATAGAGCATCTGATGTGTAAGGTTTCAAGGCCGAGTACATGGATCTTTCTACAGCTTCCCATTCGTCTTGCAAGTGCTTCGTCTTGATCAATGAATTTTCGGCCTCAAACTTCTTCTCTAGCACTTCTGGTGAAAGCTTCTCCAAATCAATACGCAGCTTTTGCTGCTCATCTTCGATTTCTGCTAGAACTTGTGCATATTGTATAGGCAATGGATGTTTAGCCCAGTAGATAGCCCCCAGTAGTTGCGGGTTCTCTAAGATAGCATTGAGCTCTGACAAAGATCGTCCTTGAAAGAAAGCATCATCGACCTCGGGAACGACACTCGATGTAGGAAGTGGTTTTGGAGAGAGAGGCGCAACATCGCTAGGACGAGAAGTGTGCTGAATTCCGCCAGGTTTCGGAGGCCGTGCAGGTGAGGCCATGGAATGGGAAAATGCTTCTAGCAATCGATTCAAAGCTTCTGGTACAACTTCAGGTGTAGGGTAGTCAACGACCTTTGGCACTGTGGCCGAACTTATGAACGATAGCGTGTC
Source organism: Taphrina deformans (assembly GCA_005281575.1). NCBI lineage: Eukaryota > Fungi > Ascomycota > Taphrinomycetes > Taphrinales > Taphrinaceae > Taphrina > Taphrina deformans. The sequence continues at coordinate 147,197 of RHGG01000005.1, read as the reverse complement.
ACGAAAATGTTCTTGTGCGAAATGGTTAAGCAATAATGGACGATTTGTGGTTTGTGGATGATAATGATGGAGCCGCTCGTACAATTTTGGAGTGGAAGCATCGATAACACTTCTGCCGTTGCCATCCTCCTCCTTCGTCTTCATAATATGCTCGCAGACCTGCGTCATACAGAGTGTTGAGAACTCTTTGCACCATCTGACTTGGCTTGACGCGTGTCGCTGGGTAGCCTGGATCTCCAGTGGCAGTGATGATGCGGACTCACGAGTCTCCGATGGACTTTCAGTATGACAATCCGTTGAAACCTGACCCGAACTCGCCATTCTCCCTTGTTAGTTTGGGAAAGACCTTAAACCTGGATAAGAACAAATCGGGTCAACTTAAAAGTGTGGTTTTGTCATTCACTACATTCATGTTTACTAACTTTCCAGGAGATTGGCATGACAGCCCGACTAAAACAACACCATTCTCATTCTCGACACCAAGGACATTACCCCACACGAAGGCAACACTTCCAGCGAACTTTTCAAGCCGTGTAGATTTCTCTGCTCAACAGGATACGCCTGGTACAGACAACACTGAAGATGTGACCGATGACGGAGGACCCAGTGAACAAGAATCTCCGTTACCGGCCGGGCAAAGGGCATCAAAGAGGAACAAACTTTCTGGTCTAGCAAAATTGAAGATCAAACGGCGCCGGCAGAAGTATTTGCGCGATGTGCATCACGATCAGATGTCAGACGATGAGGAGAACGACCTCACAGTGCCTTCATCTGGGTTCCCACGAAAAGAACACAAAGACATCAATTCCTGGTCTATGGACCAGCATAGAGACCTGCCATACATCGCCTCGGGTTATCTTCAACTATTTTTCAACCTGTTTCTTCTGTCAATAGTGCTTTACTTCTTGGTCTCATTCATTATGACCATTCAGGCAGATGTGAACAAGAAGGTCGACGAATACAGTGCCGAAATCTTGTCGGAGATATCGATATGTAGCAAGGAATATCTCGAGAATCGGTGCAGTCCAGACCAACGTGTCCCAGCGATGCAGATGGCATGTCAAGCATGGGAGAAGTGTATGGAGCGAGATCCAGCCAAGGTCGGTCGAGCCAGAGTTTCTGCAGAGACATTTGCTGAAATTGTCAATTCACTGATTGAACCAATCAGTTATAAGACCATGGTGTTTTGTCTGATGTTGATTTTTGGAAGTCTCTTCATTAGCAATTTTGCATTCGGCCTGCTACGTCAAAAGCACCATCAAAGCACTTCGCATGCTCCTTCAACAGGAATTCAGCCTGCAACATTCATGATTCAGGCGACACCACATCAGCAAGGAAGACGCTCTGAACAACAACAAGTCAGGTGGTAGTCGTCTCGGTAGACTTAGACAATATTTCGTAGCGAGATGAAAGCATAGCGTCATGGCATTCGATGCAAAAGCGTGTAGCGATTATCTATATACATCTCCAAGGTTTCAGCCCTTGAATAGGAAACCCTGCTCTCACTTGTTTTCTAGCCAATGAGGCGCGATATGCTATGTCTCATGCCACTTAGAACACTTTCAAGTTCACCCCATTTCATATAGATCCAGTGCTTTGAGGAATCTGTATTTCTAAGCACTCGAACACACGAGACTCACTACTTCGACAGGCCGAATTGACCTTGCATGAACTAGAAAGTATGAGGCATTTGTGATTGTGTATAAAAGATAATGCTCAATATTGATATTCTGCTTGATTGGGATATATATTTACAAAAGTTGGAAAAATCTGTTGGAGCTTTGGCCGAGTTGGTTAAGGCGCCAGCTTTAGGCGCTGGTGGGTAACCGCGTGGGTTCGAATCCCACAGGCTTCACATTTTGATCCATTTCAACCTTATCAGCAAGCGTATAACCTGCACGGACGATCGAGCAATGGACAGCATACGATTTGTTCCACTTAACGGAAACGGATCTAATTGTACTCTCTACCAAAGGTTGGAGCCTGATTGTCCTATTTATCGGGCTTGTCGCGAGAAGCTTGTTGAAATGTGGTCGATCGAGATGGGAAATGCATGTGCACGCGCATTTCATCATTCTTTCGAGCGGCGGACGGCAACCTTCGAACTTTGGGCGATCCCTTCGCAAACCTACGAGAACCAACTCGATGACGATTATTAGCTTCAGCAGTGTCTGTGGAAACTTTCTGATGTATTGATTGTTTTCATCCCTTGCATCTGTAGCCACCGCACCCGTCGCATCACGAATCGAAGCTCGGTTTCTCCAGGATTCCTTGATTTGTGGCATCTTTTTGTCCATCTTATCGTTTTTTGAGCTTCAGACAGCAGGAAGCCAAAGCTTATGGATAAGTCGAAGAAATCCGCTATACAGAAAGCAAAGACCGCGATGCAGCAATCGAAGAAACGAAAAAAGGATGGAAAGTCAATACTATCGACACCAAACTCGATGCATTCCCCACAGTTGTCCAGTCATCATAACTCGAACCATTCAACTCCAGAAGCGTCGTCGGCTCACGCAACGGATGCAGAAGAAGAGGAAGAAGAAGACTTTCAGGACTACTGTCCAGGAGGTTATCATCCTGTGAAGCTCAACGAATCGTATAAAAATGGACGTTACATAACGACACGAAAACTCGGATGGGGACATTTCTCGACAGTGTGGCTCGCGAGAGATACGCAAGAGAATCGCCATGTCGCACTAAAAGTTGTTCGCAGTGCAACGCACTATACCGAAACAGCAGTTGATGAAATCAAATTGTGTCAGAAAATAGCAACGGCTGATCCTTCACATCCGGGTCATGCCCATGTAGTCTTGTTACTTGATCAATTTGAGCACGAAGGTCCGAATGGAAAACACGTCTGCATGGTTTTTGAAGTCTTAGGTGAGAACTTGCTTGGGCTCATCAAGAGATACGAGCATCGAGGAATTCCGGTAGCTGTGGTGAAGCAGATCACTAGACAGATTCTACTAGGATTGGAATACCTGCATCGTGAATGTGGTATCATCCACACTGATCTCAAGCCAGAGAACGTCCTTATCGCTATCGATGACGTCGAGGCTGTTGCTAGAGCTGCGGCATCACAAACAGCGGAAGAGATGAAGCATACTCATGAGCCTGGGAAGCGTAGGCCGCGTTTTGGCAGGATCATCACTGGTTCGCAACCTCTGCCATCTCCAGCGTCTGTCAGTCCTCATGCCTTTTCTTCATTCTTGAACGTACCTGCGACAAACCTGAACTTGCGTGAAGGTGAAGGTCGAGAGGGCTCAACCATGGCTAAAGAGAGACAAAGAGTGCCTGACACTGTTGCGGAGGACAAAAAGGCAGCTGTTTTTGACAGCTACTTCCACGGGGCAGCAGACAGTACAGCTTCCATGGACCACCAAAAGACTGCTGACGGCATTACCGACTTTGTGTCCAACATATCTCTCGAATCCGACGAGCATGACATTGCAAACAAGCATACTAGCAAGGACGGACTCCACGGCAATGACAAGAGTACGCACGACCTGGGGACGATGATGTCCGCTGTTACCAATGAGAATGGAAAAATGAAGGATTCTGCAACTATCGACCTCTCCAAAATCACAGTCAAGATTGCAGATCTCGGAAACGCATGCTGGACGCACCATCATTTTACCAATGATATCCAGACTCGACAGTATCGTGCCCCAGAGGTCATTCTCGGGGCACGTTGGGGTGCCAGCGCCGATTGCTGGAGTATGGCGTGTATGGTGTTTGAATTGCTCACCGGTGATTATCTATTCGATCCCAAGGCCGGGAAGACGTACGAGAAGGACGATGACCACATGGCCCAGATAGAGGAACTGCTGGGCCATTTCCCGAGACACATTGCCCTTTCCGGTAAGTTCTCAAACGAGCTATTCAACAAGAAGGGGGTCCTCAGGAAGATCGAGAAGCTCAACATGTGGAGTCTTTGTGACGTTTTGCATGACAAGTACAAGTGTTCGTGGAACGATGCTGAGCAGTTGGCAAACTTTCTCACACCGATGTTGAACCTCAATGCCTCGGAACGAGCTACGGCAGAGAAGCAGTTGCAGGATCCCTGGGTATTCGACAGCAACTCGGACACGAATGTGAGGATGAGGAGCGACAACGAGCCCATTCCGGGCTGGGCACAGGAACTGAAGGAGAATTCACTAAAGGCCAAGATTGCCAGCAAGAATCCCGTGGCCAAGCACTGATGAGACTGCAGTCCCGATGAGCCTCACTGACTGTGTGAATACTGTAACATTGGTTGGGTATTGATGAGTGAGAGATTTAATGACAAACATAAATTGATGAATATGGTTGTAAATGGATATCTGCGCCGTGTCTGTGTCTCTCAAGTGATGTATGAGCACCGGATGTGATGAGGAACAGAATTGGACAATATTGTCCAGGGTGATTCCGGGCGGTGGCTACGGTATAGATGCTCAACTCCCGGGAAGTGGGATTGCCGCCAGCCGCTCAAATTCATGGATCCACTTTGTGATTGCGGGACCTTTCCAAGGCTTCCTCTACGCGTTCCAAGTTGCTTTGCCTTGCCATCCTAGACAGTCCCGCACCACAGATGACACAATATGGTAAAGGATTCCTCAGGGGTCTACCTATGGTTATATGACGAAAAAAGTGCTCATCATTGGCGATGCCGGTGTGGGTAAATCGTCCTTGAGGACCCAGTACTTTCACAAGACCTTTTCCCTTTCCTACCGAGCGACGATTGGCGCCAACTTTTTGACGAAGAACATCGTGTTGCGGCCTGGACCGGAGCGGAAGGTGTCCGATACTGCGACGGGCGAGGGAAGACGGCCTGGTACAGGTCAAGCAGCGGCAGCCACGACAACGACAACGACAACGACAACGGAAGATGAGGTGGTTGCGCTGTGCATCTGGGACACGGCAGGTCAAGAGCGCTTCAACAGTCTGTCGCCAACATTCTTCCGCGGCAGCGATTGCGCCATACTGCTGTACGACGTCACGAATGCACAATCACTCTCGAGTCTCGTGACGCATTACAGGGAGTTTCTGAAGTACTGCGGCACGAGGAACCCAGTCATCCTGGTGGTGGGCAACAAGTCTGATGCAGCGAGGCAGGTCACGGCGGAAGATGTCCGCGCCCTCGTCGCGCGCGAGCTTCCCGGCGCACATCAGAACGTTTCCACAGAACAAAACATTGACTGTTTTGAAGTCTCGGCCAAGATGGGCACAGGTGTCGAGGACCTGTTCATGAGCGTGGCCAGAAGGCTCCGGACAAGGGACGAGAGGCGCGAGTTGACTGCCTTTGATGTCGGGGACGAAGGGGCCGGTACTGGTTTCGGCGTCGTCGATCTGAAGAAGCGTCAACATGCGAGCGGATGCGCATGCTGAATCGTGTTTTACATACAATCTGCCCAAATTTGACACCGGGATGTTATTATTCATTGACAGCAGCAGCGACATGGCATTTTTTTTGTGATTAGGAAAGCTTACGGTAGACTAGAACGAGCTAATGCATAATCTTGGAATGTTCATTCCCGATGGGCCCGTTGCCCGAGTTCATCGACCCAGGCGACGGTACCGACGAGGAAGGGCCCATAGACGATGACGCCGAGGAGGATCAGGAGGCCGCTGCCGAGGGAATAGAGTCCCTTTTTCGCGATGCCGGCCCGGACGAGGTTCTTGAGGGGTTGCCAGTACTCCATGGCGCCGTACTCGTACCAGAGCTCGCACCGGCGGTAGCAGAGCGCGGCGGCGCCGACGAGCGTCCCGGCGAGGAGGACAAACGTGGTGACGGTGAGCCAGGGCGCGAACCAGCCCTTGGTGATGAAGAGGACGAGGAGGGAGGCCCAGTAGATGCCGGCAAAGAAGAGGGAGAAGGCGGCGAGCTCGATAAAGTCCTGGGTCGGCTTCAGCTGGTCCGGCGCCTGGCCCCATTGTTTCGGGTTCGTGGTGTTGCTGCTGAAGGGATTGAATGGGTTGTTGTTTCGCACCGTGCCCATCCTTGGTTGTTCATTGATTTGGTGGTACCCGTTGTAACTCATCCTGGCTGCTTCTAACACCAAAGACTGTCCTTTTGAGAGTCTGGTCCGATATTTAGAGAGTGGAGGATGGAGTGTTGAAGAGTAGAAACTGCGGATTGAGTAAAGGTTGAATTGTCTGTCGATCGATAATGTGGAGAAAGTCAAGATTCACGTGGTGATCAAGTGCTCTTTCGTCTACAAAATACGTTTTTCTATCTACACAACACATTCACGACGACACCCGGCTCTCGTGATGGCCAAATTCTAGCATTCTCCGGTATATATGCCATCCAAGCTGAAAATGGCACCTTGATAAATACAATCGCCACTCTTGTCGGGTAGGATCGAGTTGGCATGGAAACAATCATTTCTATTCCACCCATACCGTCCGCACCGGTCCCTGCCACATCCTTGGAACAGAACCACTTTCTGCGTCTGACTGGCACCGACGAGTTGGTCTTTGTGGAGATTCAGGGCTCGATCGCAAGACTGGACGAGTCTGAACAACGGCTGGGACGACTGGTGCATCAGGAAGACGGCAGGATCTATCTGATTGTAGGGTACCAGAAGATGGAGGGCAAAGTCGTGACCCTCAAGACGCCATTCGCCGTCCTGAGACGGAAGAAGGCGGATGGGGCCAGGGACACGGACGAGCCCGAGCAAGGCACGCAGGAGAATGGTGACGGGTCGGGCAAGGTTGTTGAGATGGAAGTCGTGGATGTCTGTCGCAAGAAGATTTACTTTGGGCAGCGGCCGGAGCCGATGAATGAGATGGAGACATCAGACATGGCCTGAACCGGTCGGAACTGGAGCGATGATCATGGATGTGTGGTACAAGGGTACTTGTCAGGCGTACACTTTCATTCTAGCGGAAGCGTGGGATCAATCGATACAAAGCGTCCAGGACGAGTAAGCATGACAAACCTCACCCTGTACGGTATAATCAGGTGAATGCGATACGGCAACAAGGACTAGCCGAAAATTAAGAAAAAACACGGAGGGCTGCGTCACTTTTAGCGCCCAATCAATCCCTCAGCACCAGCCCCAGCTGCTCTCCACCCTCCCTTCCCATCATCCTGCCTTCCTTCGCTCTACTTTCCTTGCTCTTTCTACTGATTTGCTTACGCTACGCAAAGGATTCATCTAGTCCTTTTCATACGTATCTCCATTAAACAGCACGAGACCAGAACAAAATCATGTCCTCGTACGCCGACGTCGCTTCCCACGGGCCACCTCAATCGGACAAGGACAAGCAGGCGAACCCGGTCCCGCAGCTGGACGATCACACGGCGGTGGAGACCAAGGACGTGACGAGTGACGACCACTCGATCAACGTCGTCCCGAGCGACTTTAAGGACCGGGAAATGAAGACGGAGACCCAGGCGGCGCAGCACAGGAAGGACGACACGGCGCGGGAGGTCGAGGAGCAGGGCAGGCGGGCGGCCAGGAAGGCAAAGGAGGTGGGCCGGAAGACGGAGAATGTCCTGTTGAGTGTGGGCAAGGACGGGCGGACGTATAATGTCATTGACTCCATCCTCGTCGTCACGCTCGGTGTGGTCGGGTACCGCCGGTACCGCGACGGACAGCTGGACCTGCAGACCGTCTCGACCGGAGTCGCGGGACTCGTCCTGTTTGCCGGTGTGCAGGGGTACGTGCAGAGATGGTTCAGCAAGCAGTAGGAAGCCGTCTGGACGTACTTGCGTATAATGTTTCATCCTGTAGAACAGGTCGACGCCCCAGAACTGGAGAACTGTAAACCATTTTCCCCAAGACTGTGTCTGCCGTGATGGAGTGAGTGAATGTCCAAGTAAACTATACCGCAGTCAGGGTAAAATGTCGGCTGAACTGCGTACAAGTCGGGTGCACGTGATTGTGCGTGCGGAAGATCGACCTTCCCGATCGGGAAATGATCTTACATCTTGTGTCCGTTCTCCGGGTTTGAGTCTCTTCTCTTGCAATTCCTGCTCCGTTGTCCTCGTCATAACTGCAGTCTATCGTGTAGACAAGGCTACACTCTGGATATGCAGGTTGCCATGATCTCGACAGCTTCCTAGCATTGAATGGATCCAGAGTGACGCTCCCACCGGAAACAACTGACACCGACGCCTGTTCCTGCGCCGCACGCCTTATTCGACAGCTCGGGCTTCGGGAACCACCAACGTTTCGCCTCTCGGATGCATAAAAATCTTGTATCTACCGCCTCGTCCTTGTCAGGGTTGAGCATATAATCACTCTGTCCTGTCCCGTACTGGACATTTCATCACATACCAACAGCTACAATTCACGATGGCGACTGTCGATAGCCTCACAAAGACTTCGTTCGACTACTGCATCGTAGGGGGAGGTACTGCGGGTTGTGTCATTGCTTCAAGACTTGCAACATACCTGCCTCATGCCAAGATACTGCTCATCGAGGCCGGTCCATCCGATCTGAACCTACCCCAGGTACTCAACCTCCGGAAATGGCTCACGCTCCTCGGCGGAGAGTTTGACTTTGACTATGGCACCACGGAGCAGGCGAGAGGAAACAGCCACATCAGACACTCTCGAGCAAAGCTGCTCGGAGGTTGCTCATCCCACAACACCCTCATCTCATACCGTCCCTTCAGACGAGATATGGAGGAGTGGGAATCGTTGGGTGCGGCCGGATGGTCCTTCAAGGAGATGACGAGAGCACTCGACAGACTACGCAACAATGTCACTCCCATCCATCCACGTCACAGGAACCAGCTCGTCAAGGATTGGATAAAGTCGGCCTCGACAGCCCTGGACATTCCCATCATTGATGATTTCAACGCCACCATCCGACGTGACGGACAATTCAAGTCTGGGACCGGGTTCTTCTCCATCAGTTACAATCCAGAGGACAACAGCCGTTCTTCAGCATCAGTCGCATACATCCATCCCATCCTCAAGGGCGAGGAGCACCGCCCAAACCTGACCATTGTCACAAACGCCTGGGTCTCAAAGATCAACTTTGACGATTCCATGACTGCCCGGTCACTCGATGTCAAGCTTGCTTCCGGAGAATCCCTCAAGGTGCACGCGAGGACCGAGATCATCCTCTGTGCCGGTGCCATCGACACACCCCGACTGCTTCTCCACTCTGGCGTGGGTCCGAAAGCGCAACTCGACTCGCTGGAGATGCCCGTCCTGTTGGACGCTCCCGGAGTCGGCAAGAACCTGCAGGATCACCCGGAATCCATCATCATGTTTGAGATGAACCGTCCCGTTCCGCAAGAGACCACCATGGACTCTGATGCCGGCGTCTTCATCTGCACGGACGGAGGCAAGAGTGCCGATGTCATGATGCACTGCTACCAGATCCCCTTCACCCTCAACACTGCCCGCCTGGGCTACGACACCCCGACCCACGCGTTCTGCATGACCCCAAACATCCCTCGCTCGCAGAGCAGGGGCCAGGTCTACCTGACCTCTTCCGATCCCTCCGTCAAGCCGGCACTGGACTTCAAGTACTTTGAGGACGAGGAGAATTACGATGAAAAGATCATCATCCAGGGCCTGAAGGCGGCGAGGAAGATTGCGGCACAGGCACCGTTCAGCGAATGGATCAAGCGCGAGGTGGCCCCGGGCCCGTCGGTCCAGACGGACGAGGAACTGGGTGTGTATGGCCGGCAGGTGGCACATACCGTCTACCATCCCGCCGGGACGTGCAAGATGGGCTCAGGGTCGGACGCGAGTGCCGTCACGACGCCGGACCTGAAGGTCAAGGGTACCAGGCACCTACGTATCGCGGACGCCTCCGTCTTCCCGTCGATGGTCTCGATCAATCCCATGTTGACCGTCCTCGGCATCGGCGAGCGGTGTGCCGAGTTTATCGCGGCGGAAGCTGGGTGGGCACGAGACACTGCCAGGTTATAGGCTGATGCATTCACCACGAGCACACAGTCATTTGTCGTAGCGTAGAATGGCAAGCAAGAAACGTAGACTTCTAATTGATAAAATCTACTTTTCTTTGCCGGTTCCCATCATCGCGCCGTGGTGCCGCCAAAACTGGTGACCTCTCGCGCAGGCCCGTACCTCGATCCGTCGTCACCGACGATGGGCGGGGCGACGGAAGAGTCCGTCCTGGCCGTGACTGAGGGTCGCTCGAGGCCCCCGGTGGACCGGGAGGAGAGTCCCGAGGGCGGCGGCGTGTAGAGGGTCGAGTGGGGCGAGATTGGGGTCCAGTCCGAGTCTCCGGACGACGATGGACCGGGTGCGTCGCCTCCTCCGCCGTGCCCGGGTCCGTCCCCGCGACCATTACGACCATCACCACGGCGTCCTCCCCTGTTGGTACCCGGGCCCGAACCGTTAAAGAAGATGGAGTACGCAATGAACGTGGCCACACCGACGAACGCAACCCAGAACAACTTGCCTGCGATCCCGGACCCGGACCCGGTGGTGGAGGGCAGGTCGGTGGCAGGCGATTGGGGCAAGTCTTGGCCGCCGACGGTACCCTCGCCGAGGTCGGAGAGGTGGAGGGTGTACTCGACCGCGCAGGACCCGTCGACGACGTACTGGCTGAACGATCCGTCCGCGGGGGACTTGGCCTCGCCTGCTGCGGCCTCGGCGTCACCGGCGACATCCATCGGACCAGGGACCGGCTCGCACCGCACGGTGGTCTCGCCCAGCGTGAACTCGGGCGGCACCAGGGCCGTGCACTTCCAATGTACCTCCTCGTGGCCCAGCGCCGTGATTGGACCGAGCGAGGTACAGGTCATGTTGCGGACCCGGTAGAGCGTCGCCGCGTTGCCCCCCACGCAGGCGAGTTGCGGTACCGGACTGTGACCCGTCGTCTCGGCGTCCGCCGTAAAGGTCAGTGTCTGGGGGTCCGCCAGGGACATTGGCAGGAACGACTGGCCTGCCCCTGCCTGTCCATTCTCCGCTGCTGCTGCTGCTGCTGTTGTTGTAGAAACGAGTGCCGTCAGTGCCGAGACTGTAAAGAAGATTTTCATGACGGATTTTCTGATAGCAACGCTCGAGAGGCAGGGCAATAGATAAAGAAAGAGGAAAAAGAAGAAGAAGGGGGGTCGGAGGAAATGGAAACTGAGGATACGAGGGTAGTCGTGACAAAGTGACGTCTCTCGCGCGGCCCATTTCCACAGCCAAGGACTTACTCCACTGTGGCGGGTGAACCCAATTCTCCCGCTGACTCTTCCCTTCACCTGTACCACTCGGACACTTTTCTTCTTTACTCTATTCCATTCATCACTCTACCACTGCACGGATCGGTCACAGTTTTCCTCTTGGACCAGTCAGTCGAAATCGCAATGAACTACCTCCGTTCTCTCCTCCACGGGTTCGGGGGCACGCCCACCCGTCACCGAATCTACGCTCAGGTCCGGTACTCGGCCGAACTCCATCCCCTCCTCGCCCTCTCGTCCACCAAGAACGTCCCCCTCATCCTCAACTTTTCCGCGCCCTGGTGCGGCACCTGTCACGTCCAGACGCCCCTCGTCCTCCAGGCCCTCGAGGAACTCGACGGCCGGCTCGATTACGTCGAGATCAAGGCCGACGAACCCGAAATGTCCGAATTCATCCTCCGGTTTGGCGTCCGGACGTTTCCCACCCTCGTCAGCATCAGGCGCGAATTCATGGCCGGAGACCTGCCCATCCGATCAGACATGTGTGAGTCCCGTCTCCCTGCTCTCCTTCCCTTCACGGGACGACGGCGATTCAGTACAGCGCTGACACGGTGGTAGCAAAGGATGAAATCAAGCGGTTCTTGGAGGATCAGGCAGCATTGGGCGCAAAAGACCGCGGCGAGTGATGGATGGCATTGTTGTGTACATTTAAATTATCCTGTAGATAGATACACGACTGCTCAAATCGAATCGCTAGAACCGCATCTCCTCCGAGACGAGCTTGAATGTCTTTCGTTGCTTGCCCGAGCCACCGAAGACCAGTGCTCGGCACCTCGATATTGCCTTGACAACGTGACCAAACACAAAGGTCTCGCCGACCCAGGACAGGAAGATGTCACAGGCTGCCAGGCCTAGAATGACCGCCTTGAACCACCAAGGCAGGTATGTGAGCTGCAAAAGTGAGCTGATCTGGTTCGCTGGATACAGTGTGAGGTAGATTGTGAAGATGCTGACGGCGATGATGGTCAACATGAAGAGTGTGTTTTTGTACATGGGTTGTCTATATGGTGGCCCGACGCTCAGAATGATTGCGATGAATGCATACTGGAAGAGGGACAGTAGGAATAGTACAGTGTTGTCCGAGTTGACAATGTTTGGCTCATCCGTGTGGTGTGTGGGCGGAACGTACCAAGGCTGTTCCTGGACCAGAACGTAGACGAGAGCTTGTAAGAGTACAATGATGGCAATGTGTCCGAGCAAAGAGCCAAGGATCTTTTTTGACACCAGGTTCGCGGTCGGACGCTTGATTGCCAATTTCTTGTACGGTTTGGCACGCCCCATGAAGACTGCTATTGGCAGGATCAGCGCCAGATCGATGAGCAAGAATTGGAAATTCCCTAGGTTCGAAGCTGTTCTATAAAGCAGACTGACAGTGGTGAATTGAATGGCAGAGTACAGTGCCATGTACTTGAAACAACTGAAACTGGTGACAAGTGCGGCACGACCGTCCTTGATCACTTGTATCACACACGATATCTCGAACGATCTGCTGGTGAATGGAGCAGCCACAGATGCTTCTGCTTCGGAAAGTGAAATACCGACATCAGCGGCCTTTAATGCACCACAATCATTCGCACCGTCCCCACAGAAACCAACACAATAGTCGATGCTCTGTAATTTCTCAACCAGCTCGGCCTTTTCGTCAGGAGACATTCGTGCAAAGACTGCACCCTTGACAAGCATGCGATGAAGAGTTTCTTTTGGTGCGAAATCAACCATCCAACGAAACACTTCTCCTGTCACAGCAAGACAAAAGTCAGAGATACCGTGCTTATCGAATGGAGATTCGAGGTTGATTGAATTATCACCAATCTGTGGCATCAAGGACTTGTTGTCAAGAGTGATTGACGGCGCCTCCATATTCTCCCATACTATGGTCTGAAGTGGATTTGTCGCTCCTCCCTCTTGTGTGAAGCGCGGCACGAAGATGAAGCCTGTATCGTTGAGCAGCTGACACTCTCTGGCAACACTGATAGCTGTAAGAACATTGTCGCCAGTGCACATGACACTTCTGATACGGGCCTCGTTCAATTGGACCATCGCAGCTGTAGTGGTAGGTTTGAGCTTGTTCTCAAACACGATAAATCCAAGAAAGATGAGATCTTTCTCAGCAACTTCACGCTTCATTTTTTGAGCTTTGATCCAAGACAAGCCAGGCAATGATTTTCCAGCACAGGCGATGACCCTGTAGCCACGATGCGTGTACGAAGCTAGTACTTCTTCGTAGTTCTCAGGAAAACTATCTGCTCGGCAGACCTCTGACATGATTTCGGGTGCACCCTTCAAATAGACTTGCATGTCACTGCTTTCCAGACGCTTGGCAATCACGCTCATACGTCGCAGATTGGAAACAAATTCGAACTGCTTCATGATTCCGATTTCAACATCATCTTTACCATCTGGTACTGTCCCACGCACAACAGGTGGAGACACCTTTGTCGCGCTTGCTCTCGCTGCCGCACTGTGGTCCAAATCCTTCGCAGGTCCGGATGTGGCCTTACGTCCACCTTCTTCGTAGGACCAGCCAGTGAACTTGAACATCTTGTCATCTAGGGGATCACCTAGCAATTCATTGTCTATCAGTCTAAGAGAGTGACACGTAGCCATGACATGCAGTATGGATAAATTCGGTTCGACAGACGTCGCCTTGGCTAGTGCTGCACTCTCCTCCAGAAGATCAGTAAATCCGGTCGGCGTTATGGTTCTGATGCCAAGGACATCCAAGCCATCCTCTGTTAGAGTTCCAGTCTTGTCAAAACACATGACGTCTATTTTGCCGGCAACGTTGACACGATTAGGAGATATGCAGAAAATTTTGTGCTTTCGAAGTCGATTGATTGCAAAGTTAGTCCCGATAGTAAGCGTGGCTGGCAGAGCAGGAGGTACGACGATTGTGATGAGATCAAGAGCTCGGATCAAGATCAGACTCCAATGCATACCGAGCTTCACAAAGTTGATGGCGGATAAAGTAAATCCACACATAGCAATAATGCCCATGACTCCGATGAATCTGAAACTATCTCGATAGAATTTGAAGCCTGCAGGTTTCGGGAAAAGCATACTTCGCACGAGAGCGCCTTTAGTAGTATTGAAACCAGTCCTTGTGACCATAGCTAATGCAATTTCTTCTTCACTAGCAGTCACAGATGGCTTCTTGACCTGTATCAACTTTGTACCAGCGAAAAGATAATGTCGGCCCAATTCGGGAGAAACTGTTACCTGGGAATTAGCAAGTCGATGTAGACTCTTGTCATTGGCTTCGACTTTGGCAACAGGGACTGATTCTCCAGTCAGCATAGACTCGTTGACAACACACTCGCCGGACATCAGTAAAGCATCGCATGGTAGGACATTGATCGCGGGGTCGGAAATCTCGAAAATATCGCCAGGTACAAGATCAGCGGATTCTGTGATCTGCCAGTAACCGTTGCGAAGGACACGAATATCACACGAAAATTTCGCCATCTCTCTTAGTCTCTTCATAGTATCTTTCGTCTCGACCACAGTTGATGCAATTGACGCCAAAGAGATGACGAAGATACATACCGCATAATAATAATATTCATCGCAGCTCCATAGCACGATACTCGCAATTTGGAAGATGTAGAAAGGATGCAGGGCTTCGTCAACCAATAGCTGGGGTATCGTCTTCTCGGCAATATCGATCAAGTTCAAGCCAAAGAGTGCAAGTCTTCTGGTTTTGGCATCTTCGTCCAGTCCATCTCTGCATTCTTTAGCGGAACCACGCCATGCCGGGTCTTTGTAGTTGTTGTACAGAACGAAACGTTGTTGTGCAGGATTCCAAAGGAATCTGACATATCTATAGTCCAGATAACGGATGGCGTCCAGCATCGGATCATCCTCTTCTGAGTTGTCCTCACCTCTGTTGCCGATCTCGAAAAGAGTACTCAAATATGTCCCATAGTCCTTCTTTATCACATCGTGAACGCTGACATCGTGCCACTGATTTTCTATTACGACCCAATCACATTCCTTCAGGGAACATTGTATGCCGGTGAATTTGATGTTCCAGCGAGGTAACCAACGAAGTATCAGATAGCCAATACCAAAGGATAAGACGCAAATTGCGTAGTAGAGTACAAGCTTCGATGTGCTTGTACGGAAGCCAGCAATCACAAGAAACAAGTCCTCCTCTTGTAGATACACCTTTTGTGATGTGCGCAGTGTATGATCACGAAACCCGGACGTGTTAGACTCGGCCGATCTCCGACGAAGTAGAGAGCGTCGAGAAGATGCAGAAGACGCACGTCTCGATGACGGACGACGAGATGAAGCTACAGATGCAGTCTCAGCTATTGATTCAAGATCATCAACGGCTTCCTCATTTTCCGGATCGGTTACCATGGACATAGCATCTTCATCGGCTTCTTCATCGTATTCAGACTTGAAGAACCGTAAGGAGAGCAATCCTTCGCTTGCATTACTGTTCGTCCTGCCTGTTGGGTCATGCGAAAAGCTGGTTCGATGTGCGAAACCGGTTTGAGACGTTGGAACACTTTCACTTATGGGTCCGTCGAAGATGGAGTCGCTTGCCATCTCACCATAGTCAGAGAGGTGGCGCTCGAGCAGGGGTACTCTGGAGTCTCTGCGAAAACGTGATGAAGAGCTGTTTCGCAACGAAGATGAAGGTTCGTTCGCTGGTGAGCCATACATTCGAGAGGCGTTAGTATTGCTCTTCGACAGCACTCGAATACACTTGTTAAGACGCTATCGCCTTTCAGAACGAGATACTGTGCTAAGGCCCTTATTATTCCGGAGAGCGAGGCAGTCCGGGAGCGATTGGTGCACAACGCTGTCACCGCAAGAGAAGAAGAGGATCCAGTCGACTCGTGGATTGTATGGGACGAGTGAAGAACAGAGATTTGTAGCAGCTACTGAAGCCCAATCCTACACCACATACGAATTGTGGAACGATCTGTACGAGGGATTGAGAAGATCGTAAACAAGTCCAAGAAAACGATATCGATCCACTTCCACACTATCGAGTCGCTTCCACTTTTTCATTTGTCCAACAGCGCA
The DNA here is from genome assembly GCA_005281575.1 of Taphrina deformans. Lineage (NCBI taxonomy): Eukaryota > Fungi > Ascomycota > Taphrinomycetes > Taphrinales > Taphrinaceae > Taphrina > Taphrina deformans. The sequence continues at coordinate 131,011 of RHGG01000005.1, read as the reverse complement.
GTCTATAACCTGCATTGATTTCTGCTTGGTCTGTCTTGACTTGAGGTAGTCTTCGGAACCCTTGATCGAGCAGCATGTCTCTTGTGTAAGCCAGCCTGAACTATTCTGATTTACCCAGAACTGATGCGCGTCAGAAAGACACAGGAGTCCACGGACTACAAGATCCAGTCACAGGACTCGACACCAGCTCTCGACACATCGACATGGCCCCTTCTTTTGAGAAACTATGAGAAACTCCTCACCAGGACTGGACACTTCACGCCCATTCCGTGTGGTTTTTCCCCACTCAAGCGACCCTTGAAGGAGTATGTCGCCTCTGGTGTCATAAATCTGGACAAGCCCTCCAACCCGTCCTCCCACGAGGTCGTTGCTTGGGTAAAGAAAATACTCCGTTGCGATAAAACTGGACACAGTGGTACTTTGGATCCAAAAGTGACAGGATGTCTGATTGTTTGCATTGATCGAGCCACTAGGTTGGTCAAGTCCCAACAAGGTGCGGGTAAAGAGTATGTTGCTGTATTGAGGTTGCATGACAAGATCGGTTCCGAGAAAAAGCTTGCTTGGGCATTGGAAACACTGACCGGAGCTCTGTTCCAGCGTCCACCACTCATTTCTGCCGTCAAACGACAATTGCGTATTCGAACCATTCACGAATCAAAATTGCTTGAATTTGACGATGAACGAAATTTGGCCGTCTTTTGGGTCAGTTGTGAAGCGGGTACATATATTCGAACCCTCTGTGTGCATCTCGGACTGCTTTTGGGAGTTGGTGCTCATATGCAGGAACTTCGTCGTGTCCGATCAGGAGCCCTCGGAGAAAATGACAATGTTGTCAGCATGCATGACGTTCTTGACGCTCAGTGGCAATACGATAACACCAAGGATGAGACATACCTTAGACGTGTGATTCGTCCGCTTGAATCCCTCCTTACTGGCTACAAACGAGTAGTTGTGAAAGATAGTGCAGTAAATGCAGTCTGTTACGGTGCCAAACTGATGATCCCGGGCCTTCTGCGATATGAAGCAGGTATTGAGATGAACGAGGAAGTGGTCTTAATGACTACCAAGGGAGAAGCTATTGCGCTGGGAATAGCTCAAATGAGCACAGTCGAGCTCAGCACCTGTGATCACGGAGTAGTTGCAAAGATCAAAAGAGTCATCATGGAGAGGGATTTGTACCCTCGACGATGGGGCCTCGGACCTCAAAGCATGAAGAAGAAGGGACTCAAAGCTGAAGGAAAGCTGGACAAGTTTGGACGTACAAACGAGAACACTCCGGCTGACTGGAAGTCAAATTACACAGATTATGGTGCTGCCGCTGGGGAAGACGGAGCCGCAGCACAGATCTCGGAGATACCTGCATCTGCCGATCCAACTCCAAAAACTATCACAGATCCAGTCGACGTTCAGATGAAACTCGAGGCTACTTCCGAGGAAGCCGCACCTTCAGAAAAGAAGTCCAAGAAGAGAAAGACCGATGATGGTGCGGAGGAGACTAAGGAAGAGAAGAAAGCCCGCAAGGCTGCAAAGAAGGCCAAGAAAGAAGCAAAGGAGGCTTGATTAGGCATTGTAAATAAAATTTTTGATTTAGCGTAGCCAATTCAGCAGCACTTGAATATCAGCGAGCCTGCAGACATCTCTCTCAAGAGCGTTCCTGGTCCTTTTACACCACCAGAGCTACCTTGATCCTCTTGCAATTTGAGAGGTGAAGGTTCAAAAGAGCTCCACCATAATTTTGTCGCACTCGAGGCGCCTCTTCCTTGCGACACTTGCGCACACCAAGCAGGTTTTGTTTGGGAAAGTAATCGCAATCGTGTTTAAAGTGGGTGACCTCAACTGGTCTTAGTTTCAAGCGTACGTGAACTTCGAGGCTCCATGGTTCAAGCTGTTGCGTTGAGCGGGTCTCACCATGAACGGCTCATGAAGGCGTGTGGTGAGATCGTGCAGGAACTGATTGAATCGTACGATTCTGGCAAGCTCGAGGACATCAATCTGAATGGCGTCAAGATACGAGCGTCCAAGAAGTACAAACTATCCTCGCAGCCGCGACTCATGGACATCATTGCGGCCATTCCCGACCAATATCGAAAGTATCTGGTTCCTAGGCTCAAGGCGAAGCCAGTGAGGACTGCATCAGGAATCGCTGTTGTCGCAGTGATGTGCAAACCTCACAGATGTCCACATATCGCCATGACAGGCAATATCTGCGTCTATTGCCCAGGTGGACCGGACTCTGATTTCGAGTACTCTACCCAATCTTATACTGGTTACGAACCTACAAGTATGCGCGCAATTCGAGCAAGGTATGATCCGTATGAGCAAGCAAGAGGACGAGTAGAGCAGCTACGAGGACTTGGACATACTGTTGACAAGGTTGAATATATTATTATGGGTGGAACGTTCATGAGTCTGCCAGAATCGTACCGTGATACGTTCATTTCACATCTTCACAACGCTCTTTCAGGTCATTCGACAAATGATGTGGATGAAGCGGTGGCCTTATCCGAACAAAGCCTGACAAAGTGTGTCGGTATAACTATCGAGACTAGACCCGATTATTGTCTGGACCAGCATCTCAGCAGTATGCTGCGGTATGGCTGTACTCGTCTCGAGATCGGTGTACAATCAGTATACGAGGACGTTGCACGAGATACAAATCGAGGTCACACTGTCAAGGCAGTTTGCGAGACGTTCCAAATCAGTAAAGATGCAGGATACAAAATTGTGAGTCACATGATGCCTGACCTACCAAATGTCGGCATGGAGAGAGATCTTTTCCAATTTATCGAGTACTTTGAAAATCCCGATTTTAGAACGGACGGTCTCAAGCTGTATCCCACACTCGTGATTCGCGGCACAGGTCTGTACGAACTTTGGAGGACGGGAAGATACAAGAATTATACACCCAATGCTCTCATTGATCTGATAGCTCGAATCCTCGCATTGGTACCTCCGTGGACAAGAATTTACAGGGTCCAGCGAGATATTCCCATGCCCCTTGTATCCAGTGGGGTTGAAAATGGCAATCTCAGAGAGTTGGCTTTACAGCGAATGAAGGACTTTGGTTTCCAATGTCGTGATGTACGCACCAGGGAAGTCGGCATACAGGAAGTCCATCACAAGGTTCGTCCTGACCAGATCGAGTTGATCAGACGAGACTACACCGCCAATGGTGGATGGGAAACGTTCCTATCCTACGAAGACCCGAAACAAGATATTCTCGTCGCTCTGCTGAGGCTGCGAAAATGCTCAGACAAGACATTTCGTCCGGAGCTCACGGGACAACAGTCAAGTGTTGTGCGGGAGCTACACGTTTATGGCTCGGTCGTGCCACTCCACTCACGAGATCCGAAGAAGTTCCAGCATCAAGGTTTTGGGACGCTACTCATGGAGGAAGCAGAGCGGATCGCTAGAGACGAACATGGCAGTGAGAAGATTGCCGTCATTAGTGGAGTTGGAGTCAGGAACTATTACGCCAAATTGGGATACACCTTGGATGGGCCATATATGAGCAAAATGCTCAACTGAGAATCATGTCCAATAGGCAGCGTCGGCAAATTTATCATTCACTCATGTCATATATCATGCATCAATTATTTTTACCCGTGCGGAACCTCGTGTATCACGAAGCGATCACACTTGGGTCTGAATCCTCGCCCTTGAGCTTCTCCTTCAATCCATCCTTTCGATCGGCAGGCACTTTCGCCTCGCCGGTATCTCCCTGCGGCTCCTCGCTCTTGGACGTGGGTTCCTCGTCGCTCTTCATGGACTGCTTGGTACGGATCGAGTCGGTCGCCCGGTCAGCACGGTAATTCGCACTCTGATCCTTCAACGACGGCATCCGCCTCGTTTCCTTCTCTTCATTCTTGACGTGCTGGATCAAATCCTCAATCAACCGAGACCCCCTGAACTTTTCCGGAGGCTGTTTCTTTGACGTGGCGTAGTAGTAGATTTCCCAGTCTGGTTCATCGAGTAATTGATCATACAGGATCAACTCGTCCATCGACATGCGTTCCAGTTGTTTCGCGGCAAACGTCGACAACAACAGGTCGGTCTCCAGGATACCCCGTTTTCGTGACTGCCACAATAGGCGAGCACGTTTCGTCTCGATGACTTCGTGGCTCCGATCGATCGGTGCGTGAGGTTTCAGGTCTTCGCCCATGGCGACGCTCCCCTCGTCCACCATCGTGACTGGGTTCGTCCTCCCATGTAGCGGATACGGATCTTGCGCCGTAAAGTCCTGTTTATGGAAGACGCCGGCTGGGTCTTGCGGTGCGGCAGAAGCATACGATGGTCTTGCACTTGAAAAGGTGCGCAGTGGACGTGCGGAACGTTGAACTAGCCTCAATGATTTAAACATGATGACAATTTGTCAGGTCTACTGTAGTGAATAACTGTTATAGACTGAGTTTATGCAATGTCGATGAAGTAATCGCCGCACATGTGACCGAAACAGTAATACAGGCCGCAGCCATAACTGGCCATTCATCCTCTATGATTGGGGCAAGGCATACAAACAAGCTCAGTGATGTGTGACAACACGAGTCCTGTCGACCACTGCTATCAGTAGCGCCTTATGCAGCGCCTATAGATACATTAATTGCCTAGACTCATGCCCCATCCATTGCCGAGCTCTTGTGACCCATTGAGTAAAGGCTCATCCTGCCCACCGCCAAACAGGAATTGACCACCAAACGCTCCTTCAGGCTCTGATGCCTGACCAAAATTGAAACCAAAGTCCAAGTCGCCATCTTCATCATCGTCAAACTGATCATAGACTTGTTCCAACAAAAATCCGCCGCGCTCACACAGGAAACGCATCATTTCATCCACCCAACAACGCACAACCCAAAGGGCGCCGAAACCCTCACCACCAGCGACAGTGATATCACGCAGCACACTTGACGCCACAGCACCCATACATAACAAGAATAAGCGTGGTTCAATCTCTGGAAATCGATGAGGTAGTGAGGAGAGAAACTTTGACCACAGATCGAGTACTGGTTCAGCAGGACCTTTCGAATATCCGTTCTGTGCCTCAAGTGGTTTGTACTCCGGTGTGCTGGTGCCATTGACAAGGTCTAGATTGCTGTCTCTGCTGTAAGGTGTCGGTGAATTTTGCAATTGTGAGCCTTTGTTACTCTTTGACGGACCTAGAAGAGTGAGAATTTCATCGAGAATGCCTACAACTTCTTCCTCGCCGCAACTGAGCTCTCGATGTGAAACGGCCTTGGGATCCACAAAGCGTATCCAGTCCATACGCATCAGCTCACGGTCGGCGGAATTAGTTAAGAACCGTGCCGCTGCATGCGCAGTTTCATTGACTCTAAGTAGTCGGGCCAAGAGACTAGCAAATTGGCCAGCCGGTATCAGCTTTGCTTGCAACAGGTGAGGAGCATAACTTGCGAGTGATTGATGTATATTCGGCAGTAAAGTTGCCGACAGATTCCGTAACAGAACGAAAATTTCAGGTGGAATTACTTGGTGGCACAAAGGGGTGAGGATTTTGGTAATTTGTTGGTAGGTACTGAGGTCTGCTTTTTGTACCCAAGTTGCAAGTGAAGGTGTCGACAGCAACTGCTGAATTTCTGTCGATAAATTGTGGTAGAAGGAAGTATTGAGTGAGATAAAATGTCTGATCCGCATCGATGCCAATGCCTCTATCAGTTCTAAGCAGTGGGTGTGATACGATCTGACCAGCGATTCTTGAACATCTGCATCGGCGTCATCAGGTAGGTAGTCATAGATTTCTGGTAATTCGAAAATCGCGGGATCATCGAGCTCGGCTTGTACTTCCGGAGTCAGAAAGACAAGTCGTGATGTCGGTCTTTGCAGACCAGAGAAATCGACAGAGGAAATTGGCTTGATTGGAACCACCGGTTGTGAGGCCACATCCCGTTGGAGGTCCTGCATCCATTCGCCTGGAATATGACGTCCTTTTGTCGCTTGGAAGACATCTTGGAGAGCAGCACCAAGCTGTGGCTTCCTCCTAATCTCTTTTTCGCGCTGGCGATCGCGTCTGACGGAAACTTGATTAGCTGTCCTCAAACCTGTCTCATCCCCGATTAACCGAATGCCACAATAATGGTATTTGGACTCCCCTCGCACGCCCAATCTTCGAGTCGATACATCGGGATATGCCATACGAACACATCGACCGAACCCCGCAGATGTCAAAGCCTTCAGACGTTCTCTTGCGCATAAGTCTACGTATGCAGCATAGATCGTGTTTCGTGGTACAGCTACGTCAGGTAGTGCCTCTACGAGATATGAGTGAATGTGTACTGTGCTTGTGCAAGAACGTACCACATGCTTTCTTTAGCCACAAGTAGCCAAACAGTGTCCTGTGTTTGTCACCCTCGGTCTCAGTTTCATCCTTCCGTGCCATTGGCGCCAGTGCTTCTAAATCGAGATGCATATAGTCCTGCGCGAGAATTTTGACCTCACGGGCTTCAGAATCCTGTTGCTCAGTGGTGGGTGTTGTGACGGAGGCATTGTCATGTTGACCTTCGGGACGAGTCGACTGAGGACGACTCATGTCATCGAACTTATTGTCATTTGTGGTTGGGGTTGACATCAATAACGGCTTAAGTGACAGATCTGAGCCTTAGCACGCACTTCTCGACCTTCGTAACACTTCTCGCCGATCTCGAACACGTCACCAACTTGTTCGCTGCAGGCGAAGCATTCGAACCTTCAGAGACGTCTTGTCACCGAGATTGTTTTTGTAGAGGGGGAACGAACATCAAATCATTGGAGCGAGCCACACGCCGGCCGCATTTGCCCGTTCTGGAATTGCCAAATACTATGATGCAATTGCTAAAACCTTCAAAGCTCTATGAGCTTGCCCGTGTATGTGCACTGAGCCATTTATAAAGAGACTCTCTCGACTACGGCGCTCGGCTGCAGCTCGTGGCCTGCTATTCATGCATGACGAGCGTGTTGGTTCATTTGCCCTGGTCTTTCTTCTTAGGGCCATCGCACTCGACTGATCCAGCGCGAGAGGCAAGAGTCTGGTCAGGCGTCCACTTCTCCGACTCTACCTGCACAATCCCTGCGAAGTAGATCATGCATCTATGGCTTCCTCTTCAATTCTTTGTTGAGAACACAGAGAATTCTCATGTTCCGAACGCGAGTGTATGTGACGCTCATAGAAGACTTGCATCGATGTTTTCGCGATCTGAGCATCCATTAGATCTTGATCAACTAGTGGGTGAACCCATACTTGAGAGCCCTGATGTACGAGCTTGAATATTAGATCGAATTGAGATTCTTCACTTGCTCTCCTTCTTTGTTTTGCTTGGCACAGCGGTTTCAGTTTTGATGGTGCTTAGCATATCCAGATATGCCGCTTTATCTGTAAGAGGATTGCATAAAGTGTCGGGTTTTGTGGTGATCAAATGCTTGAAGACGTTCTCGGATTCCTTGTGAGAGCTTTCGCGCCAGTGGAGCTTCGTCCAATTCTCTTCCTCAGCTGCACGAATAAGCGCAGTTGTACTTAAATCTGGTAAAGCGTCAGAAGATTTTGCGGACATCTGCACTGCCTTAGGCGCCTTGGCGCCTTTTTCTGCCGACGCATCGGATCTTTTTGCCTCTCTCTCTTCTCGGTCGTGTTCATCTATATATTTGAACACGGGTCGCAATTGTGCCACGCCCTTCAGAGCAGTGACATGAAGCTGATCGCCACGTACAAGGCCGATCAGATAGTTTCGGCTAGGTGCTACGTTGCCGCCAAGAGTCTGGACTTTCAAAGGATCATCTGTCCATTGTACAGCTCGCTGATTGTCATAATAGTTGGATTCTAATATGGGGATATCAATTTGGACGTGGCCGGTCCTTGGTTTCATACGTGCTTCACTGGGTAGATCCGAGGACTCATAGGGTCTATTTGCAGATCTGATTGGGTACTGAAAGAGGTACAAATGCTCGGCCAAAATTTTAGTCGCACAGATTTCGTAGGTTTTGACAATAGGATCATCTCCGTCGTCAGCATCTTGTTCATCTTCCATGTCTTCATCATCTTCGTCTTCACTTCGTGACATGTGCTGGAGTTGTTGACCTGCATAGTCATCTGAATTCTCATCAGAATCATCGTCACTCCTGATCTGTGCAGCAAGTCGAGCCTGCGCTATGGCATCGTCGTCATCAGAGTCGTCGGCCACGAAGAGTCCGCCCGAAGCACCGCCCTCTGTTACTGTCATATCCTGTAGCTCCACGTCGTCGTCCGCATCAATTTTGGGGCGATTAGACATGGCATCTGGATCGGGATCGTTTTCCATGACGCAGACAGCTTCCAAAGATCACTCAGACCTGGAATACTTTCAACACCAGGTGTGTACACCCAGCCTTTTCTTAGCACCTGTGAAATAATGGTTGTTCATAGACAAAAGGACTCCGGGGCCGAGTCCAGAAGAGGCAGGACCACCCGAATGAAGATGGGCGCAAGAGGCTGAAGCAGCCAAATCCAATTTCCCAGGAAATGAAGCGGGCGTCTGCCTCGGGCCACATGCACGCCTCCAGCCATGGGATCGATAACCATGAGACCCACCTGCTGTCTTTCGCCCAACGCTCGTTTGCGCACCTTCCTACAATCTAGGGCAAGGCCCAGGATGAGCACAGTCGATTCTAGATAATTCAGACTCGGGAGGGGAGCACATACCCCTGATATCTTTCATCAGCATACCTGTGCTGTCCAGGTGCGTTTCACCTCCGTCGGTCTGGGTCTCGCTGTGTAGGCCAGTTCCTGTGAGCCTTGCGGTGAAATACAGGCTCTTGTGACGAAGCTACAGTCATCGTCTCGAATCTGTCTATAGAACAAGAGGACAAGAGCCCACGATAACGACGTCAGTTCAACTATTCAGCTTGATACGAATTCGTCATGCTTCGATTGACGGGACGATCGTTCGTTCGCAACAATCTTCGCCATGTAATCCAGCGAAGGCCTGCATCGACACTGTTCGATACCTCGACCGGCTTCCAAAGTCGACATATCGGCCCTCAACCGTCCGAAGAAGCTGCTATGCTCAAGGTCGTCGGTCACGATAACATTAAAGATTTTGTGAAAGCAACCATCCCCGCGACAATCCTCACCGAGCGCAATCTCGACATACCCTACGGGCCAATGTCGGAGGTAAAACTACTGTCTCGCTTGAACCAGATCGCGAAGAAGAACAAAGTCTTCCGTTCATACATCGGGCAAGGATACTATAACACACATACACCAAAGGTTGTCTTGCGAAACGTCCTGGAGAATCCTGTCTGGTATACGTCCTATACCCCTTACCAACCAGAAATTTCTCAAGGTCGTCTACAGTCTCTTTTCAATTTCCAGACAATGGTCGCCGATCTGACCAAACTTCCAATGACGAACGCCAGTCTGCTTGATGAGGCCACAGCGGCTGCCGAGGGCATGATCATGACCTTTGGGGCTGCTCGTCAGAAGAAGAAGTCGTTCTTTGTCGATTCGCTGTGCCATCCTCAAACTATCGCGTGTATTCAATCAAGAGCAAGCGGATTCGACATCAATGTCATTGTTGGAGAAGCATCGCAGGAATCAATTGAAGCGCACAAAGACGATCTGTTTGGTGTTCTCGTTCAATATCCTGCTACAGATGGCTCGATCACAGATTATAGTGCGTTCACAGCGTATATCCACAGCATAAATGCCCAGATTGTAGTCGCTACCGATCTTCTAGCACTCACACTCTTGACGCCGCCTGGAGAGTGGGGTGCTGACATTGTCGTTGGAAACTCACAAAGATTTGGTGTGCCACTAGGTTTCGGAGGTCCTCATGCTGCATTCTTTGCCTGTGCCGATGAACACAAGCGTCGAATGCCAGGACGCATAGTTGGACTCAGTGTGGACAAGAACGGTGATAGAGCTTATAGACTTGCTTTACAAACTCGAGAACAACACATCAGGCGCGAGAAGGCAACCTCAAACATTTGTACTGCGCAAGCATTGTTGGCAAACATGGCAGCAATGTTCTGTTGCTTCCACGGGCCGGAAGGAATTAAAGCGATTGCAGAAAGGGTCTTGAGCATGACAGCACTCCTTGCTCGTGGAGCCGAGATCGCCGGACACAAAGTTTTGAACAAGAACTTTTTCGACACATTGACCATAAGAGTAGGCGATGCTGATCAAGTGATGCAAAAGGCGCTTGCCGAGGAGATTAATCTTCGAAGGGTCGATGCCGAAACCGTTGCATTGTCACTAGATGAGACCGTGGACGAATCGGACCTTGACACGCTACTGAGGATATTTGGATCTTCTGAGTCTGCTTCTTCCTTGGCAGCTGCCGCGGGAATATCCTCGAGTGCTCCACATCTTCTCGAGACTTCTCTACGCCGTCGTTCGAAATTTATGCAGCATTCCGCATTCTTAGATCACCGGTCCGAGACCGAAATGCTTCGATACATTCATGAACTGCAGGGACGAGATCTGTCGTTGACACACTCAATGATCGCGCTTGGATCATGTACCATGAAATTGAATGCCACCACACAAATGATACCAATTTCCTGGCCTGAATTCAATTCCATTCACCCTTTCGCGCCGTATGATCAGGCTAGTGGCTATCATCAGATGTTGAATGAGCTTGAGGAGGATTTAGCCCAAATCACAGGATTCGACAATGTGTCGTTGCAACCAAATTCGGGTGCACAAGGAGAGTATACTGGTCTGCGAGTCATCAGAGCTTACCTTGACTCTATTGGTCAGGGTCACAGGAACATCTGCCTGATACCAGTTTCTGCACACGGTACCAACCCAGCTTCCGCCACCATGTCCGGCCTCAAGGTTGTGCCAGTTAAATGTGATGTCAAGGGCAATCTCGACATGGCTGATCTGGAGGCAAAATGTGAAAAACACAAGGATGCCCTCGCCGCTTTTATGGTCACTTATCCTTCAACTTTCGGTGTTTTCGAGCCCGAGGTGAAGACTGCAATCGACTTGATTCACAGTCATGGAGGTCAGGTATACATGGACGGCGCCAATCTGAATGCACAGATCGGTCTCTGTTCTCCCGGAGAGATTGGAGCTGATGTGTGTCATCTCAATTTGCACAAAACATTCTGCATACCGCATGGCGGTGGTGGGCCAGGTATGGGTCCCATCGGCGTGAAAAAGCATTTGTCCCCGTTTTTGCCGGGTCACCCGCTGTATAAGGTTGGTGGTGAGCAAGGCATTCAGCCAGTATCTGCTGCACCATATGGCAGTGCTTCTATACTTCCGATATCCTGGGCGTATATCAAGTTGCTTGGGGGCCCGGGACTGACACATGCAACACGGTTGGCACTCCTCAATGCCAATTACATGGCACAAAAGCTTGCACCTCATTACAAACTCTTGTACACCAATGACAACGGCAAATGTGCGCACGAGTTCATTCTTGACACCAAAGAGCTAAAAGCCTCAGCAGGCATTGAAGTCATCGATATTGCAAAACGATTACAGGACTATGGCTTCCACGCTCCAACAATGAGCTGGCCAGTATCTACAGGACTCATGATAGAGCCGACGGAATCGGAATCAGTGGCCGAGATGGACAGGTTCTGTGATGCAATGATTTCCATTCGTAAAGAAGTAGCAGAGATCGAGAAGGGAGAACAACCGAAAGATAATAATTTGCTGAAGAATTCTCCGCATCCGCTCAAGGATGTTCTAAAAGGCAAATGGGATCGTCCATACAGTGCAGAACGCGCAGCATTTCCCTTACCGTACCTCTGGAAGAATAAATTTTGGCCAAGTGTCTCCAGATTGGACGATAAGTATGGCGACCTCAATTTGTGCACCTGCGATGCTTCAGCACTAGAAGAGAACGATCCCGAAGCCATGAGGCCAGAACAAGGCCCATAGGCCATAAACAAGCATGCAGCATTCAACAAGCATCATTGCAGCAGGAAAGTCGATCTCAACATCATTTGACGAGCCCGTGGCAAACATTATCAAGCACTAGAATAAATGTAACATTCCATAGCGTCCATAAACTAAACATCTACGCACCGTATGCTTTTATTCCCGGCTATGCAAGTATCGACATGTCCATCAATTCAATCTCATACCTCTGTGATCTGTGTCTCTTCATCATCGCTCTCCTCATCCTGTTCATGCAATTTCGTGGGATCGAGGTCAGGCATGTCCGGATCCTCGTCACGCATCAACATGTTGACCAGTTTGTCACAACACTCTCCAATCTCCTCGCTCTCTCCTTTGGCGAGATGTAGCTGTCTGATGATGGGGTACGTCTGTCGTTGCCTTAGGTGTTCCCGCCCGGACCGGGTGGAGCAGAGCAACAACAAGGCATCGAGGATGATGGTGACGGTGAACTCATCGGACTCTCTCGCCTTGGCATCGTCCAGGAACTGCAGCTCCTCAAACATGCCGTCCCTCTCTTCATCACTGAACCCGTCCCCTCCGTCGCTGCTGCCGCCGTCGGGGCCGCAGAGGGGCGACTGCAGGTACACCAACAGATTGAGTCCCTGTTCATCCAACAGGGTCCCGTGCCGCGCCGTCTCGAAACAACAGTTTTTGATGACGCTGGCGACACCGGTCCGTCGGATCTGCGACGTGACCTCGGTAAACACGACCAACTTGGACAAGGGCACGAGCGAGTCGTACGGTTGCGTGGTGAGGAAGTACGTCCTCCCTTCCGGGAACCGCGTCAGGTCCGAAAACAGGTTTGTCAAAAAGTCATAGTTGGCGTGCGGGTTGAGTTGTTTTCCGGATCCGCGGACGTAGACGTCCAGTAATTGATTCATCACCCCGTCACTCTCGCATTCCGTGATGCTGCTCTTCCGAGTCATCGTCAGGAGTCGTTTGATGGATTCCGATTTGGCCAGGTTGGAGAGCAACATGCACGCCAAATCAGCCAACCCGTTCTCCTTGTTCTGAAACCGGTTATCAAGTGCCCCGCACGACGAGGGACGGCAGACGTACCACGATGATGGCGAGGAGCATGTTGAGGAATATCTCATCGACTAGTTTGTTCCGAATCAAGGGATCCTGACTCAAGTTGATCAGGATTGTGATTGAATCGTGAGCCGTTTTCTGTCTCGTGAGTTTCTGTGAGCACGGCACGAGACTGGTTGACTCACCGGTTCATCCAGGATCAGGATGCGCAGATCAGTGATTGGCCTGAACTGATCCGACTTGAAGATTGATATCCTTGGGTTACCTCTTGTGGAATATGGTACCAACTCTTGACTAGTTCAGTCAGCCTCATGTCCGTCTCCCGACAACTGATGCGAAGCACTGACGCCGCAACTGCCCTGACTTGAGGATTTTTGTCATGTAGAAAAGTGATTAGTTCACTGAGTGGATCGGCATTCACCATCTTCAGAAATATAACTCTCCTCAATCGACTCGGACCACTCTAGATCTTCCTCAAGTCACTCTCCAGTTTGTGTTCAATATCAGTTACTTGCCACTACAAGTGCATCGGTTTTGTGATCAACGTGAAAAACTGATCTTTTTAGCCGAGATCAAAAGATCCTATCAATCCAGTTCTCAGAATGAGAAGCACAACTTGGGCCCGTGAAAGGCACGAGACAAAAACTGAACGGAGAGCGACATGAATGATATGCTATGCTTTGCTTATGCTTGTATGTACAAATATAGTGCCAGGTTGTCTTATACTATTACATCTCCAACGTCAATCATAGGGGGCTTATACTCCGTCTTGCTCTCTTGCTCCAGCAAAGAGCTTGGAATACTGGCAGATTTGTCTTCGAACAGATACCATGACTTCATGGCATTACTTTGTGCAAGGTACTCGGCCTCCTTCATGCTACTGGCCTGTCCTTCTCCCAATTTTTCCGAGCCAGAATAGACACCAACCACAAACACTGGCGAATTGCTGCGTCTACCAGTCTCGGCAATGAGTCGTGTCGTAGGACGCTCGAGACCCTCCCTCGCACACAAAAAGGTCAGTTCGCGTTGAGGTTGCAACAGTCTGAATGACTTTGCGAGGTTGACGTCTCGTGAGAGGAAATGAAACTCGATAAACTCACGCACCTGTTTCGCGTCTCCGTGAATGTGCATGCCGCCGACGACCGATCGTACGAAATCAGCATAGGCCATGTCGACATACTTTGCCGCATCATTGTCTGCGGTTTTGGTCTGTCCTGGCGCTACACGAGACATCTCCAAGATGGCCTCTAATTCATCTGATTGCGGCGCACGTCCAGCCTCCTTCGGATTCTTTACCCTACTTGACAACTGTAATCCGTCTCTAGGTGTTCCTGAGACACCCCACTCGCGACCGATTCGAGCTAGAGTTTGCCAACCAGCATACGAAATTAATGCATTCGAAGTAACTTTGTAGGGTAAGCGAGGATACCTTGTCATGAGATAATCTGAGATGTAGTACCCTAACAAGGTATTTCCATGTTTCGCGAGTCCTGCATTATTTGATTGTTTCGAAGCAGTCTGATCTATCAGACACCTCTCCAATGTACTGTGAGCGAACGATTTCGGGAGGTTGAGTCGAGCATGTAATGTCGCAACGGAAGATCGAGCCGCCATAAAACGATTGGCCTTTTCTCGGATTGATCAAGAACAAATGAGATCACTCAATGATAGACTATAATACTTGTCAAGTGTATGCTATAAAGAGCATAGACTCGATTAGTCTCTCGAATTACTTGTCATTCGACTTTCAATTCACGGAGACTTTTTGAGCGGAGCTCCAAATCACTTGGTGAAGCCGACCATTCGAAATCTAACTGCGGGATCGCAACATCATAGTCTTATGTTCAAGTCGTCCTGTGAGCCTGTAAATAGCTCATAACTACTCGTCAGATACTTAAGAATGGGTGGCGGAGGTCGTTATCCATGTACGTGACCGTCATATGTGCGAAATACAAGGTTGACCGTCGTAGACCCGAAGCAAGTCTGGTCACCTGCCGGTGGTTGGTGGTCACGCCCGAAGAACTGGGCATCCAACACAGTCGTCACGGCGATCGGAATAGCGTCTATTACTGCTTGGGTGTGGTCGGTGTCTGCTCGAATCGAGACTCGAGATAAGCAACCTACGAGGTGGATTCCTAGTATGATGGTAAGTGCCGCGCAACAATCTTCTTTCAGGACAGCATTTGACACCTTTAAGTGGTCGAAAGCATTGAAAGACAATCCGACTCTGCAAGAGCACAACTAAATGTAAATTTATCTATGCATCACACATCGCAAGTCCACAATCATAGTGTTTGGCTTGATCATCATGACTATGAGCGAGATCATGCGTGACCATCCATTGTCACAGCCAGAGAGCGGTCATACGAGCGTCGAGGAACAAGCAAGAGGGACATGCAGACTCGACCAGAGAGCCAAGAATATACAAGGAGTCAAATACATCGCACTCGCTAGACCAAGACTAATCCACACGCTTATCCCCCCTCCCCCTTGTTGCATCCGTCACACCACACAAGCACTCACTGTCGCGCATCAGACAGACCGAATCCCGGCGCCAGACTCATCCTCGTCTTCCGTCCTTGTTCCTCCATCTGCAGTCGTTTCAGGGTATAGGCGAGCCTCTCCTTCCTCGACTTGAGGGCCCGGTACCGTTCCACCACGGCCTCATCCGAAGCCGTCGCTCCCGCGGCCTGCGCGACAGGCGACGACGGACGCGCCGGTTTCTGCTGCAACCGTACCTCCTGCAACTCCTTCTTCGAACTGAGCGCGTACTCCCGTCGCTCGAGACTCTGCACCGCCTTTTCCGCCCGCCGCAACAGTTCCTCCCTCTGAGGCGCAATCTCACCCCTCAGTTCCTGTTGGGCCGCCAGCACCTCGCTCTCCGGCAGTAGTTCAAAGTGTTTTGTGTTTTGCAACACGTGAATCAGCCGTGGAAAGTCGTGGATGCCGCTGTCCAGTGTCGTCAAGGTCGAGTCCAGTAGATTGCACGATGCCTGTAACGACGAGACGCACCCCTGCAGACTCATTCTCTTGAGCCTAGAAGAGACTGGTCGGAAATGTTGTTGTTGTTGTGGTGCCGATTTTTGTGTTGGATCTGTGTTCCCGGTCCGATGAATCGGTAGATGAACGCGCTGCACTTGTGGTCGGGTCATGCCGGACATTACCCGACAACAAGAGTCAGTCGCCAATCAGTTCCATCACTGACCCGCAAGAAAACCAAAGCACAGGGCAACGGCGAATGCAAAGGAGAGAAGATGGGTCTGACCATGAGTATAAAAATTATCACTAATATATCAGCGCTTTTCGCCATGAATTTTTTCGAGAGATCTAAATCATTCTATGTACACTTCATTCTGGTTCTCCATCATGACGCCGTACGCTCCTGTTCCTTGTTCGCAAAGTAATAAGTCAACAGGTTCTGTTGACTCGGCTTCAGGTCTCTCAGTAAATGCAAGACGACCCGCGTGTCGCCCACAACGTGATAGATGGCCATACATAGGTTGACGGTACTCCGTCGCACTTCCGCAATCTCCACGTCGGCAGCCTCAAACTCGTCATTCATGGCCTTCACGATGAGCTGTGCCAAAGCTTGAGCGAATCCCTCGAGCTCTTTGAGTGACAGTTGTGCCACGGATATTGCGAGAGCGACGATAGCCATCTGTAAGGAAGGCAATCGATCGGTTTTCCACGACTGTTGGTCCTCGACCACATATGTCTGCAGAAGGTGTAGAATGGTGATGGTCCCCGTTTGTGCCTCGACCGCAGCAACGAGTTCCGGTAGGAACTCGTCCAAGCCGGAAGTAAGTGACCTTGAATCGCTCGATGATCGGAGTTCCACCATGGTCTGTATTGCCCTGCATTCATGTCCAGCAAAATATTGGGGCTGACATCGTAAAGCAGTTCTCATCAAAACGACTGCTTGAACTTTCAAATCTGCATTGTCCAATTGTGTTTCGCCGGTCAAGAACGCCAGTAGAGCATGTAGCATCTGATCAAATCGGGCACCAGCCCCCCAAATATCTGTCTTGTCTTCCATCTCGACGGATCCCCCATCACTTGAGATTGACGCTGTGGGGTGTTCTTTGCTTATCTTGATGAGCTTCCTGAACACGACCGAGTCCACATCGTTCTCCTTGAGCCTGCATATATACATGTCTAGCATCGCTTGCTTCTCCTCGATCGCTCTCGGAAGAGGAGTGGAATTCACCTGAGCTTTCATTTGTTTTCTGAACCACACATCTGTGCCAGAGAATTTCCTGCTACGAGAACTTGGAGGGTCCTTGAGCACCGCGATTGGTCCGTTACTGTTAGGATGGACATCAAATAGCTTATCGACGGCGTTTTCTTTGCCATTGGTGGCAGCCTTCTTGGCAAGCACCTGGGGACTAGCGTTGGGTGTCCAAGGTGAGTCAACCATGTGCAAAGCCTGACGAAATCCAGCAGGCGTCTTGGGAGCGAACACTGTGTTTGATTGGATCATTGTGATGTCTTCATTATTATCGTTCATGGGCGAATGTGAGTCGTATATCGAGACATCAGCTGATTGCTGTGCTTGCCCCGGAGTGCTAGGAGTCGAAATTGTACGCACAGGTGAAGACACAACATTGGCATCCACGTTCAGAGTCTCTTTTGTAGGCTCTCGCGGTAAAATCACTGGAACGACACCGAGAACGCTCTGGACATCAGCGACAGGCTCGTCTGAGGCCTCCTCATCTCCGATAGGCTTCTCTCCCCAAGCTCTTTTGAGCGCCACAATGACTGGCTTTTCAAAAGTGCTCAAATTCTTGTCGAAAGTAGTCTCATCCGACTTTCGCAATGCTTTCAGAAAGATTGCAAGAGGAGAATAATTCATGGATGTTGGCTGGATGTTGGTCATCATCGAAGTGGTCCGGTTCATCACTAACTTGTACTCGGCGTTATCTGAAAATGCAGGATTGCCTGGCTCACCCTTGTCAACATTCTGCTGATGTCGTTCAATCAGTTCTGTCAGCCACAACAAGACAGCCTTGATGATTGGTCTCTTCTGGGCGGTCGTGAAGCGAAAGTTCGGCTTCACTGGTTTCACGAGATGACCAGCAACCTTAAGAAGCGCAAGAGTGTCCAGGCATTGCTGCACCGCGTTGTGATCATCGAACATGGCCTTGACCGCTGGCAGACAATCAGTCTTCACATCGTGCCCAGTTTCTGACTCATCAATCTCCGACATAAGTAGAATTCGAGGTAGTATAGAGTCCCACTCAATTATTTTGGCAATTTCAGCGATAACCTCGGGCGCCATGAGATGATCCACGACCTCTGCCTGCGAATCGGCCATAAGCTTGCGTAGTATAGGAGCCAGTGTTTCGTGGCTTGGAAGTGTGATCTTTTGTCCGTCAGTATTCGGCGGTTCTTTATTGGCCAGCAAGCACGCTAACGTGATGACTCCCTCCACCCTGACACGCCAATTCTCGCTTTCAAGTTGCTCAGTGATAGGCTTGCGTCGACGTGGACTGAAGACGGGCTCCGTACGAAGAGGTGAACTAGCTGTAGGATTCGCTCCATTATTGGACGTTGTTGATCGTGTTGAAGTGCGTAGGACGTCCTCTGCTTTGACAGTAGATGGTTTACGTGCTTGTACATTTGGCCTTACTGCTCCACCAAGACCCTGTCGTTGAGGCCCGGAAGACAGTCCTCCAGACTTGACCTCTGGCTTGTTGTCACCCGTGGACCCATTCGGTGGATTCATAGGGAGGAGGATAGAATCGATTTGAGGTTGTGAAGCTCTTGCCCGTTCCATCTGGACTAGGGTCTTTATAGGTGGCCTAGTACTGCTGACACTTCTGGATTGTGTTCCCGGGCGACTCTCAGCTGCCTTGGGTCCCTTTGGGCCAGGATCTGACATCGCATCCGGATTCGCCTTGTCCAGTTGCTTCTTAGCACCGGGATCGAGAGAGTTCATGATAGTAGTCGCTCTTTCTGGCCACAAAGCTGCATACTTCCAATAAGTGGAGCGCATGCCCTCACGAACACCGGGATTTGCATCTGCCAACCCTTTTCTGATGCTCTTATCAAGGAAATCAATGCCAGAGTGCTCGATTTGTGTCTTCGATTCTACATGTGCTTCAAGCAAGACTCGTAACCAAGATGTGGCAAAAGAACGAGGAGCGACATTTTTATCCTGTACCGCGAGTGACAAGTGGCTCAAGAGTCGTGAGTGATATGATACTGACACCAGCAAAACATTGATTGTGATGTTGGCTGCTTGAGCTTGAATCTTTTTGGTCGCTCCAGTTAGCTTGAGCAATGTTGCCAAAAGCTGTTCGACAAAAGGATCAGCAGCAGGCCCTAGGACCAGAAAGAGATCTTTCGCAAATTGCAAGCCTACAAGACACAAAGAGGTCCGCAAAGATGTCATTCCCTTGATGATACCTTCTAATAACATTTTGAGTCCGGCAAGGAAGGCCGTATGATGATCGCGAGGCGAATTGCCTCGAAGCAATGCTCGTAGACGATTCAGATTTTTCTCACGGCTGAGCCAATTTCTCTCTGACTCCCTGCCTTCAAAACATGCTAACATAGAGTTCAATTCGTGTTCGAGGTCACGAGTCGAATGCACGTTTGCGGGCTCCATGGTTTCCATCTCGGATCCTGGTATACTGCCAATATACGTCGAGGCAGTACTGCCAGCAACGGAGCCATCCGCATGAGAGCCTGCGGTGATGACCCTCTTTGAGGATCGCTGTACTGGGTCTTCGTGAGTACTGCTAGCACTTCTTGCGAGGTTGATCTCTGGTCCGTCGGCTATGTCAAGTTGCAGTAAGATGTGCTGCATGGTGGATTTACGGACACTTTGCATGTTCATCTCGCGCCTAAGGTCTGCTCGTGCGTGCGGAGGCACGGTAAGAAATAGTTCGATGATTGTCGCCTTGCTCGTCTCACGTACTGATCCATCTGAATCTTCCAGAGCAGTGATCAAGTAACTTGTGAAACTTCGAAAGGTCAGTCGCGTCGACTGGTCCAAAGCCATCCTCGCTGTCCAGTGAATCACATTCTCACGCACCCGTGCAAGTCGATGTAAAAAGCCCAATTGCTTTATCGCACCTTCGACCTCGGTCGGAGAACTTCGCCAAGCTATAGCAATGCAGTCACGAGCCAGCTGTGGAACCTTCTCGACGGGGTCTCCCAGCTTGTCGATTAGATATGGCAGGATGGTGGGGAGTGCCGCGCGCAACAGGCTTGGATCTTGGATGTCAAGCCTGCGAAGAGCACCATGCGTGGTTGTGAGTGTTTGTCCGCTGACCAGCGCATTCGGATTTGTCAAGCCTGCCTTCAGAGCCTGAAACAACGGCCTGACTGCAGGTTTCTGATGAGTCAGATGCACTGTTCTCTTCGGTGGGAATGCATTTTTACCTCGATAGATTCCTTCTTTATTGATTGCTTCATAGACAACAAAGCTTCTACCTTCTTTTGTGGATCTTGCTTTGTCAATGATATTGTCACGAAGATACCAGCGACTCACCATGACCCTCTATGATTGCGAGCAGCTCGTCAGCAGCCGCCTTCGACATAAGCGACCAATTGCGATCGACCAGGCTAAATGTTGTGCTGCGGTCTCCGTGTTGTCGTGCACGAGTGTTGAGTGAATTTCGTGATAGTTGGAAAGCACGATTCAGGGAATGAATAATCTACGTGTCCGGAAATGGTTGTGCGACACGATCTGACTCCAAGCAGTAGCTTTGGTTCTTGTTTTGCTCGCTGTATTTGTCTGAAATTCGGGCGGAGGGGCGCGAACACGGTAAATGCGCGAATCCATGAATTTGGCTCAGTCGCGGGTGGAGGTGGAAGTTGACCCGCGAAGGAAATGTCTGGCGCCAGGTGCACTTTACAAGAAGGACTCACTTCCACACGTCTGGAGCTTGTCAATTGTACACCGACAATTCGATAAATGGGGTGAAGAAAAAGGGTCGGTGTTCTCGTCATTGTTGATGCCTATTCCTTGTAAATTATTCTATAGCTAGTTATACACAGAATTGTCGTTATCTGTCCTCGGGACTATGCTCGGATGTTTCATTAATCCTCCGCCGGGGTTTTATTGGTCCTCAATCATGCTGTCAAGCTAGAACTCGCTTCAGATCAGTCTTTTGCTGTGTCGAGAGGGAAGTCGGCATTTTGACGTTGATTTCGACAATAAATTCACCACGAACACCGCTCTTTGAATTCGGCATACCCTGGCCCGGGAATCGCTGGACCTGTCCATTCTGTGCAGGTTGCGAGCCACTTATTCTTAAAGTCCTGCCATCGATCGTCTGAACAGTCTTTTCATACCCAGTCAGAGCCTCCAGCAGAGTCAGGGACAGAACACATCGAATAGTGTCACCTTCACGCTTGAAAGTCGCGTGTGGCTTTTCCTCAATGACAAACTGAATGGTTTGCGTCGTTCCGTCTCGTTTCTCGTCCCCAGCTTTCTCGAAAGTGATTTTGGTGCCGGCTTTGTAGCCAGCTTTGATTTTGACTTCTAGTATGTTGTCTGCATTGACTTGCGAACCAGAGGCATCCATGAGCTTTCTTGTGATTTTGAGCTTTTTCGTTGTGCCCTTGAACAAGTCCTCGAGGGTGAGGGGCAGCGGCTTTGTGATTACTTCTGCTTCTGATGCAGGCATTTGTTGTCCACGAGCACCGCCGCCGCCGCCGCCCATACTACCAAAGCCTGATGGCATACCACTCATACCATTTCCACCCATGCCGCCCATGCCACCGAATAAGTTGCTAGGCATTCCACCACCACCAGATGAACCTCCCATCGACGCAAACGGATCAGATCCGCCAAAGAACGCACTGAAGATATCGTTGGGATCTGACGCAGAGAATTTGAAGGATGATCCGCCAGGCATACCACCACCACCAGATGAGAAACCCTGGAATCCACCAGGCATCCCTGAGAATCCTCCACCAGCACCAGGCGGTGGTCCACCCCCGCCTTTCAGACCTTCTTCACCAAACTGATCATAGACCTTTCTCTTTTCCTTGTCGGAGAGCACCTCGAATGCCTCAGATACCTTCTTGAACTTTTCTTCAGCACCTGGTTCTTTGTTTCGATCGGGATGGTATTTCAGAGCTAGTTTCCGATACGCTTTCTTGATTTCACTGTCGTCTGCACTCTTACTCACTCCAAGAGTTGTATAGTACGCATCATTGCCTGCCATGATAGTCAAGAGAGGTCTGGGATATGTCTTCCGAACTTGGGCTCGTTGTATGCAAGCTTATGTAGAAGGCTTGTATATCGTCCTGACTCGTACGAGAATCGGCAAGGAGAAGAACCGATATGAGATGCTAGAAGATATAGTGTAAGAAGCGAGATTTGCTAGGAATGAGATAATGATGTTGTGGGGCAGTGTGGAAGGTTGAGTTGAGGTGTCTTGGATGAAGACCCTCAGGTAGGTAGGCAAGGAAAGGCATGAGGGAGTGGAGTGGAGTGGAGTGGAGGGACGTTCGAGAATGATCTGGAAACCTCCATCTGATCGTATTATATCGTATTATAATCATCAGTGATCTGAGTTCTGATCAGCTGATCAGCTTCCCATGCCTGTTCCTACTCTGTCTGTCTGTCTGTCTGTCTGTCCGTCTGCTGCCTCACCACTATGTGACGTGCGTGCCTGGTTGTACTCTGAAGCTTGCTGGTCGTCGAGGAACTACTATCACGATACACAGACTGTACCCTCAGTCGTTTCTGATATTGTGCCACATTCGCGCATATGGCCGCTCGATCGCGGCAGCAATCTGAGTGAGACTTCGTGCTGGGAGGAAAGATACAATACTCCCACTATGTTGCTCTACAAGCACAGAATTCTTGGTCTTGTACCGCATCGATCAGTAGTGTCTTTGGCAAGAAGATGAGCTCAAAAGTTTCGTCTCCTTGTGCTATCAGATCCTGCAGGCTTAAAGTCCAGATATCCTTTGAACGATCTGATAGGAGTGCCGCCATTATCTGAATCAGTGTTGAATGCCTCGTCGTCATATGAGCTGAGTTCGGACTCCTCGAATATGGTTGGTGTCTGTGTAGAAGGCTGTGAACTCATGATAGATCGGGTAGAAGGAGGCGAGCGTTTGACAGAGACTGGGGCCATCTTCTGCTTTCCCTGAGCTCGTTTGTTCGGAGACGGACCGGCGGCCGTGCTCGTATCGTATGCTTGAAGGTTGTCTGTGTCATTGTGCTCGGGCAACAAGACTCTGAGAGTCCTTGAGAAGATGGCGATTCCCAGACCAATGGATAACCCAATGATGGCGGCACTGCCCAGGAAGAGATATGCAGGATATAAGGTTGCCGAGAGCCTAGTAACCACACTCAGTGGAATTCCAACCAATATGTGAAATAGCAATTGTATCAAGAGAGTTATAGGCCGCAGCACCGAGTGTAGGATGTGAACCATATAAAGCACGGGTACCATCAAGTATTGGAACACCGTCCCCGCAAAGACGAGCATTCTCCAGACAGCAAGACCAAGAGACGTCCACTGCGCCCATTTCGGCGCGTTCACAAGATCCGCATCGCCAAAGGCGTTCGCTGTCCCTATTATGTCCGCTTTTGAGACGACAGGGGAGTCAAAGTCTGATCGGCTGGCAGCCTTATTGACAGCTTCTTGTGCATGGACATGGGCGACCAGTACCATGAACGAGATGCCATGCCTTGCGGCTCCCTTGATATTAAGCATCCCACAAGTCATCAGAGCCTATCTTGACGACTCTTGTGACTGGATATATGATCCACCGTACATGGCCAGTCTTTCGAGGAAGGCAATGATAGAAGATTAGTTTGTGTAGATGGAGACTCACATGTCAGCCTCTGCGTCATGGTTGGCTGCTGCGGCTAGACTTCCCTCTTTCGAAAAGTGCGCATCCAAGTTTTGACTTTTGTGTCTTTTGCACGTTTATAGCTTACTTGCCGTGTAGAGATTTGTTCTCATAAGTGAACCTCGAATTCTGTAGAGCGCCTTTTCAATCCAGGTCTCAATGCGAGACGCTGCATTCGATGAGCAAAGCGAATCTTTCATGCGATGGCTCTCCTCTCGTCCCGGTGTATTCATCTCACCAAAGATTGCCCTCGAAAATTATACCGAGTACAACGGTGGTCGAGGTCTAAGCGCAGTCGAAGCTCTCTCGCCCGATGACTTGCTGTTTACAGTACCGAGACACACACTGCTTTCATGGCAAAACTCTACACTGAGAGACAAGTTGCAATTCGATGACGAGCAAACCGGCAGACTGGGGGATTGGAACTTGTTAATACTCTCCTTGCTTTATGAGAACAGTATGCCAGACAGCAAGTGGGCAGAGTACCTGAGCATACTTCCTGACAGCTTTAGCACACCAATGTTCTGGTCTAGCGAAGAATTATCGGAACTCCAAGGCTCGACCCTGAGTGAGAAAATTGGTCGTGAGGAGGCTGATCAATCATATCACGACCTTATACTTCCTATCATACTTGCTTATCCGCAGCTTTTTGACATCACGAGATGCGGACTCGAGCAATTTCACCGTATGGGTAGTTTGATCATGGCATATTCGTTTGACGCTCCGATAGAGACCACTTCGTCAGAGGATCAAGCAGATGACAATGACAGTAACGATGAGGAGGAAGAAGAGCAATCGGAAAAAGTCATGTGCCCCTTGGCGGATCTCTTGAATGCCGATACCCAACTCAATAATGCGCGGCTCTATTACCTCCCAGACAGACTGGAGATGAGATGCATCAAACAGATTACAGAAGGGGAACAGATATACAATACTTATGGCGAACTGCCAAACTCTGATCTCCTTCGTCGTTACGGGTACATCCAGGCACAGAATCCGCACGATATAGTGGAACTACCAGGCGACGTCATCACTTCGCTGTTCCCACTCTCTGATGCCGAGAAAGAGGAGCGCGTCGATTGGCTTCTCGACATGGAACTTCTGGACGACACATTCGAAGTGACTCAATCTGGAAAGGTGCCGTCGCAAGTCATGGTCACGATGGACGTCCTGTCGATGACTTTACTGGATTTCGACCGTCTCAAGAGCGAGGAAATCGATGTGCCGAGGGGCAAGAAGACGGCTACCATGCAGAACCTGGTGAGTCGTGCATTGCGAGCGCAACTGGAAAAGTACTCGAGTACCATCGAACAAGATGAAGAAATCCTCCAACGAAGCGAGGTCTCGTATAACAAGAGGAATGCCGTCGCCGTCCGTCTGGGTGAGAAGAACATACTGAGGAGAGCATTGGATCTTGTCATGGCCTGGGACATGCAAGAGACGAGTTCCAGGAAACGGAGCAACGATGCGAGGCGCGAGGACGGCAATAAAAAGAGTCGTGCTCAGTGAAGAGTTTTGCAGAAATGTAATATATGGTATATAAAGTCACAGTACCGTGAAACCAAAGGCTTCTCGCAGGGAATTACGCTCACGCTGTTGCCATGCAGTCATCCAAAAATGGAAGTTATGTCGAGGAAGTCGGTGCACCTGTCTGGTATATCGTGGTCACGTACTTCTTGCGATACCTCGTACTAGCACTGACGGCCAAGACTCCATTGCGAATACTGCTCGCCGCCAAGTGGTTCAGAACGACGTGGTTCGGATGTGGCAGAACGGAGTGGTCGTCCTTTCTATCGTTGGAAGTGTTGAGGATAACTTTTTCGAGGTGTGGTGGCAGACTCGGGGGAATCATTGCTGACGATTGAAGCAATTCCTCGGACGGAGTCATGAATGAAGGGATGGTGTTGGTCCAGTTCTCGACTGGCGGCCGGGTAGGAAAAGCTGCCGTCTCGTTGGTCTCGTCTTCGCGCTTCAGTGCGAGTTCCTCGTCGGTAGACGAAGCCTCAATGTAATTGACAAAATTGCCTGAAGAATCCGTTGCTACTGCCATGTTCTCGTTCGTCCGCCACTCGCCATCAACGTAAAACTTGAGTCGATGGGTGCCAGGGGTCAACTGAAGTGTCACACTGAATTCTGACTCGCCCTCAGGTTTGTGTAATTGTATCTTTTTACGCCAAGATGTGAAGGACCCAGTAACGAAGACATCCTTGCCCTTGCCGGACCATTTGATCGTCACCGGCAGCTTGGCAACAGCCAAGTCTGGATCCCTTTCGAGCTCGGCATCACCAGAGATATTGGACGCTATACTTGCTCGTCTCGAAAGGGAAGTTGCTGGCAAGCTCGGTTCATCCAGAAGGCTCAATTTATCTGCCTCAAAAACCGTGCTTTCAGTGTCTGCCGAGCCATGTCTCTGCCGCGGTGGACTTGAGGACGCTAGGACTTGTCGATTTCTGCGAATCGAGGAGCGCTTCTTGATCGCGCTCGGGGGTGTTGTGGTCTCCACATCTTTCGTGCTGCCCGATCTGTCACGGCCCTTAAGTTGTGGCGAGTCCTTGTCAGTGGACTGACTGTTTCCCATGAGACAGACTAGTACTTGTCAAATACGTTCACCAGGCAGATTCTGCCTGTACAAGACTAGCAATTGTACAAGATGAGCCCTGGTAGAGTAAGACGAGGATGCTTATCGGTGGAAGCGCGGAGGAGGTCAAATTAAGCCTTGGAGGTGGAAAACGTACACGTGAGCGGGGCATTTCCACCGCAACTTCTGATCACTGATCACCGATCATTGATCTTGTTGCTTGAGCTTGGAAAGACGAAGGAAAGACGGAGGATGAAACAGGGGCGAATCTCATGACAAGTTGCATTCCGCCATATACTCATGCTGGTTGCGGTCGTGGTAGTCATCTTCTCGCATCGTGATCATTCATCTCGTTATTCAATCATTTCATGCCATCGCTGCCTTGAAATAAAATGCTAAGCTTGTGTAGCATTGATCTTCTTTTGTACCTCTTCGACGTTATGCTTGAGAGCTGTAAGTTTCGCCGTTATCGCAATCAGAGCTGGATCCTGACTTTCCACACGAATATGTTCCACTACACGGACGTCCTCGCCCCTGTAGCGTACAAAACCACCTGTTTCGACCGCATTATTCTTTATTAACGTCGAGAAGAAGTTCTCCGCCTTTCGAGCTTGTAGCAAGCGTAGCTCAGCAATTAGGGAAGCATCTTGTATGTAGAGGTCCAGAGCAACGTTACTAGGTAGATCTGGTCGGAGTGAGTCTGGGTCTATCGATGCTAGTGGAAAAGCAGACCCGCTGGGGAATTTAGTGAGGGATTGAAGTGCTTGCTTGATGTTCATCAGGACGTCGCCAATGATTCGCCTAGCTGTGTCTGAATAGAGGTTGTGATCCAGACTCTCCATGGAGTAGTGCACTAGGCTACTAATGTCCTCAATCTGTTGTAGATGTATATGCTTGCCTGCAGGGATGGAGAGCTTGGTATGTATTTTGCTCAATTTGACAACAAGATCGCCTTTGACCAGTTGTGATCCCTGCCGTGTCATTATGCCCTTGAGACACTCCGTCTCCCGAGACGAGATGGGCAATGTAATGCTAGCATTCTTCAGCAGGTCTGAACATTCCTGAAGTCCTTCTCGGATTGAGTCGACAGAGCGAGGTAGAACATTGTCAAAGAGCCACTGTCGTTCGGCACGAATAACTTGAGCCTCGAGCGCAAGGATATCTTGCTCAGGACGCGAACTCACCAGACTCATCCCTGACTCGAGACTGATCACAGTCTGTTGGACAGTTGCGGTAGCCTAGTAATCTCTGCCAGTCTAGACACGTCGCACCGCACACTTGACAGCCATACAGTCATGCAGTCCAACTCGAATGTGTCGAGAAATAGCTTGGTAGCAAGCGCAAGAAATGGCATGGCATGGCATAGCTGTGGTAAGGACGGACCGCATACCGTATGACTTCGAGTCGAAATCACCATGGAAAGTTAGCCGATTGCCACCATCTCGTGATTGAAGCATGTGCACAGACTCCCTTCAAGGACCTTGCCAAACCAGATCACCATCTCAAAGCACTACAATCGAGCTTCTAGTCGTCTTGTAAGCTTCAGTCCATCATGTCATTCAACAAACTTCATGATCTGGAGTCTCAACCAGTACGCGCTACGTCGAGCTCAACAAGCGCGTTCGCGAAACAGACAAATATCATCTCCCGTCGCATCTTCCAAATAACCTCAAATATTACTCAAATCCAGAGACTTCTTCAAGCAATAAGCTCTAAGAAGGATAATCAGCAGTCTCGCTCAAGCTTACATACTCTTCTAGAGACTACTCGTGACAATGTCAAAGCTGCTGGAGACGACATCAAGAAGCTGGATGATTTTGACGAACGGCAAATTGGTGGAGATGCTGCGAAATTCACAAAGAACAAGATGAAGAGAGACTTTCAAAGCGCTCTTTCGTCCTTTCAGGATGTACAGCGAAAGTCCGCGGAGTATCAGAAATCTTATGTTGATACAGCCAAACAGGTCATTCAGGAATCAGAAGAGGCTACGGCAAACGAAGATTCGGATGCTCGAGTGCAGCTACAGGCGACTCAGACCCCTCGTCTTTTGGACAATGCTGAAATCGAATTCAATGAGAGCTTAATCGAAGAGCGTGAATCTGAGATACAGAACATCGAGGCCGGCATAACAGAGTTAAATGAGATCTTCCGTGACTTGGGTACCATGGTCAGTGAGCAAGGCAATCAGATTGACAGTATTGAAGCGAATGTCGACAATGTAGCAACCAACACCCAAGTGGCCAGCACCGAATTGTCAAAGGCTCAACGATATCAAAGGAATTCTCGCAATAGGATGTTCTGCTTGATGATGATTCTGATTATCATCTTTACGATTGTGTTGTTGGCCGTTGTTCTTGGCTAAAAGCAGGGTCAAGGCAGTGCTCGAGGTGGACATGCATTACGGATGCATCATCCAAGTGGCAAGGCTACAGGGAGTTCAGATATGGTCGAAGCGATTGCGTTTGTCCATTTTATTGATTATGAAAAATGTGGAAATATCATTATCACTCGCTTGCTTGCGCGGAAAAATCATGATCGTTGTTCTGTACACGAATCTCCTTTGTCTGGTCCTTGATGAATTAACTCGTGGAGCACAAGTCCCATAGATGGTTGGCATAGGAACCGCCATTCTTGTCGAGACTGACCATATGCACATCCTTGCCATTCGCACTCCTGATGACGGCTCGGCCATACGTTCCCTGCTCTTCAATCAATGAAATGCCGAGATCGCGAAAGACGCTGAGCTTGAGCACCGTGGATTCATCGTGATCAAATGCGGCGGGCTCTTTACTGACGTCTTCGTCCATATTCTCCACTTCATCCTGTAATCGGCGCAAGTGTGACTCCAAGACGTGGTTCTTGCTCTCCAGGTCATTGATACCCTTTGCAAGACCAAACTTTTCGCGGTCGAGCGAGTTCATCATTGCATCGTGGTCGATTTCTGTCGATGACCTGGTCACTTGCAGTCTACTCTTTGCATTCTCTAGTGTCCGTGAGAGGTCCAACAGGACGTTGCGGCTCTCTTGTCGCCTTTTCTGGCGTGTCGTGCGCGCCGCTTGTAAACTATCGCTGATTCGTGCAATTGCGCCAATGTCATCTTCGATCGAGAAGGATCTATGTGTCGATGATATCAATTCTGCATATTCTGCCATAGCTGCGCAAGTCTTGTGCGTCTGAAGCTGCAGTCTATACTGATATTCATATATATTATGATGTTGGTGGATGGCAACAAAATGCAGAGCAAAACAAAAGCGTGAGAGGAGCTCAATAAAAAGTGTCAAGGTGAAGTGATGCTCCACAAAAATTAAACTCAACGGTCGCTCTGCAGGCTTGTCCTTGTCCCAGATGCTGAAGAGGAAACTGTCAAGATCACTGGCTGAGCAGGTGCTTGATGAGAAGCTCGAAATTTTACGAAGAAGGGACCACACGAAATCATCTACAGATGTCAAGAATATCCACTCAGCTCACGTTGCAGCATTCCCGTACTTGCTCGAAATTTGTCTAGCAGTGGAGAAGGCGTCTTGCCAACAGTTGAATAACACACCTTCACTTGACGCAGAAGTCAAAACAGCGGAGGAGTCTGGCGACTATGATTATGCGCAACTACAGAGTGAGAACATAAGTCAAGCGACCTTACATGCCGCATATATTGGGCCAGTAAGAGTCTCCTCACTGCCAGGTCCGAAGACACAAGGGGTTGTTGCCGATAGAGACATTTACAAGGGCGAGCTCTTATGTACTTCGGTACCCTCCATCGTTGTTTCGAATTTGGTATCAGTGGACGAACCCACGGATCTGCTGTTTTCAGACTTGTCGAGGGCAGAAATGACGGCAAAATTGATATGCTTGGCCGAAGTGACACCTTCTGTGCGGACCACTTTAAAGTCCTTTGAGTTCGCTGAAAAAGACGACATTGCACACGATAATTTGACTGGACTATGCGAGGCCGTCATCAGTAAATACACCTGGGCAATAGACCACCCATCCACAAATCCACAAGGACAGAAATTCAAAGGCAAGTACACGAAAGTGGCGGGTCATGCCTTTACCGTGTCCGGATACGCCGGCAAGTTCAACCACTCGTGTGTGCCCAACGCGACCATGGTTTCCTACGGCGCAGTACAGTTCTTCAGAGCAAGTGTCGCCATACCGAAAGACACGGAGGTCTGTGTATCGTATGGTTTCGATCCCCTCGATCCCGTCCACAAACGGCGCGACAAGTTGCGTGCGCATGCGGGATTCGAGTGCTGCTGTCCCCTGTGTCTCTACCAACTACACCACGTCGTCACGCCCAATGAAAAAGCACACCGACATGAATCTTTTGATGATTTATTGCATGACGTCCTCTCGGGTACCGATCTAGAGTCTTGCTTCGACCAAAGCTTCGCACTGAGTACGGAAGCGGTGGATGCGTTGTGCGTGGAGGCACTGGAAACGACTGCAAAACTATTGCTGGGCCCGGGCGAACCATCGTACCCAACTCGATTGCTCGACTTTGACGTCCTTCAAGTACTGGCCATGCAAGGTCGCTTACAGGCCACAATGGAGAGGGACACGGGACTCGACCATGCGCGGCCACAACTCGTGCGTCAGTGCGTCTTGTTGGGCATCATGTTGCTGACCTTAGAGTTGCCGCGTTCACCAGACATTGGCATCTCGTTTGGCGATCTCATCAGGACCAACGTACAACGCGTGGCAAAGCAAATCGAGATTATTGATGCGTTGCGAGGCGACGAGGCGTGTTTCGATCCGGCATGGTGGTTGGAACAGAGTTTGCAGTATACAGATACATTCTAGCGACATGTGTACACTATTTACTCGCTCGGTATGCCGCCCATGACTTCGTAAATGTCGTTGCCTTCCTCGGGACTCACTGCAATCTCCAATAATTCCATCGCCAAGTCTTGCGTCACGGAATCAAAGCCGTCGCTCTCTTCCGCGTACAGGATCCGCGTCATGGTAGTCAAGTGCATGGCTTTGATCTCCGGCGAGCGCCAGTGTAGTTCGTTTGTGGCATTCGATTCGTCTTGCAGCAGTATGTGGTAGATCTTGACAATCATCCGGATGAGTATCATGCTCTGTGTCCGATCTCTGATGTCGTACAAGACGTCTAGTTCTCGGGACAACCTCCTCACCAGTCGTGGGATAACGTCTCGTGACTTTCTCAAGCGATCTAGGCCGTCCTTGTAGTATAGTATAATGCAGTACAAGTATTGCACTATCGTTTGTCGCAACACAACGAGATTCTCATCGACCTTGTGGTCGGTGTCAAGGTGCCGCGTGAGTGGATTCAACAAGTCAGTGCAATGATCAGACGTCTCTGTGTGAGTCGCCAACTTTGCTAGACAACGAACGAGAATGATTCGCATGACATTGTCATGGACGCCCAAGAGGATAGCCCGAATGAAGAGAGTGTTCAATTCCCCGAGCATCTTCGTGCAAGGTTCAATCGCTCTGTCGAGCCCGTCTGCCGTTCGTTCCAGTAAGTACAGTGCTCGGAGACTCACTTCCTGCGGACCCATTGATCTCACTGCAAGATCCTGCAGTCTTGCAATACTAGTCGTTCCTGACGATTCATGCGATGTGATTAGATTCGCTACTTGTTCGACAAAAGTCTGCAGGAAGACGTCTAGGAGAGCCAGCAAGGCAGCAAGGAAATGTGTATCGTCAGCCTGTGCGGCTAGCTCATCGAGAATGAAACGCGACAGAGCCAGAGTGAGGCTCTCGGATGAGTTGCCACTAGCTTGGGTGGTCAACATCAACAATAGACACTGCCCAATTGAGCCTTTGTGTTGTTCTGTAGTACTTGGAACTTGCATCAAAGCTTCTATGCAGCCGATACCGTTGTGGGTAACACAATTAAGCACACGAGAGTGCACCACGAGGACATCAGGCACTGGTCCTTTCCAATCTGTTTTGATGCCACTTGTGTCTGAAAAGACTGAACCATTTGTTTCTTCACGAGGAAGTATTGGTGGTTGGCCATACTGTGCCGTGGGCTGATCTGATGGACTGTCGACATCCATTGTTTGCTCTGCAGCATCTTCTTGCGACTTTGCGGTGGGGAGCACTGCAGCTCTCGTCCGACTTCTCTCTTCCGCAAGATCAAAGTCATCTAGAGCAGGCTCTTGATCATTCCTGTTCGTGCGACGTCGTTTCCTGGGCGAGAGTCTTGATAGAAGGTCCGGCTCAAATTCATCCTTCTCGAAATCATTCTTGCTTGGGAAACCATTGAGCCTTGAGACATAACGAGCGGAAGCTCGAGGCGATGATTGCGTTTTGCCGACTTGTAAGGCCCGTAATTTCGCCTCTTTGAGCTCCTGTCGTTGGAATGTCACATCAGTCTCTAATCGAACAACTTTGTCCTTGTAAGATTCCAGCTGTTTTGAGAGCTCTTCGCGAATGTATTTGTTTGTAGCATTAGCATGTTCGAGAGCAGCATTGTGCTCCGCATTCGTCCTCGCAATGTTGTTCTTGAGAATCAACAGTTCACCTTGTTTGTCCTGCACCAACTTCTCCAGGCGCTTCTTTTCAGCAAGCAACTCATGGTCGTTCGCTATATCGTAGGCTTCGAACGCATGATCAACTCTGGAGTGCAACGCATGATTCGATTTCTGTCCTTGTGTCCGTTGCTGTGTAGCTGCATAGTTATTGACAGCTTGAGCCTCCAACGCCTCAAGCTCGTTGGCGTCCCAATCGTCATCATCCTCATCTCCAAAATCCATGCATACGTGGCTACGATCAAGCTACAACATCGGAATTGTAGGTCGAGATTCTCTGTTGTGTAAGTTTCTAGTATTTGTGTGGGGACATTTCGCGGTGGGCGCGTCGGGCTCAAATTCGCGATCGACATCGTTTGGCGGGAGCGAGTGAATTTTGTTTTTGCCAAGATCCTGAATGTCGTTGCATCTCGTTCGATATTTCTTGCTCTGCTCTCTAGCTGATATCACGTGTACACTTTAACGAACAAGGAATCAGCAATCAAGATGCCTCAATCAAAGAAGGACATGCGAAACAAGGAGAACAAGAAGTAATCCCAAAGTGTGGAAATCGCGAAAAACCGATTCTGACAAGATAGGCTCGAGGCTGCTGGTCTGAGGACGCCCTTGACAAAGTCGGGTGTCCCTGTCAAGGCGCCTAGAGAGGTCAAGAAGTGCAAGATCTGCTTTGCCGAGCTAGTGGCATCTGCCACAGTATGCATGCCCTGAACAATGATATCCTTGCAGCCGCTAATCCACCCAGGTAGCACTGCAGCAACACGCTGACAACAAACATCCAAAAGCAAAGTACGAAGTATGTCGATCCGTCCACTTCTTCTATGCATGTGCTGACCATTTCAGGACTGCTTCGCTTGAAGCGTGTCAGACTATAGCGGCCTCTGCCACCATATGCGTCTATGCCTGCCTCCTGATCACCTTGGGCAAGGGTAATCACAATCGATCCAGGTAGCCTCACGTTGCAAGTCGCAACGATCTGGGGACGTTGGTATATAGCTGATGCTGCATTGCTTGCTTTTGCGGCATCATTGAATTACTCGAGTGTCACTGATTGACCAGATGTCCATGCAGGGTTCGTATCAATGGCATTATGTATCACTACTACTATAGACTCATGTCCTGCTAAGGACATGTATATATATAGACAGGAAAAGGAGAGAAAGTAGAAGAACTTGTGTGTGTGTGTGTGTGTGTGTGTGTGTGTGTGTGTTGTGCAGAATCGTGGATGAAGCGATTTTCCGGTACCGCGTATCCACACTTCGCCAGCCTCAAATGCGTCAGTCCCGTGATTTCTCCGTGGGCCAGCAAACGTAGTATTTCGCTCCTCAGCTTCCGACCTCTCGTAACGACAAGCTTCCCGATCCAAGCATTCCCCAACAGAAGGCAACTTACTTCGAGACATAACCCTCCGAAACTGCCCTCTATTTTGACAAATCTTTGTGAACTCTTACAAGCAGATGTCGCAACGGAAAAGGAAGAGCAATGGAGCACAATCTCCACCGAGCAGCCCCACGAAAGACTCAATCACAAATCAGGTCAAGCAAGAGCAGGTACAAGAGAAGCCAGCAAAGAGCAATGCGGCGATTCGTACGACATGGACTGCCATTATGATTGGAGGATTGCTCGCTCTCCTAGCTGCTGGTCATTTATGGATCATCCTCTTCCTCACGGTAGTGCAGGTCATGATCTTCAACGAGATACTGGCCATTGCAGCAGTACCAGCCAAGGAGAACCAGATTCCCTGGTTCAAAGCGATCAATTGGTATTTCCTTGCCACTACACTATACTTTGCCTACGGAGAGACGGTGGTCTATTACTTTAAGCACATTGTCCTTGTAGATGCACTTCTATTACCGTTCGCAACACATCACCGATTCATCAGTTTCATCCTGTACATCATCGGGTTTGTGTGGTTCGTGGGCAGTCTTCAGAAAGGACAGTACCGCTTCCAATTCAGCCAGTTCAGCTTTACACACATGACACTGATTCTCGTTGTGGGACAGGCTCATTTTATCATCAACAACCTTCTTGAGGGTATCTATTGGTTCCTGATCCCAGCCAGTCTTGTGATTGCAAACGATTGTTTCGCCTATGTCTGTGGAAAATTGTTCGGTAAACATAAGCTACTGGAATTATCACCCAAAAAGACTGTTGAAGGATTTCTTGGGGCCTGGGTCTGTACAGGTGTCATTGGTCTAATTGTCTCGAATGTCTTCATGCGGTCAGACTACTTCATCTGTCCAGCAACGGATCTCGGTGCCAATTTCTTCACAGGGTTGCAGTGCGAACCAAATCCGGTCTTTTTGACCAGAACATTCGACCTGCCTCCGACCTTCCTGAACCTGCACCCTCTTCTGTCGTTCCTACCTAGACACATCAACATTGCGCCGATACAGCTGCACTTGATGGTCCTGTCCACATTCGCGTCTCTGATCGCGCCCTTTGGTGGGTTCTTTGCGTCCGGGTTGAAACGAGCCTTCAAGATCAAGGACTTTGGCGACAGCATCCCTGGGCACGGTGGCATGACTGACCGGATGGACTGTCAGATCCTGAACGGTTTCTTCGTCTACCTCTACTACCAATCCTTCATCGCGGTCAAGAAGGAGAGTGTCGGTGCGCTGCTCGGTGCCGCCGTGATGGGTCTCTCGGACGACGACATCATCATCCTCATTCAAAAATTGACCTCGTATCTGCGCAACCGAGGTGTGAGTGTCCCAGTGGGTTATTGAAGCACGCGACGGGAAGATTCTGTGTATGCATAGATGATAGTAATAATATAAATAGAGGTGAAGAAGAACCCTACTGTTGAGCGACGGACATGTCTTGCGACGCCGGTTGACGCAACAACTGCCTCATCTTTCCGCAGAAACTCTCAAAGAGGAGGGGATCACATCCGTATCGCCACAACAACTCGACGTGCCGGGCATCGGGGTGGTGGGTGACCTGCACCCGCATCGTCACTCTGGCAGGACCGTCCGCCGGCCCGGTCTCGGCACGGCCAAGAGGAAGTTTATGCCGGTGTTCCGATTTCCGCCGGGCCTGGCGGGACCAAGTGTTTTCTGTGACGAGGACCATCCGGGACCGGACTGGGGTGATCCACTGCCACGACAGGGAGAGTTGGGCGAGGATACCGTCGAGTCGGGCGGGATCCAGGCTCGCGTGGGGGAGGGCGACGGTGAAGAGCGGGTCGGGAGGCCCGAGGTCGAGGGCGAGCGAGGTCGGGCAGCGTGAGGACCGGGGATGTGGGCGCCAGTGGGCGAGTGACCAGGCGACCGCCCACCGTCTCGTCCGGCCCTGCACCAGCTCGGTCACGGCGTAGTTGCCGATCCCGTGACGGCGGACCGTGTCGACGACTTGCTTGACGGACTCCCGCTTGCCCAACATGGTCGAGTACCACCTGACCCCCTCGCCGAGCACGAGGCTGTCCCTGATCTGTGACGCCGTGAACGAGACCTCGCCCCCGGCCGTGATCAGTTCCGACGTCGAGCCCGTGTTTAGTGAGACTGGGTCGAGTTTCTTCGCGTCCTTTGATGCCTGCATCTCTGCCACGGACGCATAGAATGGAGGATTGCACATTGTAAAGGTAATCTCCCGGTCAAACACGTCGTGCTGCAACAGGACCGGCGCCTCAGTGTCTGATGCACAAAGGAGGATCCGTTCCGAAAGGCCATTCAGGGCAACGTTCTTACGAGCCAGGGTCAAGGACTCGACGTCAGACTCCAATCCGTACATGATCCATCCAGGATTCCGGCGACACGTCAAGAGTGGGTAGATGGCTGTAGATCCAGTGCCAATGTCAATACCGACCACGGGCTGCAGCGGGTCCTCTGGCGACCGCGTCTCCGAAACAATGTCCTCGATCCACAAGACATAGTTTAGACGATTGGGCACGGGTGGGCACAATCTGTCTGGCGATAGTTCAATATTGAGCTGAAAGTCATGCAGCAGTATTGCCCGTGTCACTGCACGAGCCGCCTCCGGGTCCTTGAAGTCGATGGAATTTCCACTGAGACTATCACGATCAACGCCTGCGTCACATGATTGAGCCGGGAAACACTAGTACTATTTTTGAAGAGCCGGGTACTTGACCGCCAACTGGGCAAAGTCCGGTGGAGCGGTATAGTATGGAGACCGCGGGTGCATAGCCTCCGGGCCGAGTTGGCAGATGGAGCCGAGACTGATGGGAAGCGCCGGGAGGAGGAGTTCATGCCTGCAGCAGCGTCATGCGAGACGGGATGGACACATGATTCACGGCCGGGGACTGGACCACGGAAGAGTGGAAGGGCAAGAGAAAGAGACCTGGTTTGACATATGCAGCGTCCTTCGTATAGGAGTGGCCAGAACGAGGAGGAGGAGGAGAAGAAGAAAGTCCAGGGGATCGATCGATCGGTTGGAACGGATTTGATTGGATTTCATTGAATTTGATTGGATGTGGGAAAAAGTTGAAGGATTGTGGCTGGTGACAACTGTGGCGCATATGTTCCTCTCTCTGGCTGGAGCGAGGATTCATTGGAAAGTGCGTCAGTGTGTGTAGACAGAGAGAGAGAGAGAGAGAGAGAGAAAAAGAGAGAGAAAAAGAGTGGGTCGCACGGATGGATCGGGATCGGGATCGAGGCTGGGGCAACCTTCGCTGCCTCCACCGACAACTGACTGACCCGACCTGCTCGATCTCGGACACCTCTTGACACCTTGACCCTCAAGTCGTTGATTATCGTATTGTAGACCCTGACGCTGTGAAAGACGGTACAATTCATGTATTATCTTGTGCTGACAGGGATCCTCAAGTTGTGCCTAGACTAGCCAAAAACATGACAAGGTGACCTGCCACTCTCATGCCGAACCATGATTGAAGCAATCGAGGTCCTGTGGATGACACCGTCATGCTTGACCGAGTCCGTGATCCACCTCAACGGCACCGCTTTGATTCGTCGGGTGCCGAGACCCCCGGAGGACAGGCAGCATGACCGTCATGCACCTGGTCACCGTATAGCCGACCTATTTC
The DNA here is from genome assembly GCA_005281575.1 of Taphrina deformans. Classification (NCBI taxonomy): domain Eukaryota; kingdom Fungi; phylum Ascomycota; class Taphrinomycetes; order Taphrinales; family Taphrinaceae; genus Taphrina; species Taphrina deformans. Next base: position 93,197 of record RHGG01000005.1, on the reverse strand, counting down.
TGGTTGATGCAGGAACACAGACCCAGGGATGTACATCACTGACCAAAATAACACTCTGCTCGAGGGGACGACAGCAGGTGTCCCGACCAGTGGAGATTCGTCCGGTGCAGCAACGGTTCTTGGTGCCTTTTTGGGAAATCACTCATCTCCTCCATCGTTATTAATAGTTGCTGTGCCACATGACTACCACAACCCTCCTCCTTCGTACAAAACTGCGGCATCGGAGGATCATGCACAGAGAGATGCCTGCGGTAATAGGTCTTGGCAACAATTCACTAGTTGTTGCAGGGTCCAGACATGAGTATAATGATGGCGGCATATGAATCCCAGCAGGAATACAGATTCAACTAATAGAACCGGCTCTAAGCTGGGACGCTCGTTGCAGGAGACGTAGATCCAGGAATAACGGCTCAGTGATGTGCATTAGCATAATCTCCACGATTTGGCGTTATGTGGTCTGAGGTCACTGCTGTCAGTCGGCGATTCTGGCCTCTTTCTTGGCGCCTCGTAGCCAGGTCATGGGGTTGGGAAAAGTATAAGAAGGACTTCTATGTGCCCTGTCTAGGATTGTTCCCTCAACCCAGTCCATTCGCTCTTGAAGATGATCTTTCCTCAAGGCCTCATTACGCTCCTTGCTGCGTCCAACGTAGTCTCGGCAGTACCAGGACTGCTCAAACGACAAGCTTCGTGTGCCTCGTCATATGCTTGCCCTTTCCAGATCAATGTCGGTGGTTGCGGGTCCAGCCAGATCGCAGACGGACAGATCAGAGTTTCCTCATCGGCAATCTCACAAATCGGTGATGGACAGGCCAGATGTGATGTGAACGGTGCACCTGCAACCAACTTTACCCTCTCGAATGGCCAGGTCACTGACTCTGCCGGTCGACTCTGCGAGATCTCCAAGCAAGACCAATTCCAGTGTTCTGCAACTGTCGACGCAGGTGCTACTACCTCGGGCTTCTCGGTCTGCAATGGCCTCCTCACCTTCAACAGCAACTCCTCCTTCCAGGCCTGCCTCGCAACCGGAAACATTCCTGGATACAACATCTACACCTCCGGAGTGGACCAGAGCACCGTTACCAACTGTACCGCCGTGCAGCTCAGCGTACCAGCATGTGCCGTCTCATCCTCGTCATCGTCCAGCGTCTGTGTGCCCTCGACAGTGGTCTCCACTGTTGTCTCTACCAATGTCCCAGCAGCGGTCACGGTAGTCCAGACTCAGACCCAGACCCAGACTCAGACCGCCGCTCCAGTCACGGTCGTGCAGACCACGACTGCTGCTCCAGTCACACGAAATCAGACAATCACCGTCATGCAAACTCAGACACAGACTCAGACCCAAACTCAGACTGCTGCTCCGGTGACTGTCGTTCAGACCCAGACTCCTGCTCCAGTGACCGTTGTCCACACACAGACTGCCACTGTCAACCAGACCATCATCCAGACCCACTCACAGACTGCAACGGTCACTGTCACCAGCACCCAGACTCAACCAATCACTGTCGTACAGACCTCAGTCGTGACCTCAGTCCAGATTGTGCCAACGACCGTTCAAGCACCGGCCACTACTCTGAAATTGACAACAACCTCTTCAGCCGCACAAGCTACCTGTACCAACATCGCGAGACAATTGGGCTCTTCCAACTTCCCAAACACTATCGAGGTGGTCAACAGTGGCTCGAGTCTGTCCGGAAGTTCTTACTTTGGAAGGATCGGTGGTGGCAACAGCACCATCTTCACCTTCAACCCGACCGGAGCTAGCGGTCAGTGTTCACTGAGCTTCTACTTCCCCACGACCGCAGAGATCCAGGCAGCCGGTGGTACTACCGCGTACGAGATTTCCTCGTCATCGATCGCAGTGACCCTGTACGAACTTGCGGCCGTTGCACCAGTCACGAGCACGTACGCAAACAAACCTGCTCGAGGAGCATCGTTCAGTGCCACATTGACTCCAGGTACAAACACCACCTTTGAGACGTTTACCTGCCCGACCGTCCAGACCTCGTACGAGTTGACGGCCACGGACAGCAACACCCTCAGCTTCTTTGCTGATTACAACCTGCCTGTCCTTTCATTGGTCATTGCCTCATGCAACTGAGCAGGTGATGAAGTGATTACGAACAGCAATCCGTACATGATGAGACACGAATAGTTTTGCAAAAAGAATATATTGATATGCCACTACACCACCCTCTTCTGATAATATTTGATATCTATGCACGACGTTCGGATATACGAGACCTTGTTGCACCGATCGATCCGACATGCACATACACTCTGTGCATTCGCAAGACTATAGAGGATCACCCTGCACATCCGCGGGAGATGTAGGTCTAGATTTAGGCAGCAGTCTTGTCGCTCTTGGGGCAGGAGGAACAGATACACTGGCCCGTGCGACAGGCACAGTCCGATTCCTTGCCCGCACACCCACACGCCGTCTTTGTGATTGGCTGGCCCGCCGTCCTGCTCGATTTCGGACACGACGAACAGACGCATTGGCCGGACTTGCAGGCGCATCTGGATTCGTCTCCTTTACATCCTGAGAACCTTGTCAGTCACCCGGCCGAGTGCCGCGTAGGAGGAGAGGACGTACCGCACGTAGTGGTCTCGATGGATGCCATACTCGAACTCATCTCGTCTTTTGATTGATTGATACTGACTTGTCTGGATGTCTTTTGATTGTACGGACAAGACCCGTCTTATATACCCCTTCTCCCAGCGCGATTATTGCCGTCCGTTCAGCGACACAATCGTGTGGCGGGACGGGTCGATGGAACGCCACAGAATGTCCGCACAAAGAGCGCAGTGCACGTGACCGCACAAACCACGCATCGATTCGAAATGGAAGGAAACGAGTCGAATTTGCGAATTTCCTGATTGAGGTGATGCCGGACAATACTACAGGTGAACTTCAATCAGGCACTGGCTGAGATTTGAGTTTTCAACAAAGACACTGATACGTAATACTATTCGATATGACAGATGGCTGTGCCGTCTTCCGTCAACATCTCTTTATACCTTGTCTCAATGACTTGAGCGCTCTTCACATCTTGGCACGAATATGGTAGCGATAATGCGTGGCACTCGACACTAGACTTGTGAATAGATTAGTCACAACTGCCGAGTCTGGCATGTGAGTCCTTTAAGCCAGAGAGATGAACCGAGCAATGGTTCATCTGCCCGCAAAGCAGTGAGATGTGAGTTCAATGCTGTATAGCTTGACACTGCATCACTTGCCAAGTGTTTCTGATCACAATCCCTGTCCTGTACCTTGAGAAGATACAAGTCAGACCTAATATGCGGCTCAATCCCCTGAAGCATGGCCTCACGCCAGCATATACAATGCGAGCATTGTGCGCCGAATCGGCCTTGGATCACCGAGACTGCCTGTTCAGGCCAGGCGGGCTCGTTTGGGCCATCTGTGCCTTATGATTCCAAGCTTCAAACCTTATACGGGACAACGTGGAATACCGACAAGATCGATAGAGCCATCATAGTAACAGACCACCGGTCATTGGAGGTCCAAGATTTGACTTCTTGGTCATATTGTTCAATACGCGATGTCGCCTCTCGGTATTCAAGTGATCAAACAGTAGAATAGCAAAGACTGTAGAGACAATGACGTTCTTGAGCTCGAGAAATGGCTTCTCCACTACAAGAGATTTGCCAATGTCGTAAGTCGCCACGGTGGCCTTGTCGTGATATAATGTTGAGACGCCTTTGTGAGACCTCCATTCGTATGTCTTATTCTTGACCATAAAAGACCAGATGACATGAAACTTTCCAGATGCGGAGATAGTGGTCTCTTTAGTTCCCGAGCTGACTCGAGATTCATACTCTGTATGCATCTCTTTCACAAAAGGACCAGGTACTTTCGAAGTCGATATGATAGGTGAAGTAGAGCTGTTTCCCGCTCGTACAAACATTCTCGAGAGTGACAATGTGAAGTCGATGTAATACACTGGAGCGGCTGTCTCGTTGTCTAGTAGTACAAAGTTTTCATTCTCAGTCGAGTGGACAGTGAATGCGGACTGCGGCTTGGCCTCTGGTTTGGTCACAATCACTTTCTCTGCATATGCTTCTCCTACTGACGTAGCGCCAATTGAGGCCTCAACATAGCCTGGTGGACGTGATTTGTCGTCAGTCACCGATGCACAATCTCGTGCATTCGATGAATACTGTGGCAAATTATTTGACATACCGTGCGGAAGGTCCTTTACGAGTATGTATCACTTTTCATACGCAGTCATGAGGATCAGTGCTGCTAAGATACATCGAGGGAGCTTGTGCTAATGAGACTTTGTGCTAGCTGAAGGACGTCTAACCACTCGCCTAGACGGCACTTCTCTCGAGAAGTGACGCCGTGGAGCAGCTCAATCACATGTCGAGGGAGAGTGTGGCTTGTAAAAGTTCGTGCTGGCGGCTCGAGGGGTACGATATCATCTGATTTCATCTCCCGCTCATTTCGGCTCTCCGATGTCGGAAAGTCTTGGGGGAGTACATCGGTCGAAATAGAATGTCATAACTTCAAAAGGATAGTGCAAGCTCTGTTCCGTCTTCCTTACCCAATCATGTTTCGTCCAGTTCTGTCAAAGACTTCTATTGCTCGAGCGTTCTCGACCTCCCGATTCAATGCCTCAAAGGTACGAATAGACTTGACAATTTGTGGATAGAACAGTAAAGCTCATTCGTTGCAGGTTGCTGTCTTAGGTGCTGGTGGTGGTATCGGACAGCCTTTGTCTCTACTGCTCAAGACGAATTCGTTGGTCACTGATCTCACACTTTACGACATCCGTGGAGCACCAGGAGTTGCTGCTGACTGTGGACATGTCAACACTGCATCCACATGTTCTGGATATGGAGCTGACAACGATGGCCTCAAGAAGACCTTGACTGGTGCACAGATTGTTGTCATCCCAGCAGGAGTTCCAAGAAAGCCAGGAATGACCCGTGATGATCTCTTCAACACCAACGCCTCAATTGTGCGAGATCTTGCCAAGGCCTGTGCCGAGTACTGTCCAGATGCCCACATGCTCATCATCGCCAACCCAGTCAACTCTACCGTTCCTATCGTCAAGGAGGTCTACAAAAAAGCTGGAGTTTACAACCCAAAGAAGCTCTTTGGAGTCACCACTCTTGATGTTGTCCGTGCATCAAAGTTCATTGGTGACATCAAGGGAACTGCACCAGAGACCACTGAGGTGCCAGTCCTGGGTGGACACTCTGGAGTGACCATTGTTCCACTTCTGTCACAGGCTGGTTGCGACATCACCGGTGCTGAGCGAGATGCCGTTGTCAAGCGAATTCAGTTCGGAGGTGACGAGGTTGTCAAGGCCAAAGATGGCTCTGGATCCGCTACACTTTCGATGGCTTTCGCTGGAGCTAGATTCACAAACTCCCTTTTGCGAGCAGCCAAGGGTGAGTCAGGAGTGGTGGAATGTACATTCGTCGAGTCACCATTGTTTGCCGCACAGGGATGTGACTTTTTCTCATCTCAAGTTGAGCTCGGACCAGAGGTATACTTCCCATTGCAACTTTCTCAACAATCATCCTGACTTTTGTCTTAGGGAGTCAAGAACATCCAAGGAATCGGAAAGGTCAACGAGTTTGAGCAAAACTTGATTGATGCCTGTGTATGTGGTCTCAATCAATCATCGGAATCTCTAGCTAATCTCTACAGGTAAAGGATCTTGCCGGGAATATCAAGAAGGGAGTGCAGTGTAAGTTGACATGAATCCCTGGTGATCGGAGCAAGAGTACTAACGATGGCGCAGTCGTTGCCCAGTCACCTTAGGCTGGAAATAGGAGATGGATCCCGTTCTGCGGTTGTGCGGGGGCTCAGGTGGTTGCGGTGTGCAACCCCTTGGAGGGCTTGAGGAAAGGTTTGCAGGGTCGTCATTGTGCATGCTTTGAAAGATGCTGCGCCCGCTGAGATCACTCTGTCTGTGCTTGTTGTAGAACACTCCTAATTCTAAAAATTACTGCTACACTACTGCTGCCGGGTGAAGTGTCCTGCCGTACGCCAAGAGAGTGAGTGGTGTCCCTCTCTGTCTGTGCACGGCTGCGGAAGACTCGGCACAAGAGGCATCCATGGAAGGGCAGGGCATCAGCACATGTATGGAGGGAAGGATGTGGTCATTGTGCGTTTTGGAGGAGGGAGAGATCTGCTCAGCCCATTACGGAAGGGCGTACGTCTCCTGCAAAGCAGCAGCAGCAGCAGCAGCAGTCAATCAGCCAGTCATTGGATTGGACGTTGCGTGGCTGTCAGGCGAGGATTGAGCACGTACAACTGTCTCTGTTGTTATTCCTGAGACAAACGGATGCTGCAGCAGCAGCAGGAAAGGCAAAGAAAGAAAGGCAAAAGGGGCTTTGTTCTGTGCCGCGGATAAAGGAATCTTTGGATGCCCGAGATTCAAGTGGAAGCACAAAGACGGGTCACTCTACAGTTTAGTGGATGGGACCCGTCACGAAATCACTTGACCCTCACCTGACGCTCAGAATGATGCATGGAAATCTGGACGAGCGATGGACTGAACATCCGGTTACCTAGCCACGGGCAGCAGGACAGACAAGTCGAGCCAGAGGACGAAAGAAAGAAAGGGAGGGAAAAGGAGAAAGAAAGATTGATTGATTGATTGTTCATGTCACTTCCCTTGTGGCTGCCACGCCAGATGGAAGCCTGAAATGCTTGCTTGATCCCATTGGTGCTTCAGCCTGATCACAGCTCTTCCCTAGCCTGCGGATCCGTCACTTCGCCCGCGGCTCCCCCGAGGGACGGGCGCTGGTGAGGCAGCCGCTGCCGGGTGGCCGGGCGTCTCGTTCTCGCATGAAGCAGCATGGAGCAGGAGCAGGAGCCCGCACGCAGCAGAGAACGATTCCCGTGGCAGGAGAGTCAGGACGAGGAGCCACCAACCGAGCAGAAACCCCGGGATCGACGACGAATGAGACCAGAGCGACTCATCAGCCACTAAGCGAAAACGGCTGCTGCTGCTGCTTCCACAAGCACAAACAGAAGCACGCACCAGCAACTCAGCAGCCGCCCAAGCAGCAAAGCAGCTCAGCTCCAGCTCTACACACAAACACACACACACACACACACTCACTCTCTCTCATTCACTCATTCACGCACTCAGCTGCTTCTTGTCCTCCCTCTCCCGTTGGTTCTTCTCCACCTCCACTCGCGCTTGCATCCTGCATCCACCCGAACAGCAGCAGCAGCAGCAGCAATACAAAGCACTTCCCTCGCCCTCCCCCCATCCCTTCTGTTCTCTCTCCCTCTCTCTTCCCCCATCCTTCATCATTCCCTCCCACCCAACCAGCACTTCCATCCCCTGCCTACCTGCCGTTGGTCCTGGACAGCGACACACAAGGTGTCAAGTCTGAAACATTCGATTTCTCACCATCGTCATTGTCTCGCTGACCAAAAATATCAACCACGCACCGATAGAGGCTTGGCTCCCGACAGAAAGGAGAACATCTTGGTCGCTTACTACCTGACCCTGCTCTCTTGGCAAGCGATATTTCGGTTCCCACACACACACAGACACAGACACAAAGCGCTCCGACACTGAACGGTTTCGCAAAATTCCTTCAGGGGCCACTCTTCACACACATCCGAGCCTCGAAACAGTCTCGGTCACAGACGATAGTCTGTCTCTTCGGAATATCAGAAAGCCAGGACTTCTCACCAGTTTTCCGACCGACAGGCTTCAACTTTCCAAAAGGACGCGTACAGGCTATGGACCACACCTCTACACACATCCTGAGCAGACTCAGTCTCTCTTACGTACTCCTGTTCTTCTTCATCTTCACCCTCCTGGCCAGCATGATCACCGCCTTCCTCCCGACACAGCCAGACAAGGCAGCCATCTGTCAGGACGTAGCCAGACGTCGGAGTGCCTCTAACGCGGAAAGACGGGGCGACAAGATCAAATTCTACATACCGGAAGACTGCGGAGGTCTCGAAAAGTACTCGGATCTTGTATGAGGCATGCCACAGTGTTGTCCTCGCGTACTCCTCAAGCGCACCGGTACCGTGCAGCCGTCCGGACTCTGGCACAGGAATCACGACCTCTTCTCCCCCGTCGAGCATGCCGGTGGTCCCGATACTCCCGTTCTACCGACCGATCGACCGACCGACCAACCTACATACACCAATGTGGGAGAATAAGGAATGGCGGCCACTTTTGGCGTTGTGGCAGATCACAAATCGATTCGGTCTAGATTGTCCACACCCGAGCCCGGCGTCGACTTTGTCGCAATGGCCGATTGGGTGGCAGGCGCCATCTTCTCGGGGCGGCGGGAGTGTAGCGACTCTGGCTGCAGGGCATCCTAACTGACCACCCGACCTCCAGACTACCAGACCACCAAGCCTGTGCCCAGATTTGACGACATAATGATCATTGACATTACCAATTTTTACGAATTCACGACTCATTCTCATCCTCCCTTCTCGCTCACCTGTAGATAGCAGTAGCACACATACAATGACATTCTTTGCAATCCACTCCAAATGTCGTCTCATCTTTTTCTTTTTCCTTTTGATGGCGTCTGTATAGCGCTGTGACTCTGCTGTGTTGCCCAAAATGTATCAATCTGTACTTGCTATGGATGCCCATCCTCCTACCTGATTCGCTCTTGTGCTGCCACCGCTTCCACTCCTGCTCGCTGTTTGTCCCTCTCTCTCTCTTGTTCAACAACCTGCTCGCTCACCTCCATTCATCTCCAACGCGTCCTTTTTGACTTCAGCATGATCCGGCATTGCTATACGGCCGCAATCATTCATCTCCAACTACCGTACGTGTCTTTCCGCACCCGCGATTGCCTCACACGCCCAAGTTGAAGACCTCTGACACAATCTTGCTCTCTTCCCGCAGTGGAATCTCCCAGAATCCTACAGTCACCACGATATAACTCATGATCAGAATGCTGCCCTTGAAGTAATTCGACTTGCCCTCCGAGTACACGTGAGACAGCAGAATCACACACAAGATCACCGTCACCAGGTCCCAGCGAGGAAATATGAGGGAGAATGTAAAGGCAGGAATGTCTACCACGCCCCAATTTTTGTAGGCACTGAAGAGGACAAGAGCAGGTATCTGCAACAGCAGAACCTGCAGAGCATAGGCGGAACCAATTTCCATGGACAGTTCGATGTTGCCATTCATCGCGAAGGAAATGGCATTCATAAATTCCGTTGTATTTGGTACCAGAGCGAAAAGAGTAAATCCCAAGAACTTTTCCTCAATTTGAACATTGGTAAGCACAACATCTACTGTATCGACCAAGATTTCTGCAATGATGGCGTACAAGACGGTAGCAGTCAAGAGGACAATGACACTCTTTGTTCTTGACCAATTCGGTGCATCGTGTCCGCCGTGAGGCAGGTCGGCCTCTTGTGCAGGCTCCTCAGGGAGGCGCTGTGTCCTCGACCCGGAGGAAGGGCCCGCCGGACTATTGGTGACTCCTTGATTCAAGTCTGACAGTTTACTTCGCCTGGATCGTAGGACATCACTTCTTTTCAAGGCCTCAGTAGTCGCTTGTTGAGCAACGTCCGCGATTTTTGCATAGAAAACGTCCGAATCCAGGATTGATGTTTCACCAGTCACAGGATCATGCTTGAGGCGTACCTTTTTCAGTAGATCTTTCGAGTGCTCTTCTACCGTCCCACCTTGCGTGTGCGCGTGAGCAACATGGGGCATGAGCTTCTTGACATACATATCGCGTATCGAAGCTGGCTTGGGAGCGACATGCGGCGTTCCTGGAAGCTCTATACTGTGTGACATGTCTTTGATGCTTGGAGCTTGTATTGCCGTATGTGGTGTGCTAGGCACATGATAGTGCGGCTTCTCTTCATGTATGGGTGTCGTCCAAATGAGTGCTGCATGAGTTCGCAAAGTGAACCATAAACCAACCATATATGACAGCGCTAACAAGATGGCACATATATAGGTAAATGGTTTTACGCTGCGCTGATAGAACGGGTCCGATATCGCAGTGTTCTGGTCAAAATAACACCTCGTGCAATGCAAACCATCGTGACAACCATGACACTTTAGCTCATAGCTGCCATAAATTTGGTAGAACAGGGTTGGACCGAAAGCTCCAATGACAGCGAAAAGCATCATTGTAGAGGAAATTCCTGCTGACTTTGCATTGAATCGTTGCGTCTTGCGAATGAAAGCTCCACCAAGCATAGAAAGCCCGGGCATGAGTAGGATGCCTGCTAGAATACTGCCGACTATGCTTCCTTCGACCAACAAGCCCTTTCCTTGATTGAGGGCGACGCAGTACAGGAACACCTCGACGATAGAGCCGAAGAATGCATTTATAGCTGCTCCCATACCTATCGACGACTGTGCAGAGATACTGGCGACAGCCTGACCAATAAAGTACGCCAAGGGGATGATTGAGAGAAGCGACAGAAGAAAAATCAATGCTGGAGACGTGATCCATGTGCCGTGTCCCAACAAAGAAGTCAATATATACTCGTCAATGATTGTGAAAAAAACCACAGCTAACAGATTGATGAAGAAGATGTTCTAGAGCTCTTAGTTATGTACGCAGAGACGAGTCGTAATGTGCTTACAGTACCGTCCACAGTGTATTTATAGTATTGCCACCCCATGGCACGATAAGTACAGAGAACGACTTTGCGATCAGGAGAGCCATCCATAAGGCTTGACTGGAAACTCCAATGGAATGTCAATGCCAGAGGATGCGACCTCAAATGATTGATTAAAGAATAACACACCTTGGCCATGGGCAGTGGAAAGACGAAGAGCCAGCAGATGCCAGAAACTATTAGCATGATTGGAGCGATAAGTGAATAGAAGAGTGCAAAGAAGATTATGCGTCCCATACTCCACTGACCACGACCGAAAGCTCTTCGTTTTGGATTGATATCGTGAGTAGCTATGCGGGCACCAACAAATCCCAAGAGCGGATCACGCTCCTGGTTGCCAAATGAAGAACTACTGATGCTACGCCCGACCAGGTTACTTTGTAACCCATGATTGTTGTGCCCACTAGCAAATTGTTCAATATCGTCAAGATCACGAACATCGTCACCTAGGCCTTCGTCCTCTTCAGCATATCGCTCGCTCCTTTTCAATTCGACATATTGGCCGAACGGATAGAACGCGTAGCGTGCCAAGCCAAAACAAAGATTGCCGTACCGACGACCAGATCGGCCAGCCGAAACATAACAAATCATGGATACTAGCAGAAAGGCCAGACATAGCCACCATCCGAAAAGGACAGCCCACAATAAGTTACCAGGACTGAAGCGGTTGGAGTTGGTCTTGCCTGGAGTTGAATGGATTTCGCCATCAACGGCCTTTTGTACCGATCGCTTCTTCTTATAGATAGCTGGTTTCCAAATCTTGATTCCAAAAGGGTGAGACTTGTTGATAGCTTCTTGTCGCTCTTTCAATGTGAAGGATTCATCGCTTTCAGCACTGCCAGTGCTCTGATCGTCGTCCTCAACCACTTCCTCTTCAAGAATGTCTTCCTCAGGAACTGCATATTCGTCCTCCGTTTCGTACTCATCCGTTTCTCGCAGAGACTGGTCTTGAGCTCTGCTTTTTCCTGCCGAAGAGATATGCCTGTTGCTCCGAGGTCTCGCATAATCAGAGATTGTCCTCGATAAGACCGCTTTGGCATCCTGCTCAATTTCCATTTCGGTGTCATCTGCACTGAAGATTCGCTGCGTGTGAGCATATGCAGAGGTTGCCCTGGACGTCCTGCCCGTAGGTCGTCTTCTCAATGGCGGTGGTCGAGGAGAATTGACCGAGGAATTCACAGAGCGGCGAGAAGATCTGGAGTGGGATGAAGTGTTCGAGAGCACAGAAGCTTGTCGTCTTAGAGTTATTGTTCGTTCTGACTCAGCATTAGATCGCTGCGATGTTCTCCTTTGTGGTGTGTCACGAAAAGCGGTAGCGGGAGAAGACCGATCTTCGTCGTGCATCATATGATGATGGAATGAGTTGGCGGTTCTAAAGCTAGACTCGACGTCGTCATCATCGCTTTGAGTAGTCATATGTCTAAATACTGTCGATAATCAGCTTTATTGCGTGATAGTGCGACGTTAAGGTCACTGACCGCTTATATGGCCAGTTTAGTGTCGAAACAATAGAAAACACACGAAGTTTGCCTGCTTACAAAATTGAAGACGTGTATTGTGTATATCTCCTTGCTTGCTGTCAGACAAAAGATAGCTGAGTGTCTGTCAAATCCGAGTCGATTTTTCGCACCACTGCTCTATTGTACTCCTGACACGAGAAGTTCTGGTCGCGTCCCACAGATGCTCGAATTCCAGGCTACCTTTCACTAATGGCGGCGAAATCAGAAGACTGTAACCATGGTAGGATTTTGAACTTGTGAAGGGCTCTTCAGGCGTGATTACCCACAATCGCTGCAGACACCTTGTCTGATCACGCACTCTGATCAGGAGAACAGATGGTGCGTTACTGTCAGAGCGGTCGGTCGGTCTGTACAGCGTCTCCTTGGTCTCGCTTCCTGAGCTGCTGGTCTGAGTGCTTGCTCGACTGACAGACAGAGCGTCTGAGCGCCTGGAATGAATTGATTGATTGATTGAATATTGATTGATTGATTGATTGATTGATTGAATGTGGAGTTCCCAAAGGAGAACGCTGCCCACGCGGAGATCGCGCTTCAGCCTGCCATTGGCTGCATATCTGCTTCACGTGCTGCAGTTGTTCTTTGTCGCTTACGGGTACGGTACTCGTGCACACGCCATTTACGAACGCACGCCACTTCCGAACACGTAACCCCTACCATAGTAATGAGCTATTCATGAGCTTTCGTGCCCTTTGTAGCCTCTGATAATGGATCAATTTGATGCTGCTGCTGCCTACAAGGATGACAAGCCCTCTGCGACTTGGCAGGAGATTTCAAACGCCTTTGATATCCCAAAAACAACGTTGTTTGGCCGCTTGACTGGCAGACATACGTCTCACGAAGGCGCTGCAAAGAAAAGACTCTCAGAGGCTCAGGAGAAGGTTCTAGTCTCCAAGATTAACCAGTATGCTTCTTTCAACATCCTACTAACTCCTAGGGAGGTCAGGGGAATCGCAGAGATGCTTGCCGGCGAGAAACTAGGCGTCAACTGGGTGTCTACTTTCATACGTCGTAAGCAGGGGGAATTGACCTCCAAGTACCATGGCTACAAGGATCGATTACGTGTCAAAGCAAATACCCCTGATACGAGAAGGGCCTTTCACGCCTTGGTGAGTAATCCTGGAGTCTATAGAGGGTTGGCTAAGCCGTTAGGTCAAGGATGCGTATGCCTCACACTCCATCAAACCATGCAACATCTACAACATGGATGAGGCCGGATTCCAGCTCGCCTTCTCTCGCAAAACAATCAAGGTAGCTCCTAAGAGCTATACAAAGTCACAGCAAGCACGGGCGGAGAGTAGCGAGCACGTTACGGTTGTTGCAGCGATAGGGGTAACTGACGCTCCCGTACCACCATTGATCATCTACAGAGGTCAACAACTCCAGGAATCCTGGTTCAACAACAACGAAGACGTGTCTATGAGAGCCATAGTAACAGACTCAGGCTGGAGTAACGACTACATTGCGCTCAAATGGCTCATCGAGGTGTTTGATCCTGCTACCAGGGATCGTGCACAAACTGAACCAAGGATACTCTTTCTCGATGGCCACGACTCCCACGTCAAGGTGGACTTCATCGAGGCGTGCTTAGAGAGGAATATATACGTCTGCGCATTGCCAGCTAACATGAGTAGCTACTTCCAACCTCTTGACGTCAACTATTTCAACACTTTGAAGCTGCACTACACTCAGCAAATTGAGTTACTACACATTGGCGCCCAGGATACAATGAGGGTCACCAAAGGGATGTTTTGGGGCTGGTTCCAAGAGGCCTGGAGGGCTACAGCTGGCAACACACGGCTGATAAGGTCTGCCTGGCGAGAGTCGGGTCTTTGGCCATTAAACGAAGAGGTCATGGCTCCAGGTGCAGAAAGTGAACAAAGTCGTGCTACTACGCCTCCAACAACGCAAGGATACAAGCTCAAAACACCCCTGACTCAGCGTACGTATGCTCGCAACAAGAGGGCTTTGCGTCGGAGCGATGTGACGCAAGGCGCTTACACTGGCAAGCTTGACAAGGCTTTCGAATTGGTGCTGGCTGAAAAGGAGGTAGCAGAGAGAGAGATAACTTTGTTGAAGAGGTCGCAAAAGCTGCTAGAGACTACTACGGGATCGAGGAAGGCGGTCAGGTACCCTCGTGGCGAGTTCTTTGATCCCAGCTACGTTACTGACCACTTGACGGAGCTGTTGACCAGACAGGCAGTTGAGGAGGAAAGGAGAGAAAAACGTCGATTAGCTGCAAATGAGAGGCGTCGGGCTCAAAGGTCAAGCATTAGAGATAGTCGCTGAGTATCGTAGCGTCGTTTCACGTTGTTGTTTCCAACTTGTATGGCTACAAAGGTTGCCAAAGTCGTTGAAAACGACGTCGACGTCGTCGTCGTCGTGCATTCGGAAGTGGCGTGCATTCGTAAATGGCGTGTGCACGAGTACCGTAGGCTTCGAGGTTGCGTCTGGAGAATTCAGCTCCGCGTTGATTGCTTACGCGCAGCCTGAAATCTCTGGCTTCCGGCGCTTTATCGTCTGCCTCATCTGGGGAGTGTGACCTTTTTGTCTTCAACAAGACCCCATCACACCGCCAGTTTCTAGCAACACAACAGTCACTCGGTCTTTGTCGTGCTAGTGTTGCTCAATATGCTTCGTAGGCAAGGACTAAGAGGGCCTGCGGTCCTCCGACACTTGCAGTCCCGGAGGTACCTGGCTTCTGTGGTCGAAGCACCGGTACAAAATCTTACTGAGCAAATCGTGCAGAAGTATGCAGTTGGCCAGGTCGGTGTGGTCAGGAGTGGAAACTATGTATCTATCAGACCACAACACGTCATGTCACATGATAATAGTTGGCCCGTGGCGACCAAATTCATGGGAATTGGAGCATCCAAGATCAAGGATAACCGACAGGTTGTCATGACCTTGGACCACGATGTACAGAACAAGAGTGATAAAAACCTCGAGAAATACGCCAAAATTGAAGCATTTGCAAAAAAGCATGGCGTTGACTTCTATCCAGCTGGACGTGGTATTGGACATCAGATCATGGTAGAGGAAGGCTATGCTTGGCCTGGTACCATGACTGTAGCTTCAGATTCTCACTCTAACATGTACGGTGGAGTTGGGTGCTTAGGTACTCCAGTCGTTCGAACGGATGCCGCTGCTATATGGGCTACAGGCAAGACTTGGTGGCAAGTACCGCCAGTGGCTAAGGTCGAGCTTACGGGCACCCTGCCCCAAGGTGTGACTGGGAAGGATGTTATAGTAGCTCTCTGTGGACTTTTCAACAACGATGAAGTCCTCAACCATGCAATCGAATTCACAGGAGAAGGCATCAAGGCGCTGCAGATCGACGATCGACTAGCAATAGCTAACATGACTACAGAGTGGGGTGCTCTTTCAGGACTCTTCCCAATCGACGAAACCCTGATCGCGTGGTACGACGGTCGTGCTAAACGCAAAGCCATTGAAGCCTTTGGCAGCAGCCAACATCCAAGGGTCAATGAGACACGCATACAAGACATGGCATCCAACCGATTGATCGCTCATCCACAAGCTTTTTACCACAAAACTCTGTCCCTTGATCTCAGCTCGCTTTTGCCACATGTCTCTGGACCGAACTCGGTGAAGATCTCTACTTCGTTGGCACAACTGGCCACGGAAAACATCGCAATCCAAAAAGCCTACCTCGTTTCCTGCACCAATTCCCGTCTGTCCGACCTCAAAGCTGCGGCGGACGTTGTTCGAGGCAAGAAAATTGCCACCGGGGTCGAATTCTACATTGCGGCAGCTTCTAGTGAGGTACAGGCAGATTCGGAGGAGGCCGGAGACTGGCAAGCTTTAGTGGAGGCGGGTGCTAAGACACTGCCTGCTGGCTGCGGACCTTGTATTGGTCTGGGAACAGGATTGCTCAAAGATGGAGAGGTGGGTATCTCTGCTACCAATCGAAACTTCAAGGGACGTATGGGAAGTCCAAACGCATTGGCCTATCTGGCCAGCCCAGCCGTTGTAGCAGCTTCTGCTGTGGCTGGTAAAATTGCTTTTCCTCCTGCCATCGACCAGACCCACCAACAGCCTAGTACTCAAATATCATTAAACACTTTACCAGAGTCCGATTCGTCCGATATCGAAGCTACTGAAGTCCTGAAAGGTTTCCCACAGAAAATCGAGGGAGAGATCGTTTGGTGTGATACAGACAATCTCAACACGGATGGTATATATCCTGGCAAGTACACTTATCAGGATGATATAACTCGTGAGAAGATGGCTGAAGTCTGTATGGAGAATTACGACCCTGCATTCAAGGAGCTCGCCAAGAGCGATGATATCTTGGTCGGCGGCTTTTGTTTCGGAATTGGAAGTTCTCGAGAACAAGCTGCGGTAGCCATTTTGGCTAAAGGTATCCCGATGGTGGTCGCGGGCTCCTTCGGAGACATCTTCAAGCGGAACTCTATAAATAATGCTCTGCTCTGTCTCGACGCACCGTATCTTGTGGAGCGTCTACGTGCAAACTTCGGCGGAAGCAAGAAAGCTCTTACTCAACGAACTGGCTGGCATTTGAGCTGGGACGTTGCCCAGAGTCGTTTGACCGTCACAGAAGGTTCTGGCGGATCGACCTGGACTCGACAGACCGGAGCTCTTGGGCCGTCTGTACAGTCCCTGTTCATTGAGGGAGGACTTGAAGGACTAGTAAAAGCCGAAATCTCAGCATCGGCATGAAATATACAATAGGTAGGACAACGAAGCATTTAGCGTAGCATTTTGTTATTTCCACGTACATATTTACAATCCTCGAGTCTGCCATCGTTCTAATAAGTGCTCTTTCAAAAGTAGAGTCGAGCTCGGCAATGCAGGTGCTCCTTAAGGGCCAATCGTGATTCATGTGATGCAAGCACAATTGCAAGCCTTTGCGGACGCTTTCGCAATTGGCTCAAGCTCATAGTAACACATCAAAGACAAGCTAATTGTATTATAGTCATTCGACATACTTCGCAGTCGAGCTATCATATGAGGACTAAATTGAGGTACACTTTGCAATCTCAATCGCGAGTGCTCGGATCTGTCCTGTGCCAGCGTGCTTTCGGCGTGTCAGCAGTCCAACGGATGGCCAAGAAACCTGTACCTCCGGTGGTCAAGATGAGCAAGGAAGAACTCATGGCCCAGACATGCTTTTCAGTCGGTACATGGACATTTGATGCCCAATTCGAACGTGCTCAAAAGCAATTCGAATTCGAGGACTTTGTAGGTTCAAGACTATGCACCGTGAGAACTACACTGACTGGAAATCTAGAACATGGCCTTCTCTTTCTTGACTCGGTACTGAAGTGTCTGGTTGTTGTACTTCAACTACTGATTTCCGGGTTATAGATTGGCAATGAAGGCAGAAAAGACAAATCATCATCCAGAATTCAGTAGTGTATATAATGTGGTCTCAATCAGCTTAACTACACACAGCGTCAACGGTCTATCACGCAAGGACGTCGCACTGGCGGACTTTATCAACAGTATCTACAAGTAGAGACCGCGCACACACAGAAACTGTTCGCAAAACCATGCAACAAGGCGAGTGGTGAGCAGTGTGACGTGGTTGTGCGGGAACAATAGATGTAAAGCTCTTTCAGAATCATCTCGGTGTTTTCAACCTCACTCTATACTGTGACTTCGGCTCGTATTGAAGATATTCGGAGGCGAGAAGGGCCAGTACTTTGGGATAGGGCCCTTTCATACAGAGGAGATGAGTAAACCTTAACCTCTGTTCTCCAGCTGCGGCAGAGGACAATTGAAGGTCCGGTACGCGAAGGTTCGTGACAGTCAATGATGCTGTCCGTCATCATGATATGTGAAATCTACTACATAATTATATACGTCCTCGACCATGCGTAATCTGCTGCTGCACTAAAGCTTGTCTTGAGGGTACTGAGCTTCGATCAGGCTCACTGCTCACACCGCAATACCCACCAAGATTTACCCGGCCCTGTTCCGGGAGTTGAGAAACTCCACATCCGAATTCATACGGTACCGCTGTATCTGCTTCACCTCGCTACGAACAACCACTTATCTTGCTACTTAGAGTAGAAGATTGCTCGCAGTGCACATAGAGCAAGATGTTCCGTCTGAGAGCCGGCACCAAGTTGGCACGTTCAACTTTAGTAAGACTAATAACTGTATCTATGCCAATTTGCTAATTTCTTTTGCAGCGACAGAATGTTCTATCACAAAAGCGAAATTTGAGTATTCATGAGTATCAGTCTGCCGATCTGATGCGAGGTATGGACGCCAGGATCCCAAGCTACGGAAGCCCGAACTAAGTCGTGCAGAGTATGGACTTGCCATTCCTGCAGGTGCAGTAGCGACAAGTGCTGCAGAGGCTGAACGTGTCGCTCGCGAAATTGGATCAGAAGACCTGGTCATCAAGGCACAGGTTCTAGCTGGTGGACGTGGAAAGGGACACTTTGAGAATGGCTTGAAAGGTGGAGTCAAGATCGTCAACTCACCAAAAGAAGCCGCCATGTTTGCTGACCAGATGATTGGGCACAAGTTAATCACGAAGCAGACTGGCGCTGCAGGAAAGATTTGCAACTCTGTCTACATCGTCGAGAGAAAATACCTGAGGAAGGAGTACTACCTAGCTATGACCATGGACCGATCCGTGCAAGGCCCAATGATCATTGGATCGTCTGAGGGAGGTATGAATATCGAGGATGTTGCCAAGGAGAACCCAGACGCTATTGTGACTATGCCTGTCGATATCAAGGTTGGATTGACAGACGAGATGGCCACTGAGCTTGCCACAAAGATGGGATTCCCTCAGGTCTGCCGGGAAGAGGCTGCGAAAACTTTCAAGACGTTGTACAAGATCTTTATTGAGAAGGATGCAACACAGATTGAGATTAACCCGCTTGCAGAGACTCAAGATCACCGAGTCATGTGTATGGACGCCAAATTCGGATTTGACGACAATGCAGATTTCCGTCAAAAAGAAGTCTTTTCATTGAGAGACAAGACTCAGGAGGACCCGGACGAAGTCATCGCCGCTGAAGTTGGACTCAACTTTATCAAGCTCGATGGTAGCATCGGATGTCTCGTAAATGGAGCAGGTCTCGCCATGGCCACTATGGACATCATCAAGCTCAACGGTGGAGAGCCAGCCAACTTTTTGGATGTTGGTGGATCCGCCAATGCTCAAGCCATCGCACAGGCTTTCGGCTTGATCACGAAAGACCCAAAAGTCACTGCCATCTTTGTCAACATCTTTGGTGGTATCGTACGATGTGATCACATTGCACAAGGATTGATCTCTGTTGTGAAGGACATGAATTTGTCTATTCCGATCGTGGTCAGGTTGCAAGGTACCAAGCAGGCAGAGGCCCAGAAGCTGGTACAAGAATCTGGTATGAAGCTCTTCCCTGAAGATGAGCTTGATGCCGCAGCACAAAAAGTCTGCAACTTATCCAAGGTCAGTACCATCCCATCCGCCATTTGATTCAATTAACAATCTGTAGATCGTCAAGCAAGCTCGTGAGATCGACGTAGGAGTATCCTTCGAATTGCCTCTTTAGACATTGCCCCAAACTCAATTTAGTCTTTACATCCCGACAATTCGTGCCGTTCAGTCTCGATAGATTCGATAACCAGTGTGAAGCTTCCCGTTTTGTCTGCAGTGCTTGTGCATACTATTTTGTCACCATGCAATCGGGGCTGCCACCAAAAAATAAGCCAACCGAGTGGTTGGACGCGGGGCGCTGAACGGATTCGTCTCCACGAGCACTCCCGCAGCAGTGGTCGCATTTCATCATGATGTAGAATGCACTACCATATACTAATCATTTGAGTGCCTTCCCTTTCTTCGGCCTCTCTCCGTGACCATTCAGGATGCCGGCATGGTATGAACCGTACCTTGATGGAGGATACATCCCGATCTTTCTATTGCGCAAGGGAATTCGAGGTGAGCTAGCCGTGCGAATCAAGGAAATCACATTTCCCTCCGTCGAGGAAGCATTACAGAACAAGCTCGACTTTGTCAAACTGTTAAAGGAGCGTCCGATTGCCATCAACACCGAGGACGCCAATAAACAGCACTATGAAGTGTCGACAGAATTCATTCAGATGTGTCTCGGTCCGAGGATGAAGTACTCGTGCTGCCTGTTTCCCGGCTTCAAAGGATCCCTGGCTGAAGCCGAGGAGGCCATGTTGGCGTCATACGTGGAAAAGGCAGAGCTCAAACCGAATATGAAGATTCTGGACTTGGGATGTGGATGGGGTTCATTGTCGCTCTACCTGGCAGAGAAGTTGCCCACTTGTGAAATCACTGCTCTTTCCAATTCAAAGACACAAAAGGTCTTCATTGATGAGCAGGCCCGTCAGAAAGGATTCAAGAACTTGACTGTCGTCACGGGCGACGTCAAGGACCATGAGTTTCCAGCCGACTCGTTTGATCGGGTCATGTCCGTGGAGATGTTTGAGCACATGAAGAACTACTCTTTCTTGCTCAAGAAAGTGAGCAAGTGGCTCAAGGACGAAGGCAAGCTCTTCGTGCACATTTTCTGTCACAAATCACAGCCGTACGACTACAAGGAGGGAGATGGTTGGATGACTGATTACTTCTTCACCGGCGGTACCATGCCGTCGTCAGATCTGTTCCTGTACTTCCAGGACCACCTTGCCATCGAGAAACACTGGGCGGTCAATGGAAAACACTATGCTCAGACCTGTGAGGAGTGGCTGAAACTACTGCTCCAGAACCAGAAAGCCGCTGAGCCTCACTTGGCCGCGACATACGGCAAGGAGGAGGTCACTCGGTGGTTCAACCGCTGGATCGTGTTTTACCTTGCATGTGCCGAGCTCTTTGCATGGGATGACGGTAACGAGTGGTTTGTAGCCCACTATCTCTTCAAGAAGAAGTAAGCGTTCTATGTTCCCGGTGGTCATGTCTCGAGACTCGCATCACCTGTATGTAATATCAAGTAATATCATCCCCCCTTTGAGAACTCTTGCTACTCGTTCTCTCCTTCTTCAATCTCTTGGTCTCTGCACGTTCAGCATCAATCTGCCGTCCTTCCTCCCACAAGCGATCCCATTCCTGAGTGCTTTTATCGTCGTCGAGCAGATCGTTGCTCAGTTGACGATGGACCGGCGTGCGCTTCATGAGACTCCTCATCTTGTTGCTGAAGGAAGGCAAGTCACGGACGTCCAGGATGTACGAGCCCAGTCCGACCAAGACGCCAGCCGAGCCGAGACAAAGTGCGGTACCGATAGTCTGCCATGATCAGCACATCAGACGGGCATGTGTAACCTCGGGGGATACGCACCAGGGCCTGGGCAGCATGTAGCACCGGACTGAAGCTGGGATCGTGACCAGCATTCGATTTGAAAAATGGCACGGAGAGTGGTTTCCTCGACACTCGACGGAGTGCAAAGGCTACACCGACAGCAAAGGTGGCTGCTGCCGAGCTGAGTAAGAACCGATATTGAGTGCCCGTGTCTCTATCGGACATGTCTGAAGATATGTGATTACAGTGGCCCGTACTGGTCTGACATCCTACTACCAACTTCAATGTGCGGGCTATGCTCTCAACTCTATAGACTGCTGCACTAGATGACTCTGTGCTGCACCTCGAGATTGTACATAAGGATTTTCCAGCTGCTCAACTTGCCACAGGGCTTGATTGAATGATGTGATGTTGAAGAGAGGAAAATGCTTAGCAGACTGGCTTACCTTGAACTGATCAGCTGGAGAGATGACTGATCCAGAGGATGAAGCTCAAGGAACAAGGACAGACGGATAGAGATGAAGTACACTGTTAAAAAGGAACACCAGCCACAAGGGACGAAACTGCTTTGCTGCTCCATGAGACCTGGACGCTTGTCATTGGCTGGCGATTATTCTGTCCACCTGAATTTCCCCCTGCTGCTTCCCGCCCACGCACGCGGACAAAGGGCAGCCCTACGTCGACGCATGATACAGCAGGTCCACCAGGTCACCAGTTCGCCGACAGCCTTTAGAGACAAGCATCACCACCACCACAATAACAGAAATTAGACTCGCATTGCGCTCCCGCTCCCGCTTCGAACGTCGAGGCACATACACGAGCTTGAAAGTACCGCTTGAGAACTTCCATAGAAAGGACGTGTTGGCATCCCGGTCCTTTTCGACAAGGTAGCAACCATATAACCGGTGCTATAAATGGCGACTCAGGCTCGCAACTATGATCTCCTTATCAAACTACTCCTCATCGGCGACTCTGGTGTCGGGAAATCCTGTCTCTTGCTCCGTTTCTCGGAGGACTCCTTCACACCGTCCTTCATCACCACCATCGGTATCGATTTCAAGATTCGTACAATAGAGATTGATGGCAAGCGCATCAAGCTGCAGATCTGGGACACGGCCGGTCAAGAACGGTTCAGGACAATCACGACGGTCTACTATAGAGGAGCGATGGGGATCCTGCTGGTATATGATGTCACGGACCAAAAGTCCTTTGATAATGTCAAGACGTGGTTCGGCAATGTGGAGCAACACGCTAGTGAGGATGTCAACAAGATCTTGGTTGGAAACAAGTGTGATTTTGATGAGAAGCGCGTTGTCTCACAAGAGCAAGGACAGGCACTTGCGGACTCGCTCGGTATACCGTTCGTCGAAGCGTCCGCCAAAGCGAACATCAACGTCGAGGAGGCCTTCTTGAGCCTTGCCCGTCAGATCATGGTGCGAATGCTCAACAATGCACAGACAGAATCACAGGCTCAGTCCGGCGTCAGTCTCGATGGTGCTGCGGGGTCTGCCAAGTCCAAGTGTTGCTAGTCCTCACACACGCCCTGTCCGTCGCACGGATCGTGGCGTAGGCGGGGGTGAAGTCTGAGTGAGAAGATTACTTGGAATTTCATGCGTGTGCGGCCGTCATTCATTGTCATGTAGCTCTTATACAATTTTTTTTAATGCCCACGCGTTGCGTGAATCATCGTCCTGTACATGTGATGTCATTCTCCACATTCGATGCACGATTCATCTCGAGCATTTAACCACATCGTGCCACCACTCTAGTGAACCGAGCGACAAAATGCCGAGGATCAAGTACGAAGTCTTTGGAAAGGTGCAAGTTCGTCGACCCATCGAGATGCGATGGAGGATGAGGAGGCTGATCATGACAGGGAGTCGGGTTCCGTGCGACGACCCAAGACTTGGCGCAACACATTGGTTCTCTGACGGGGTACGTGAGAAACACGGATCGAGACACGGTAGAGGGGGAAGCACAGGGTACTTCTGCACGACTGGACAAGTTCATCAGTGGACTGGAGAAGAGTCCCGCTGGCAGGGTGGATCGTGTGGAGCGTCATGACGTTGACGAAGTGAGTGGAGAGAACTCGTTTACTGCTTGATGGTCAGGTCGTACAGTCTCTGCAAGCCGGACAGCTGCCGGCAGAGAGCAAAACGAGCATCACAAGTCGTCCAAAACTCAAAGGTCTCGCTTCGGTTTTGATGAGAGATGTGGAAAAAATATAGATACATGAATTTTCTAGGGAGAATGTCGTGAGAGATTACTTTTTACGGGTACTTTTCCGACTCGGCGCCGCTCTCGTCTTTTTGGACGCTCTCGTCGAGGAGCCGTTCATGCTCTCGTCGTCTGTCGCACCAGGAGTCCCTCCTCCGACACTGCCCTGTATGCTGTTCCGCTTGGATGCACGCGGCGTACTCTTTGCTTCGGATTCGGCCTTGATGGCGCCAGCAGCGTTCCTTTTCCTCCCTCTCTTCGCAGGCACCTTTTCCGCAACCGGTTCTTCTTCCTCCCCTTCCTCTGCTTCATCTTCCTCCTCCTGCATTGACTCTGTCTTGATCGATTGTGTAGGGCTCGAGTGCAAGTCCCGGCTGTTGGGAGGTGGAGTCCCGGAGGCACTTTCAGCGCCTGCTGCACCTTGTGCTTCAATCAGTTCGTGGTACTCGTTATATGGCAAGGAAAAATTCGATGAGGAAGCGCCCAGCGCTGCACTATTTCCATCATCGGCTTCATCGTCCGAGCTCGAAGGTAGCCGGACTGTTTGTTCTTGTAGATAGTCCATGTCGTACAGGGACTTGAGCTTTTCATGTATCGAAAGCATGGAAATGTGCGGCGGCGAGGCGAGTTCGGGATTGAGAGACATGAAGAGATTGATCATGCGAAAGTGCTTATGGATGCCTACTGGTCGACACTTCATCAATGATTTGAATAGTATGATTTCGTCGCTACTTGTGTTAGAGTCGCACTCGCCGACAACTCGAATTTGTCTCACTCATCCGACCACTCCGTCATACGAGCACTAGCTCTTACAAGTACCAGGATTGACTACCTACCTTCCCACTCTCTTTTGCCCGGTCTCTAGAGTAAGTCATTCCCATGATTTTGAGTCGCAGGCAGCAGCAGCCCAGCGTAAAGAGGCGCAGGATGAACATCGGGAGCTAAAATTGTGGATCTCGCGAGAGAAGCGCGACTTTGAGCGATTCTTGCACTTGAAATCACTTGCTTTCGTCGGGGTTCCTCTTCCTCTAGAGCATCTGAGCTATGCAGCGAGTCACGGTCCTGGCATGGTGGGCATGAGTATCAGGGCTAGCGAAAGACGAATTGTGTGAGTCGGACATACACGACATACATGCTATGGAAGAACTTGTCAAACCATGGAGGGACCAATACCGCGCGACAGACCCGACATCTTTCGCAAGTACTTTGCAGGTCATACCTGCCTTGCCGACTGTCGCAAGTGCTCCACATATCGAAGCTCTCGATCGGCGGCGTCCACTTGATGGCATACCACAACTGAGACATGGTTCAGACAAGCTGCGAATCAAATACGACAAACATGGTCGCACAAGAGTAGCTTCAGCTTGCACACTAGCAGAGATTCCCTCGCTAGAAGCACCCAAACAATTCACAGCTCAATCGACTTCCTCTTGGTGCTATGCAGAGGTGTTTGATGTGCCAGACATGACCACTTTTTCGCGTGTTCCGAGGCGCGAAATTCCTCATGACAGCGATACTGACATGTCTATCCCAGCTACCACAGATGACTATGGCCAGCAATATTCACAAGCACATCTTTATCGTTGCCTGTATCATTTGATCCGCGGCTCAGAGTCACCTATGTTCATGTGGGACTCTGTGCAGAATCTGTTCATCTTACGTGCACAGTCGGCAAGTGTCGAGAATATCAGTTCTGAAACACTTGCACCACTGCTCAGTAATTGTCAGGACTATGGGACCAGACTCAAATGGCTAGTCCTGGTGAAGGACCATCTATTCGACAATGCTACGCAATATACAGCAGTACATACGGCATTAGGAGTCTTCTTGAGACAGTTTTTGCAGTACTGTATCGACCAGGCATCGCATGACACTGCAGACGGAAATGTTCGCTTTGTTGGCCTGATGCAATGCCTTGATCGTGTCCAAGTGTCGTTAAACTGGCTTACAAACATTCTTAGGCTCAAATCTGGCAGGTCCATCTCCGAGTGCCTCAACCATCTCTCCACAATTTCTCTCATGAACGACGTCGAGAAAGAAGTCCGGTTGCAGACCAGTCTCCACTCGACTCACGACAAGGTCGCTAGGGAGCTACTTCTATGCTTGACAGTGCCTCTTATGCAGGACTTGTCGTGCCGCATCCGTGTTTCAATGGCGCCGTCTCTCAAAAGTGGTTTGTTGCAAGCTTCAAGCAATGACACATACACAGAATTGAAATATGAAGAATCTACTCGCCCAAACATGGTCGCTGCAAGCTGCGCGGAACAGATTCTGGAGGTGCACAAAGGTATCCTGTTCCTACGAGACCATGCCCGACCAGGAATATTACAGGTCATACAAATTAAGCAAATTTCACCTCTTGCTTTGACACTGCAACTTTCTGATCTGACGAGTTGCAGCCATGAAATATCTTTGCGTATCGATGACAGCAATTTAGCTTCTGAAACACCTAAAGCACTCGTTTTCATGAACGACGTGTCCCTATCGACGCCAATGAGCAAAGAAGAAGTACGCATAGATCTCGAGCAGAAGATGTTCGTGTCATCAAGACCATTGCCAATTACAAGTGACGAGGCTGCAAAATTCAGTGCAGCTCTGCAAGCTCACAGTACGGAAGGTGGTTCGTTCGATCTGGATTATGCACTACAAGTTTGCCTCCTGGAGCCACTCAAAAAGCAGGCCTTACTTGTTCACGAACAGGTCTTATATGTCATGTTGCATGATATGAAGCTTCGAGAACATCTTGGGCTACTTCATCAAGTGTTCCTGCTTCAGAATGGCCTCTTCACATCAAAGTTGCGAGAAGCACTATTTAGGGGTGACGGAAGTAGCATAAACTTGAATCACCTGTCAAAAAAGACGGATCGCTGGCCCCCTAGATCTGCTAAGGTTTCTATCGCAACCAGAAGCCTGCTTGGCAATACAATTGGAGAGGAATTTGTTCTCAAGACTGGACATACTGTAGTCGAGAAAGAGTTTCTGGGCCACTTGGGCTTGCACCTGAAGCTAGAGGACGACGATAAACCCGTTTCACGATCCTCCTTGGAAGCTTTATCCTTCCTGACATTTGCATTCCGACCTCCGAAGCCTGTCGATCTCATCATAACGCCTCGGGCAATACAGCTGTACTCTAGGATCAACCAATTCTTGTTGGTCCTCATACGAATGATCGATGTTGTCGAAAGACTTACCCTGGACAACAGGGAATATCGGACTATGCGACGCTGGAGTCCCGTTGCAGAGACATTCCGAATCGAAGCTACCAATTTTATTCATTCCTTTGCAGCTCATATCTTCGAAACAGTCATCACAGTCAAATGTCAACAGTTCATACGACTATTGGATCACAAAGGTATAAGCATCGAGACTTTACGTGACGCACATCTATCAATGTTGGAGCAAATCTGCAACAGTGCCTTACTCGGCTCAAAGATGAAGGAGATTCAAGGCATACTAAGGACGGCATTCCAGGCTGTACTAGCTTTCTCCCAGATTCCAGTTGAGCAGAGGGAGCACGATGAAGTAGAAGTGCCCAAGCTATACTTTTCGTTCAACACCAACGCGCGAAAGCTGGTCGCTGTTCTGGCAGGGGCAGAAGCTACAAAAGATGCTTCCTTCGCCACCGGGATTTCCGCGCGCTTCCAGATGAATGCCTTTTGGACATCATGAGCATTTCTCTGTTTATAATTCCTTTCGTATGTATACTCACTAGCACTAGCCATGGCGGAAACTCTAATGTTAAGATTCGATGCTACCCATATACAAGCCATTTTTAATTGTCCAAGCCACAACATACACACAGGTAGCTGCCAGTCCGCCTGCAATCAAGCATGACATTGTGATTCTGAACTGCGCAGTCATATGAGTTTGCCGCAGTCTTAAAGTCGGAGATAGTTATGGGAAAGAATGACATAGACGACATCTTTGCGACGAAAAAGCCAAAGGTGCAAGAAGAGTCCAAGACTGCGAAAACCACAAAAGGAAATCCAGATGCCACAGTCAGTACAAACGCAAACAAGAAGCGCAATACTGCTTCAAAATCAGAGCCCAAAGTCGACCAGGCCCTCAAAAAACAAGTGCCGATGCCCAGTGATGATCTGTTTACTGACCTGAAGGGCTCGAAACGTCGTATGAATCACTTATCTCGATTTTATTGACACTAACCTGGACAGGAAAGACGACTGAAGAAGGATTCAGAGTATATGACGACGAGGAACTCAAGATTGATCCGAATGCGGGAAACACAGACGAATGTCCATTTGATTGTTCTTGTTGTTATTAACACTTATCAGAGTTCATCCGCTGTACCACTCGAGTGTATAAAACTATGTACTGTGCACGAGAAATGTCCAACTATATACATGGCACTGTTCTATATGCTACAATCCGGCGAGCTGAGCATATTGTAGTGTGGCTCCTTCTCGAACGTCTTGCGAGCACGTTTGGTTTCTTCATCTTCTGCTGCTTCGCAGTCTCGATCAGTAGTGGACGATTGACTCGGCTCGAGGCATCCGGAACCAAGGATTCCAGTGAGCAGAATCACGATCTTGATGACGCCTATGGATAGCACAGCCAACGAGAAGAGCATCCAAAAGTTGATTTCCTGCTGTACCCCGAGCTCGACACTATCGCGGCTGTGTAGAGTATCATCGCGCAGCTTGATTGGTTTCTGCAGATGGTTGTTGGCACTCATACCGCTCAGTACATCGTCTCTATCAGCCTGGGTGATTGATTCCGGATAATGCACTGCTCGAGCATTGAATGTCCTCTCCATCTCAGCAAAGTACGCTTTACATCGATAGGACCGCGATTTCATCGATATCAAGCTGAAAATATTATCGGATAATACGCGTTGTGGTAGTCTGCTAGAAGCTAGAAGTGTCATCGAGACATCTTCGAAACCCTCCAACTGTGTGGTACTATATTCCCCGCTCGCACGTCCCTCGTCAAGTACTATGCTGCATACTCCAGGGATCAAGTCTTGCTTCAGATTTTCCATAATGGCTGAACCAGCTTCCTCTTCCTCATCTTCAATGCGCTGCAAAGACGAACGATCTTTCCAATTCTGAATGAAATATTCGACCCTATGGTACTGCACTGGTGGGCGCATGGTAGTGCCGTTGTGAGTGTCTATGATGACTGCAAGTACATCCACAACGAGACGCAGATCGATTTGAACTGTTTTGCCATGCGAAATCGGTTGTGCACCACTGCATGCGAGCGGCGCACACCACAACAGTGCAGCTAGACGCATCGTCCCGCGACAAGCGATCAAGGTGTCTGTATTCGATAATCAGGTTGAGAAAAGAGCAAGGCAAAGGAGTCCCGGAGGTCGCAAAAGCAAACTCGTAGCCGCATGGTCATGTATATGTACTGCCTCATCCCTGCCGTGGACACAAGTTTCTCCGTGACCGCCTCGCTTGTTGAGTCGATGCATCCCGCCCGTCTTAGTTGAGAAAGATGGACGCCAAGCCATCTGGTAGTGAAGGAGTTGGTCACTTTTAAGATGCGAAGGAGTCCAGCCAATCGGCAATAGAGTTACCCATGTCTGGTCCAATGGGACTTCGCGCCCACCGGTTCGCGAGAGCAGAATCCCACTACAGCAAAACGCCACGAGCCCGGGAACCTGATTTAGGCGGGATATAGACGGCCGTCAATGTCAACCGCATCCCGCAGCCATCTTGGACAAATTGCATTCTTACCGATAAAGACTAATCGCATGGCGTCCCGCGCTGCCCAAGATCCCACTGGGCAATGCGGCTCACTCCAGCTTTTACATTCCCCACAGTCGCTGTACCGTGGCCCTCGAGTCGATGGTATTGGCGGCCCTGTGCACGACGGATCAGATCGCTGGGTCGATGGTGCTTTGAAGTTCTCCCATCTACCCACGCACGTCGAAAAAGACACGCGGACTTGTCTAGGTTCAGGTGCGTTGCAGACTCGAGGCGGTCCCACTAGGACTGCGAGTGCGTGCCGCGGTACCTGACGCCATCG
Organism: Taphrina deformans; assembly: GCA_005281575.1. Taxonomy (NCBI): domain Eukaryota; kingdom Fungi; phylum Ascomycota; class Taphrinomycetes; order Taphrinales; family Taphrinaceae; genus Taphrina; species Taphrina deformans. The sequence goes on along the minus strand of RHGG01000005.1, from coordinate 63,591 downwards.
AACCGGACGGGCTTGATGCCGGCCGCCTTGCAGTCCATCACGTACTTGGCGTGCTCGTACCCATACGTGTGCATCTGCTGATATGTCCGTTTTCGCAGGGTCCGCTGGGGTGCCTGGAGTCGCGCCAACCGGTCGCGACGGATCGGGTCCGTGTCGTTCGAGGCATGGTACGACCAGCTCGAGGACGTGCTCGCCTCTGTCTCCGCCAAGTCGTTCTTCAGCACGCGCTCCGTGATGCAGGACTGTGTTCGCAGGAAGCGTTCAATCTCGGCAACCTTTGTCTCGGGCGGGAAGAAGGGCGTCAGGAGGGAGATTGGTGCCGGATTGATGACCGATGTCGCCAACACGGTCAGGATCATGTCGATAAATTCCTGGTCGAGGTTGTCAAGGTCGAGTACCTCTTCACTGACGACTCCTCCCTCGTGCGGTGGACTGACAGCCGATGTGCCTGGCGCTTGTGCTTCCGTCTTGATCACCTGAACGTCACTCTTTGATTCCTGCCCGGACGTCGGCTCGGCGAGTACCTCGTCAATCAGGTTATCGAGAGCCGCCGTGGTTGAATGAGTGATTGGATCCACGGAATCGACTGGCTCTGGCTGATTTGTCAATACTGGGGTCGCTTCTCGCTCGACACGTATCTCTAAAGGAGGAATATTCTCCTTTTCCCGAGTCTCAAATCCCTTACTGCCTGTCTGTTCCCTGAATGGGGACGACTTTGAAACGCTCTGAAAGTTCAGCAGTCTCGGCTGTAGGGCTTTATCTTCCTCCGCCGGACTCTCCTCGGGCTGAGAGAGGTGGAATTCATGGACATGGGCGGGAGACGATTGTGGTTCGAGCACTTTGATGCGTTCCACATTAGGTGTAACACCGGGTGTGACCATTCCTGTAGATGATGGCAGCGGGGACAGTGGTTCAATCTGGCTGATGGACCTTTGATCGATCTCCTCCGATTCAGTCTCGTTGTTTGCGAATCCATGTGACCATGATTCGGAAGCAGGCATACCTGGCGAAGACGGCGCCAGAACATGACTCTCCTCCGATGGGTCTGCGGAAGGGACGACGATATCTACCAAGCTCCCGGCAATGTCGAGTCCTATCTCACACTCTTCGTGAAGTTGAACCATGATGCCCGTGTTTCTCCTGATGTACATGGTCTGATCTGCAATGTTTAGGGAGATTCCATTATAGCCAAGACACTTGACTTCCAGCGCGATTTCATTCGCCAAGTACCGAACCTTTGCGTGCACCCTCGAGATGAGACGGTTATTCGATGGCATGGCCAGGTGATTCGAGATGGAGCTTCGTCCAATGGAGTACCACTCGCCTCCAATGCTCGGCCGAGCATATTGCAAACTTGGCAGGACTCGGTCGTGTTCCCTCTGCGGCGACGAGGGAGCACATTGCGTGCTCGACGAGGGATGCGGTGTCGGCAACTGAAGTTGTTCGACGAACCGCGCTTTGATGGTCTTGCCTTGTACTGGCGACGACATGTTCATGCTATCCGTAACCTCTCGAGACGAAGGATTCGATGGAAAGCTATAGTGGGTGAAATGAGACGATATCAGATATTCTCCTTTGCCAGAAGAGTGGCCGCAGTCCGGTGTGGCAGTGATGGTTCAGGACACGTCTATTGAGCAGATGGTTGTCCAAAACACGTCGCGTACCACCAACTGTCATGCATATGCAAGTCCTCCTCGGCCGTTTCATGTGCCGCTCTTCTTCCTACCTTACCACGTATCCCCCGTTGAATTTGCGGAAGAAGCAGTATATACATTGGTCGAACGGCGAGCCTCGATGCAGTGGCCTCGTAGCCTCATCAAGAACTACAGTTCCTCTCAGCGGGTCATAAAATGATGCAGTCGCAGCAGCTGCATGTCTTGTGCCGGTATGCTTGCAGATGTGGCAGAAGCTTAAACCTAATCAATGCGCGTCAGGAATACGCGAACTTCAAAACAATTGTCACGTGCACATCACCTCAATTATGGTTCGAACTGTAAATTGTTTATCAAGTCATGCATGTACAGGAAGATTGATGGCGACTGTCTGATGGTCTAGGACAAGGAGATCCTTTTTATACTAGCACACTGACTCTCGATCGTGATTAAATATATTCATTATGTTTCATAATTTGGAATTGCATACAAATGGTCCACACACGCTTATACACTTCGAAGTCGATACTGTCAGACTGTCCAAACAGGGATTTGAATTTGCAACTGGATTGTTTAGAAGCCAAGAAAACTCTTGAGCGCCGCCTTGCCTGCACTCTTCTTGGCATTTGAAGTCATCTTGTCAATCTCGCTCAACCATTCGCCGGACGCTTTAGAAATATTGTCAAACACATCATTGACCTGACTGATGCGCTCACCACGCTCTTGGCCATGCTGTTGCATTTCCCCATAGGCATTACGACCATTACCTCGATCGTTTCCCCCAGCCAGTCGCGCATTCTGCAGTACAGCTCTGTTCGAGGCCTTGTCCCTTGATGCGGCTTGGCGTTCCAGCAAGGCTTGCTGCTTTTCGCTTGCAGCGAGCCTCTCGAGAGCTCTTTTGGACAATGGTCTTGTGCCTCCCGTGATGATGTGGTCTAGATCCGTAGGCTTGACATATTGTGTACCCGTCACCCAAGCCCAATTCGATATCGTTGGGCGTGGAATGGCAGCTTGTTTCAGCGCATCGTATAATTCACTCTGAGGACGAGTCTCTAGCTTTTGGCTTTTACCGAAAAGGTCAAACAAAGAAAGAGAATGTGCATCGTCGTGCACTATCACATGTCCATCATCCAGGATCGTAGCCTGCCCAGCAGGGTTTCGTCGCAGTGAGGAGGTACCCAGAGATTTCAGCTCCGGAATGGAGAATAGCTCGATAGTGTTCGAGTGTTGTATGATGGCCAAGACCACAATTCCTGTGTTTGGAATCGTCACAATTTGGGCATTACCATTAGCCATCGGAGCTCGAAATAGAGAGCTCGCTATCTTTGTACTCAGATCAGAATAGCTTACCACTTCTTCGTCTGCAACGACGAGGAGACACTCAGGGACTTCAGCATCCGTATTAATGCTCGCCAGTCGAAGTCCAGTAGCTGTCAGGGCTTCACCAAATTGGTTGCAAGCATAAACTGCTTGTACCGAGCTGAGTGTTGAAATACTCAGTACGTTGTGCATTATCGCAGTATACATGCCATTTGAATCCTTGAGTAATTCGAAGGAGATTACACGACCTTGGTTCGTACCTAACACGGCCACCAGTGATATTCGAGATTCCACATTCATCGCTAAGAAAGAGACGGCTGTGACAAATTCAACAATGCTTGAGCTCACTTTCGGAGTTGCAGGCTTCTTGAACATCCTGTCTTTTTTCTTAACCTCAAAATTGTCGCACCGGGCAGCATGGAAGATAGCAGGCCCACGAAGGTCTATTAGGATGAAAAAGCCCGAGTCGTATGCTATGGCAACGAATCCAATAGCAGACACGCAGAGTGCTGTCACCTGACCTCTACGAGCAGAAATCACACACAGGGGCTCGAATGTAGCCACGGCAGACCGCGTCCCAGAAAATTTAAAGAGCATGTCCTTCGCTTCTGTGATTGGTGTCGGCATAGGCTCAACAAGTGACAAGTCCATAAATGCCTGCTGCAGTTGTGAATCCATTGTGGCAGGAGACGATGCTCGATGGATGACAACCATGCCTGTCTCAGAAGCCACAGCTATTTCACCGGTGTTGTCGGAGAAAGCGACTCTTGTCACAAACCTTTGTCATGTTAGCTTTTCAACCGGCATGGAACTTGAAGCAGTACGTATTGGGCATAGTCAATGTGGTGTCAATCTCAGTGATTGGAGGCTTCACGATGAGGTCGTGCACTATATCGAAGATCCTAAGCATAGTCCCTTCATGCACAGTACATAGAACTGTACCTGTTCGTTCGCCTTGCTGTCGTGTCGCACGTAAAGCTCCTCCAGCTAGTAGCGATTTCTCGCGAATCTCTGTATGTGTGCGTTCACTCAGATGTGTTATAACATGTTGCGGAAGTCTTCCAACAGTGTAATCACTGATTGGTGGTGAGCAAATAGATATGCTCGGAGGCAAAGCACCGATAGAGACGGGCCTGCCATCTGGGACCTCTAGCGTGGTGACATGTCCATTGGCAGCAAGGATAAGAACGCACCGAGGGTCATGCGACATGTGGAATGGGGACGCTGTCCCAAGTGGTAACAAGTCCAGCACTTGAGCTCGTGATATTGGCAATATCTTGTGCCTTTGTGGCGTGCCGAAAAATTCGGACAATTCTTGTGCTTTCGACGGAGTCATGCCATAATCCAGCACAGTAAGACCATCAATGTCTGCAGGAAGCCCTCCTGCAACCAAAAGAAACGAATCGCTGGGTTCGACTCGACAGCACCACCGAAGACTGGTGATAGGGTTGTAATGTAATCGATTGCTAGCAGGAGGGTTCGACATATTGATGTCAGCCTGCTCGAGGCTTCTGACCTGTAATGGAATCTCGCCGTCAGATACATCGAAAAAGGCTAGACTGCCATCGTTGCATCCCAAAAGCACGAAGCGACCGTCAGGTGAGAATGTTGCGCAGGTCAAAGGTGGCTTCTGCACCGTGAGTTCTGTACCATCAGGGAAGATGCACTCATAGAACGTCTTTGTGGTGCCTTCCTTGAGGGAATACAGACACGCACCGTCAGCGTAGACTATGAGGAGTATCCCAAGATCTAGTGGGTGTAGACACAGTTGTATGACTGGGGATATGTGATACCGAGGCACAGCATACACTTCGCCCATGAGTCTCCAGTCCTCTTGTCTCTCAAAATATTGATTTTTGATCTTGAAGGACGGTACTATTTGTTCTCCTTCTATATCCCAAACAGATACCGTTCCATCTTTCATACCTAAGAACAGCCAATCTATAGAGGCCTCTGCATATGTCGCGGTGACCACACCTCTTAGTGGCTGTATGACTGCAGGATCTCGTGTTTTGTCCTCTATCAACCATGTATACAACACATGCTTCGTATCAATTGCAATCAGATGGGATCCATGTATCAAAAGGTGCGCGACCTCTCTTCCGGCTGCGACTTGGTAGACTGACTCCACACCATTTTGTCCCAAGACATGAATCGATTTTGATGTCGCAACGGCCAAGAGTGATTGTATTTGGTCGAACGAGACAGCTAGTATGTCGCCAGGGAGTCCAAATTGTGCTACAAGATGATCTTGTGCCAGCCAGCGACGGTCATAACCTTCACTCACATTCTCAATCTCCTTTATCTTTGATTTGAAAACTTTCGACATACGAGCAGCCATAGTCCTTGTGCGAATCGGTCGAGTAAATCCGTGCGGAGTTTCTACATTAGCATACAATTGACGTTGTCATCGTAGCGACAATTGGGTCCAGACAACTTGTCAAGCTGTCATCAAGTGACGTTGGCGTGTGAGCATAAAATGCAGTGAGAATGGTTTACGGGGTTCAGCCAGTTGTGCGGTGCGAGTACGTCAATGGCAGGCAGCACACAGACTACCCGCACTTTGCCGCTGAACCGCCGTCTACCTAATGTAGGTGCACAGCGCATCTGGAGCTGTGCTTTTGAGAGCTACAACAACTCTTTCAAGCTATGCTCTATACATCCGCTTGTTCTGACTCGACTATTTAAGCAGTCTTGCTATTAGGCGCTATATGATGTGAAGTTACAGAAGAGCCCATGATTCTGTATCCTTCCGAGGAGTTAAACGGAGCTGACTGATCGATCACAAGTGTTTTCAAGTACTCACATGATTCTGGGCAGCAATTCACGTTGCTGGGATTTGATATGGAAAGTCTTGATGGAGCATCGAACCTATGGCAGCGCGGCAACGAGTAGATCTGTGATGGCGACAGACAAGGTCTATCTATGCCAGAACTGATAGTGTAGAGCATAAAGAAAGGTTTATATACAAATTTTGAAACTTGGTATGACAACAGGGGGTTTAGTGTTCCTCAGCCTCCTCATGGTGTCCTCCGTGGCCATGGCCTTCCCAAGGATGCCTATATAGGTGAATTCGTGAATAGCAGGGATTTGCAATGATTCGTACCTCCATCCTAGCAATACTGGACCATCTTGCTTCGCTCGATATAACATCCAGAACCACATCGAGGCTCCAAGCAATGTAGCAGAGTATCTGTAGAAGCGTCCAGGAGCTATGCATGTGTAAGCTTGATTTGAGTGGGAATGTCAATATATCGTACGGTGAAAGTGGAATTCTCCAGCTGCAGAATGACCGCCATGTCCACCAGCCATCTTACTATCGCTTGAGGATGGTATCTATCACTGGGAAGCGCTATAACTCTTCTGAAGGACAACAACACACTACGCATTTCGATGCTCAATCTGAGTTTGTACTGGACCATGAGACCAGGATTGAGATCCAGGAGCTCCTCCGAGATTTTCCGAATCATACACTACAGGAAACTAATTAGTATACTAGAAAGCGCATTTGTGTATACACTACTAGAATCGCTTGAATCTCGAACGCCAACATGTTGGATATCATCTCCTTCATAGAGGAGAAGGGTGGAGGTATGGTCCTGAGTCTTCATCTCGCCATAGACACTAACGAGGCAGAGCCTGAGCTTATTCGCGAATCTCAAAGGCGTAGAGGTGCGCCCGTAGAGACTGTAGATGAGGTCATTGGTTAGGCAAATTTGACTTGAACGAATTTGGCGCTGATATTTTAGAAATGTACAAGGATTGGGTCGCAACTCGCTTCAAACTCGATAGCACGAATCGCGAAATTAATGCCATACAAAAGGACATCGGCAAGAAGATGAAAGCGAAAGAAGACGCGAGTGAGTTCCTTGCTAAGAAAGCTGCTTTGGAGAAGACGAAAGCCGAATTGATCACTGAGGAAACCACAAAGGAATCTGCGATGAAGAAAAGAGCGCTTACGATCGGAAACATTGTACACAAAAGTGTCCCTGTCTCGATGGACGAGGACAACAATGAATTGATCAAGACTTGGGCTCCAGAGGGATCCGTTACTGGGTCGCATACCGTCGAAGAAGAAGCGTTAGAGAAGAAGGTGGATATCACGGTCGAGAAGAAGGACTGTCTATCTCATCATGAAGTCCTGACTAGAATCGATGGCTACGACCCTGAGCGTGGCGTCAAGGTAGTTGGGCATCGAGGATACTTCTTGCGCCAATATGGCGTCTTTTTCAACCAAGCTCTGATCAATTACGGACTCAACTTCTTGTCTGAACGAGGCTACATACCACTGCAGACTCCACAGCTGATGAACAAAGATGTTATGGCAAAAACTGCACAGTTGGAACAGTTTGACGAAGAGCTTTACAAGGTTATTGATGGCCAAGACGAAAAATACTTGATTGCCACATCTGAACAACCAATCTCTGCTTATCATTCTGACGAATGGTTCGACAACCCGGCAGATTTACCAATAAAATACGCGGGATTCTCTTCTTGTTATCGACGTGAGGCTGGTTCTCATGGCAAAGACGCGTGGGGAATCTTTCGAGTGCATACTTTCGAGAAGATCGAGCAATTTGTCCTTACTGCTCCTGAGGACAGCTGGGATATGTTTGACAAAATGATTGGTGCTAGTGAGGAATTCTACCAGTCGCTGAAATTGCCGTATAGGATCGTTGCTATTGTCTCAGGAGCTCTCAATAACGCTGCTGCAAAGAAGTACGACCTCGAAGCGTGGTTCCCATTCCAGGGTGAATATAAGGAATTGGTCTCATGCTCAAACTGTACGGATTACCAGTCCCGAAGACTGGAGATTCGTTACGGTATCAAAAAGATGGGTGAAAGAGAGAAGAAATACGTGCATTGTCTCAACTCGACATTGTGTGCTACTGAACGAGCATTGTGCTGCATTCTCGAGAATTATCAAACTCCCGATGGAGTCATCGTGCCCGAAGTGCTGCGACCATACATGGGCGGTAAGACTTTCCTTCCTTTCACTAAGGCTCTACCAAAGAATTCGACTTCCACCAAAAGGAAATAGGGTAGTTAGAGACCACAATCTTTGAGCTTCCTGTCCTTGAGTCGTGGTCCAGAGCGTGAGTAGCTGAGTGTTTGCTTCGCGGAAATGCGATGAACACACGGCTCCACTTTCTTGGCGGTTTCAACTCCTTTGAAGTCGCACAAGAAAGTGAAACCCTTGCTTCCATGCTTTCCATCCTATCGCTGCCGCGCTCATATGTGACCACAATGTACAAATCCCAGCACAGGATCTGCTGCAGAGCGTGTGTCAGACGCTGCTATTGCCACCTTACAACGAGTGTATGCTGTCGATGAGTCTCAGCTATCTGTGTTTTATCTCGAGGCGCTAATCGTTACATCGTCGCCCAGCCTTTCTTGGCTTCTCATGGTCTGTGCACAATGGCTAAAGATTCGACATCAGAAGACCAAAATCAACCTTGCGCAACACTGACAGGTCTGATCTCTCTGGAATCTCGACAGCTGTTCTGCCATATCTCATTCGAGCTTGAACCTCGACCTTTTTGCTCTTCTTGAGACACTAACCTAAGATCTTAAGATGATGGTGGCCCAGAGTTCATTTACATCCTCTATCCTTCTCTACTGGTTACTGGTATTGGCAGTCAACGCGCAGAATGATCAAGCATCAGCATTCTTCAGCACTAGCCTAGCCACGATATTCAACGCAACCTGGGATTCGCAAATACGCTCGGCATGCTCAACTATGGCTGTGACTTTGCCAGGCATTTCGAATCCTAGTGGACTCGTAGCTTGCTACAACGTAGCAGCAATTCAAAGCTCCAGCGGGTTGTTTGCTGCTGACTTGCGTTTCTACACACAGGGTGGTACAACCATGCCATCCACTGCATCGATACAAATTAGTCTCGACTTTGGTGGTGTTGCTACAGTGCAGAATTTTACTTCATTACAATCGGACAATGTCAAGCGTCACTTATCACAGACTGGGGATTACTCGAGTCTGGTTGTACCTGAAAGGCCATCTGCCACAACCCTAGGATTATTGAGAATTCGACAACTGCAAAGTCAGACTAGCAATCCAATCAATCCAATCAAAGCTGGCTCGCTTGCTGCGGTTGCATTACCTCAGTCTGGTCTAAAGCCTATTCAGGCTTCAGCGATGATAGGCGCCAGCAACACCGCCCCGGCCGTACTGCCAGGCGAGAATCGTCTCAAGGTCGCTACACAAGCCATGCAGACTACGACCCGAGCCACTTCGTCCGCTACGGTTTCGGGTATACCGGCCTCTTCGACCAGACTTGCGGCAGGCACGCAGGTCGAGACTATCCAGTTCCTGGGTCGTGCCGACCTGAGCATTGCAAACGCGAATCCAAATGGTTCGGGAATGCTTGGCTCGCTGCTCCCCAGAATCACTCTCGGCATCAGTGGCGCTGGCGCCGCGAACCAAACTATCGACATGACCATACTCACTCGCTCATTCCTGGTTGGTGTACAGGGACGGGCGAACGTGACTGGCCAATTTGTCTTTCCAGGACGCATACTGGGGGGCGCGGACAAGTCTGGCAGCTTGGTTGGTGTGTACCTTGTGGGTAGTTACACGGTCGTGCTCCTGACCACTATGATTGGTGGTGTACTTACAAGATTCAACATGCGCCGGGATTTCCGCAATCGTGCTCGTCGTGTAGGGAAACAATTCGTTACCTGATTTGTGTTGCTTGGGCGTTGCGACTGGCTTTACATAAAAAAGCAGATAATATATCAAAAATTTCTCCTGAAAAATTACAATATAGTACACCTCATGACAAGATTACACCATGTGGTGGATGCAGAGTGCATTCAAGACAGGAACGTCCATTGAACACTTACAGAGTCGTATGCTTTCGCTCCCCTCCACCTCGTTCCCTTCCACCCATCGACCTCTTCCCAAACGATGCTGAATGACTGCTGCCCTTCTTTCATCTTTGCGGCTTCCAGGGTAGCGTTGAACCAGAAATGAGCGAATGCGTTGCCCTTGGAGAGATATACACAGACGTCATCGTCCATCTCGAGGGACTTGGTTTCCGCCACGGCAGCGACCATCGTGTCGCCTCCCTCCTTCGTGACCCAATCCGTGGCTGAAAAGTCATGGAGCGTCTGGATGACTGTGCCCTGCTGCTTGAACTCGCGGAGACTCAGCCGGCAGCCGGCCCTCAACCCGCGCACGGTGACGGACTCGATGCGTACTCGTCGGGGGACGTACCGCCGCCCACCCTCATTCCATTGCTGCACGTACCCCAGGTACCGGACCTGCGAGGGAATGGACAGTCCCTCCCCGAACCCGGCCCTCATGCGCTTCTGCGTGAAGAGTGACCTTGCGCCCTGTTCCGTGAAGCCGGCGTGGGTGATGAGGTAGGAGCAGGCACTCAGGCCGGACCGGCCCTTGCCTGCCTTGCAGTGGATCACGGCCACGTTTCCCTCCGCGGCACCGACGTGCCGGTGTATCCCCTCCACTATCTGAGGGAGCAGCGCGAACGGAGGCGGCTGGTGGTCGACGAACGGGTAGTGCGAGACGCGACCGTCAAAGTCCGAGTCGGCGTACCCTGCACCCTCGGCGCGAAAGTCAAAGACGCGATAGGAGGTGCCTGCCTTCCGGTCCAGCAGCACCTTGACGTGGTGCAGGTTGTTGCGGTACAGCCGTTCCGGCCAGCTGACACTGGGCAGTGACATGACCCAGATGCTGTTGGTGATAAAGGCAATGTCCAGGTCGTGGCCCTCTTCCATGTACCGTTTGCGGGGATACGAGGCGAGTCTCGCCAGTAGAGAGGTCATGACCCCTTGTAACTCGCTGCAATCCACCCGATGCCGGCTGTTGTGCAATGATGAACAAGTCAAGAATTAAGATACACAGGAATTATGCTGCATATGACACATGGTATATCCTTACACGTACAGTACAATAGACTCGGGACTAAACGGGTTCCTCTGACTGACTCAAGCCAGAAAATCCCGCATGAAACACTCTCACAGAACGAGTGCAGCGTTGCGGGGACCCATGATCCTCGAAGCGATTCTGATCACTTCTATGGATGATCAGTGCACGTGTTTGAGGGAAGCGATGCTTTGCGCGACAAATTTGGAGACTGATCAAAGGGAGGATCTGATTGGTTGGCAGAGTGATGTGCGTTGGTACCCCACTTTCCTTGATCTCCTCTACCAATTCTATCGTCAGCCAGCCAGCTACCTTTAGCTCCTCGCGATCACCCTGCTCTTGCTCCTTTCTCCTTCATACTGACACTTCAAGCGACTCATTCAGGCAAAGCTCAATCCCCGAGAGAAATACTACGACAGCCATGGAGGACGACGAACAGAAGACTGTCAAGCCAACTGCACAAAAAGTCGAATCAGATGCCCAGCCAGACGCAACAAAGCTCCGGAAAATGAGTATGTCTCAAGACAACTCTGCTAAATTGGCAAAGGAGCAGTTCAGGTATGCCAAACACTCGCGTCTCGCCATAGACATGTACTGACCCAACGCTCAGACAATCCATCCAGCGAGGTGATTAAGCTTGAACCAATTTCACAAGCTTGCGCGACCTCTTGGGATAGGTAGCTTGCCGCGTAATGTGCGAGGCTCACTAGCAACTTGTAGCTGGAGCACGCTTGTGACTGCCAGACTTGTGAACTGAGATGAATGAAGCCTAGCAATCCGTCATGACTTATTGTGGTGTGAACCATGCTTCTGGTCTTGTCATGGACTGTATGGTCTTGAGCACACCAGCTGATGAAGCATCTACCGGACGCTCGTATCTCCTCCTCTGATTGTTCATCAGGTTGTCGATGTCTCGATTCCTATAGCCCCAACCTTTCATTTCATCGTAAGCTATGTCTGCTCGTGTGTCACTGGCCGAGACACATCGACGGATGAGAAGCTCATACGTGGCAGTTGATGGTTGATGTCCTTCCTCCTTCATTTCCTCCAGATACCTGAACGCATCTTCGTAATTCTCCTGTAGAATGCAGACCGAAATGAGGAGTGTATATGTCCTGGAATCTGCCGTAACCTGTAATTCCTCCCTAAACACCTTGATCAAGGACAGAGCAAGATCCTTCTGTGATACAGCCACGCAACCCGTCAAAAGACTGTTCATCGTGTCGGCATTCGGTTGGACATCAAGTTTCTTGTAATCTTGAAAAGTCGCTACGGCTCGTGAAATATCCGCAATTGCCACACAGGCGTCTATAATGGCGTTGAGTGCTGCAATGTCAACCTTGGCACCAGAAGTCTTGAGATCCTCGAGGGTGAAGTAGGCTCGATCAATCAGAGCTGGATCCGTAGACATGAATTCCAGGATGGACCCTGCAGTGGTCGAGGTCGGAGCCACCCCGGCTTCCCTCATGATTGTCAAGATCATGAAGGCATTCTTGACATCGCCCGCCACACAATAACTCTGAATCAAAGCCGCGTAATGGTAGGTATGTAGGGACATACCCAAGGAGTCCATATACTGTAACACTTCTGTTGCGAGAATAGGGAGCCCAAATCGGCCACAAACATTGAGAACATTTGTGCATGCTCCCATGTCGAGATTGATAGATTTGCCCTGCTGTGTAGCGCGTCTAGCGCGATGCCAAGTCCATTGCGTGCCCTTCAGATGATAAGCATCACTGAAGCTAATAAGAGCAATGTACAAAGTTGCCGGAGTGTTGGCAAGTGAAGGATTTCTCTTGGACAAATCCTCGAGTCTCTGGAGTGTACCGAGCGCTACATCCATTGCATCAGCTTTAAGTAGTCCAAGAGTCAGTGTCAACCAAGCCTTTGCAGGAATCTCTCGACCTGCATTAATTTGTTTGTCGAAGAAAGCAAAGCACTGCTCATATGCCTCGACATCACAATAATGTTGACCAATCATCAACAAGCTTTTCGTACTCAATGGTAGCCAGTATTGTTCGTAAAGATCAAGGACCGTCTGGACATGATGATCGTTCCCAGCATGTGTCGCCAATTTAAGTATCGCCTCGAGTATAGCCGGCGAAGGATGACCCCCGACCTTCAGTAGACTTTCAAGCATACCGAAAGCAGCGACATCTCGAGCCCAGTCGAATTCGTCCTCGGAATCGAGCTTTGCAGTAGTATGTGCTCGGGGCTTGATTGGCATTGCAAGTTTGAGAATGACTTCTTCGTGCTTGACATCCTTGGTACCGTTTGGAAGAGCCTCTATCTTGACATCTCCAGTACGAGAAGCAGCAGCGACATTTCTGATTTCTGCTGCATCTGCTTCAGCGAGATCTGAGTGTGATGAGCTGGGTGAAACCTCGTCCTCGTTGACTACTGTCTTTGCGGCTGACAAGGACGATTGAAGTCTTGCAACAGGTCTTGTAAGTCCACACCGCCAGGTTCGGCAACTGAGAATAGGCCTTCGGAAGGCCATTCTTGAAGATCCGATCTTTCAATCTGTCAGATGGACAACACAGCGGACATGTTCTGCCATCAGTCCTGGCGAGATGGTCAATATTGTACAAAGATATTTTATTTCGTTTCAACAATCTCCTTGGAGTAACTGCAATAATTCTGGCTCCAAGACTTGCGCCTTCGGGAGTGGCTGACATTTCCCGACAGTTGGTCAAAGTGCAGCATGTTCATTGTTGAAGGACAAATTAGACCGGTATACACTACTGGTGCTATTCTGCAGAAGAGCTGGTTCTCTTGGCCAATGTGCTGCATTGATGGGTCTACTGGTTGACTAGCGACCGATTTCTTGAAAAGTACTTCAAAATTGAAGTATCGATGCGTACATGAGCTGATGACGGAGCACTTATTGTACAACATGTATTATCACTATTTTGAAGTACCAAATATCAGACTAACAGAGGTGGCTCAAATATTGCTGTCGCTGACATATGTTGCACGCTTGCTTTTCGCATTCCCAAGCAGAGTCTAGGCAGCTAGATTCTCTGCACTTGTCTTGATCGCATGTCCTCTATCCTCAACCTCAACTCGTGGTTGCGAGAACTGTTCTGCCGAATGTACTCAATGGCTTCGTGTAGTATCGTACTCTTGCTTGCATTACCGACCACACCAGGAACCATGTTACTGAGCTCGTTGAAGCCTTCTTTGATCAGGTTGCGTCGTCGTTGCTCCGACGAGATGTGGTTCTGTCGTTTTTGAGCTAAGTAATCTGTTAGCGGAATTTTGCAATCAACCGAGTTGCCTTTACCGGATGTTAACGGCTGTTTACCAGTCCCATCTTCGATCTTGATCTTCTTCATCGGTGCAGACTCAGGATCACTCGTGTCTTGTTGTTTGTTGCTAGATATGGCAGATTCTGGTGCGTGCACACTAGGAAAGGTGCTGTGCTTGATGGACTGCAATGGTTGTGAATAGTTTCCCTGCAAAATTCCATCTGGCATACGAAAAGAATCTCGTTGTGGTTGTATGCCATGACTCTGGTGTTCCCTCTGCTGTATTTCCTCTCTGCCAATTTGATGACCAGAGCCCGTTCGAAAATCGGGATTTGATACTCCGATGTGTTGTGTTGTTGGTCGTTCCTGTCTGTACAGTGAGCTTGAGCCCATCAGGCTCGGACTTAGTGAATTGTCCACAGACGATTGAACGTGATTCATCGTCTGCGATTGTCGATATGGAAGTGGGCTAACCTGAGGCGGGTCGGAGTAGATTGATGGACGTCTCGACGCTGTGCGGCTAGATGTGGAGGACCGCTGGTTTCGCTGCGCAGACGACTGTGGATGAACATGACCATATCCAACTGGCACATACTTGTGAGTGGCCACATAACCATCGGTGGTTGAGAAATGTTTGTCTGATCCGAACTGAAGCCCAGAGTGTTTGAATTCATCGAATCCCTGGTTTTTTGTGGTGTGGAAGCCGTTCCAGCTCAACGACGCAGGAACTTTTGGATGAAAAAGAAATTCATTCTCTGTGGCGAGGTTGTCTAAGAAGCTCTCGAAAGCAGCTACCTCGTGTCCAGCGAAAAGCTCACCACTTGCTGGCGGTGCTGGCTCGCCCGGCGCGAGCTCGCCTGTAAAAATCTCAGGGCGCTCCATCATGGGTGCTCTCACCACGAAGCAGCCGATACTTGTTCACAGGTCCAGAGATCTTGTGGTCACTGCCAATGCGAACAGAAAACCAAGTGCAATCGTGGTCGTGAGAAGTCCTGGTGAAGATAGTGAGCGCGTGAAACCACATGCAAGTCATGTGAAGACAGTAATGACACGTGATGCTCTTGAATCGGTCTTTCGCATTTGCACCCAACTTTGGCGTCGAGCTCTCCCGCGGGACATTGAAGAACTCGCAACGTCTCGAGTCCGTGCTGTATCTATAGGTATAGGTTCCTGGAACTGAGAGACTCTACAGGAATCATGTGAAAGTCTACACATCGTACCACAATGCGTTTTAGTGCGCCAGCCAAATTGGTACAGAGACAGATAATGTACAAAATCACACCTTCAGGACAATTCTAGCTTCGGCAGGATCGGCGGGTCATTTATTTATTGATCTATATATGTTGTGAGAAAGGGGAATTTGAAAGCTACAGGGTGTCGTCCAATCCGTGTTCCTCATTCATCATACTTTTGTACGTCAAGAACTTCCAGTCACCAGATAATGGTGCGCGCTTGCCCGGGTGTATCCTCGCTCTAGAAGATGAACCCGTCGCTGAAGAGCGCCATTGGTTCAAGTTCCTATGCAAGGATTGCTTCTGGGAAAGAACACATCGAAATTTGAGACAGGTCATTATTTGTGTTGAAAAAGCTTGTGAATTCGTTATTCGAAGTACAGCTGTCCAGAACGAAAGGATCGTTTCCATCTGCTTGTACATCGGTGATCGTGAAGAAGGGGTCCATGGAGATCTCATCAAAATTCGACGCTGCGGGTCGGTAGCAATCGCTGCAGGATTGCGTGAATCGATGGATTCCAGGACAGGTTTGGATGTGACGGATTGTAGATCTTGTGGTCTGATCGTGCCGGGTGGTGTTGGACATGTGAATTGTGCTGCAGGTTCAGCTGGTAGTGAAGGGGCCGAAGTGAAATACGCAAGCATCTTCTCCATATTCTCCAGTCTTTGGGTCAATGTGGTCATATTCGTTCGCAGATCCTCATTATCCGTGGTCAAGGCAGAGATGCGCTTCAATAGATGCTCATTCTCGATCTCGAGAGTCGCCATGTGTTCGCGTTTGCGTTCTCTTGATACTTGCGCAGCTGCTCGATTGCGCATGATACGTTCTTGTGCTCGTTCCTCCTTTTCTTCCTGTGTCTTGGCTCTTTTGCGCATTGGTCGTCTCTGTTTTATGGACAGTACGTCCTCAGAAGCGTCAGACTCTACAGAGGTAAAGGAGCGCTTTGAGAGTGTGTGCTCCGAGTTAAGTGTGGGCATCCCCCTGCCGCTAATGTCAAGCGCTGATGGCTCGACAGTGCTGAGTGGTGTCATGTTGTGCGATTTGATAGAAGAGTAGTGGCAGGGGGTGCTGGCGGACAGGAAAACTCGTCCTTCTTATCAACGAGTTTCGTTCAGCTCTTCGTAGAGATGAAGCTATGAATAAGGAATTGGCCACGCTGGCGTGTTGTGATTGAAACTCGTATTCACAAAAACAAATACGATCTGACGAAAACTGATCACGGAATGTTCGATCAAATCACGTGTTTAGATTGGCTCACGTGTACGTTACGGGTACTTCCCGTTCAGTGGCTGCATGAGGAAGCAGAAAGCCCGTGGAGTTGGGTTCTACCGGCCGAAGTTGCGTGCACGCATGACGCATCTCAGCTCGGCACCCGAGCTCGAGGATGGACAAGACAGACCACATCGTAAGACCTTATAGACTTGTTTCAGCAAATACAGCCAAGTTGGTCAACAATATTGCTTGAAGACAGAGAGAGTCACTCGAAAAGGCGATTATTGTGCTATCTTTAGAGAACATTGTTCACACCATCCTAAAAGCTAGATTGCGAATTTCTACGAATTGCAAGCATGGGTGATTATTACATCGGTGTCGATGTGGGAACAGGCTCTGCTAGAGCTTGTATAATAGACGACAAAGGAGAGATCTTATCTATCGCCAGCAAGCCCACAAAATTGTTTCGATCCGGGCCAGATATTTATGAACAGTCTACAGAAGATATATGGACAGCTATATGCGAGTGCACAAATAGGGTAATCCGAGACTCTGGCATAGCAAAGGAACTCGTCAGAGGAATCGGCTTCGATGCCACATGCTCCTTGGCTGTATTGAATAGGAAGACCAACGAGCCAATGTCAGTCCAAGGACCCCACTTCAAGGACACTACTCATAGTGTTATATTGTGTAGGAATGGTGCTCTGTATCGAAGCTTCGACTGACTTGTCCAGGGGCTGATCATCGTGCCCGTGACCAGACTGATAGGATCAACGCTACCGGTCACAATCTGCTGCGTTATGTAGGAGGTACCATGAGTCTTGGTACGCTTTGTCAAACAACCAAGATGTTATCATACTGATCTCGATAGAAATGGAGATGCCCAAGATCTTGTGGCTCAAAGAGCACATGCCAGCAGACTTGTTTGAACAGTGCAAATTCTATGACCTGCCAGACTACCTGACTTTTCAAGCCACAGGTAATGAAGCTCGCTCCAATTGTTCTATTGTATGCAAGATGGGATTCGTACCGGTGGGTGTAGATGATTCTCGTGAAGGTTGGTCCAGAGAGTTCTGCAGTAAGATTGGCTTGGAAGACTTCAATCGTGAGGACTTTGCTGCCATTGGAGGAATTCCAGGTAAGAATGGACGCGTGCTGTCTGCCGGAGAGTTTGTCGGCGGCTTGACAGACGAGGCAGCTGAACAGATGGGCCTCAAAGCGGGCACGCCGGTCGGTTCTGGTGTCATTGATGCTTATGCCGGATGGGCTGGAACTGTCGGCGCCAAGGTAGATACAGACTCGCTTGAAAATGGATTCAAGTCACTGGGACTGAATGAGTCCGAGTCTAGCGGTTCAGCGATCGACATGGCTTCTCACAGACTAGCTGCAGTCGCAGGCACATCGACTTGTCATTTGGCCATCTCTAAGAATCCAGTCTTCGTGCCGGGTGTATGGGGACCATACAAGGGCGCGCTGATACCTAACTATTGGATGGCAGAAGGTGGACAATCAGCCACCGGATCCCTCTTGCATCACATCCTCACAACTCACGGGGCATCGAAAGTAGCTGAGGAAGAGGCCGCCAAAGCAGGATACGGCATCTTTGAATTCTTGAATCGTCGCCTAGAGTCGATTCGAGCAGAGGTGGATGCTCCATCAATTGCATACCTCATCAGACACACCTTCATGTACCCCGACTACCACGGCAACAGATCGCCATTGGCTGACCCCGACATGAGGGGAGTCATTGTCGGGTTGGGCATGGACTCTGACATTGACGCCCTTGCGACGCACTACTATGCGGCACTCGAGGCAATCGGCATGCAGACAAGACACATTGTAGACTCACTCAACAAGGCGGGCCACGAGATCACGAGCATCTTCATGTCTGGCGGACAGTGCAAGAACCCACTCTTGATGCACCTCTTGGCTTCCTGCACGGGCCTTCCCGTCGTCATGCCAGAATACATTGACGCCGCCGTCGTGCTCGGATCCGCCTTTTTGGGTGTCCAGGCCAGCACGGGCGAGCCACTGTGGGACGTCATGGCCCGGCTCTCGAAGAGCGGTAAGATTGTGTACCCGAGTGAGGACGAGGACGAGATGAGGTTGTTGGGGGTCAAGTACAAGGTGTTCCTCGACATGGCTGATAGTCAGCGAAGGTACCGAGCCGCCGTCGATGCCGTCGATGTGCTTGACGAGGAATGAACGGATCCAGTGTGGTGGTCATATAGATTGAGAATGAAAAAAGGGATGATTTCTTAGGATGAGGGCAATTAAAAATGAATGAGATGATGCATTGGTAAGACGCATTTCTGCAACCAAATCCGTTGTCGGCAAGAAACCATGTGTCATTTCTGGTTCGGTTGGTGGTACCTGAAAGTCATGACTAAAGTAGAGTTGATGCTTGAACAGTGGTATTAATAATGACTATGTTACATCCTCCATGCTATGCTCATGTCCGGTTTTGTACAACTATCAAGTCAATGTGCCTACAATGATACACCTTCACACCGAACCGCTTCTCAGGAATCGCAAAACGAAATCAATCTCGCCTCGGTGGCGGATTGTCTATGCCGAAGCCGGCCGAGGGAGGGGGAAAGAGGGAGCTGAGGCTAGGCCAGCCAGAGCCACCTGTAGCCTGACCGCCGGGGGACTGCTGGAAGAACTCGGAAAAGTCGACGTTGGAGATGCCCGACATGGGGAAGCCCGTGGGAGCGCTCGGCCGGCGCTCAAAGTCGCTCGAGGCCGGCACGGCTCCGTCGAGCACCGGGAGGTTGTCTGCCAACTGGGGAACCTTGATCTGTAGACCTCCACTCGGCCGCGGCGGGGAGGCACGCTGTCTGTTGTTGGAGGGCTCCGCTCGATCTGCCACTGCTATGCGCGGAAGTGGACGGTCCTGACTCTCCTCGATGTCAGACAGCTGTCCGGGCTGCATCTGCTTCCTCTGTTGCTGCAGTGGAGCGACTTCTGCAGAGGCATTCGACTCTACCGTGGTGTGTCTTCGCAAAGAGGGTGGCGGCATGTCTGCCGATGTCGGGACCGGCGTCAAATTCCTCTCGGTCGCAGAACTATCCGCGCCTGTGCGTTCGGTCAAACCCTCATAACTGGCCGAATACTTGCCGATTATCTTGCGCAAAGCACTTGTCAGAATTCGCCATGGGAAGGCCTTGACGTCCTTTTCAATGTTCCTTGGCTTTGGTGCAGGGAAGCCCATGATAAGCTTGAAGAAGTTCTCCGAGTCGGGTTTGCCCTTGCTCACCGTCAGCGGTCGGAAGCCTTCCAAGTTTCTTCTGATTCGATTCTTCTCCTCCACCACAAACTTGTTTCCGACCAGGTTCTCGAGGAGGAAGATGGCATCGACCGATGTGAAGAAGCACTCCTGTCTCTCCTCCCAGTAGATGCACGAGATGACGATAGCATGAGGAGGTCGAGAGGCACCGACTTCCACTGGTCGGAAGTTGATCTTGAGAACATTGCCTTCCTGCTTGCGCCAGAATTGCACGAGTCGTCGGCGTACGGAGAACTCCTCTGCTGACCAATTCCTCGACATGTCGTCCAGATTACCGAGTACCTCAAGTTTGGCTTTACTCGATGGCAGCCAGCCCGCTGGAGTGGAAGCGGGTGTGGCTGCTGGTGCTCCCGCCGAGCTTTGACCACTGGAGAGGGTACTGGTCCTCTGCAGTGTAGGAGCATGGGGGTCGAAGGACTCTTCTGGCAGGTCAGACTCGTACGGAACCTCGGTCTTGGAGGCACTCGACAGAGGTGGTGGTGAATTTGCATAAGCAAGACCAGTAGCATTGTGATATGGTGATTTCCAAGTCGCTGGAGAGGATGCGATCGAGCTCTGGTAGTAAGTCGGTGTAGTCACCGGTGATCGTCGGCCGTGTCTGCGCGTAGAGAGTGGAGTATCCACAAACTCTTGGTTGCCTGCTCGAGATGAGTAATGGTCTTGCGGCTCCGCAATGTATCTGTTCTGTGTCTGATCCGGTAGGGACAGTGGGGAAGGAATGAAACGGTTCTGCTGCGAGTCTCTACCACTAGACGATACCCGTGCAGCATCATAACTCGTCGTGGAAGACGTCAGAGGATACTGCATGTCCCTGCTCACGACAGGAGGTTCGTACTGAGGTGTGGTCTGGTATGTGGTCGGCTGGCTGTAGGGAGCCTGGTATCCTGGGACTGGCAACGGATTGTAGTAGGGTGCAGGACCCTGCTGTCCTGGCTGACTCGAGGATCTCTTGACAGGACTGCCATGACGTGGAGGACCTGTGGCCAGTTCCTCTCTCGTCCGCTTCAGTGGGCTCGGCGTCGGCGACTCGATGTAGGTAAATTCGCATATCTGCACCGAGTGGATGTTCTCGTCCGTCTGGCTATCGGTCACCAGGAGGTACACCGGCACCCGGTTGCTCCACCATTTCGTGTCTGAGAACCTTGGGACCTGGGCGATAAGGACAGAGGAGGTGTCGTTGCTTCTCGATCGCTCGAGGAAGGCGCCGACCTTGCGCTGCCCAAAGACAAACTTGTAGGTCCTCGGGTCGTGACTGATGTCGGCGACCGGGACGGAGAATGTCGTGCCAGAAGTGCCTTCTGTATGGCTGTGACCCAAGATCTGAGGCGGACTCAGTCGACTCAGGCTGGGATCATACCTGGGGACCTCTCGCGAGTAGTACTGTTGCGTCTGGTTCAGATGGGCCGGGGACTGACTGTAGCTCTGCTCGGGCAGCGCATAGGTTCGCGAACGACTGTCGTGGGAGTAACGATCGAATGCTACAGAGTGAGGTTAGCAACCATCCTCCCTCGTGCTTGGCGATCAACGGCCTGGAACAGGACTCACACATGGACAGCGCTCTCGGAGGATAGAGAGACGAGGTATCGTAGGCCGGTAGAAGTGAGACACGACGAGAGCCGGTGGACGATGGTAGAGAACGTGTGTGTAGCTTTGTCGCAGATGGGCAAAAAGTAAGATCCCAAGTTAATGTTTCGTAGTCAGGTCGGAGGTCTCAGTTTGCGTTGGTTCAGTACTCTCGAGATGGAGGAGGAGGAGGAGGAGGAGGACGACGACGGGTGCGACAAGTCTTAGCCTGATTGTTCTCTTTCCTTGTGTGCGACTTCCTAATTCTGCTTTGGGGATGTGCAGATGTCAAAGGACGCTTACGGAGGGGCTGGCTATGACTTCCCAACTCATTCATCATCTCTCACCCGTGTCCCCCATCTTGCCAACTCACCTCTCCGGCATTGCATCCCACCTCCCCCAGCCTGTCCTGCTCTCCTCATGAGAGAGCATGTCACGGACGGGCAGGGAATGTGAGCGTCGGAGTGGATGTTGATTCAGAGGAGTGGGACTGATAGGGCGACGACGACGATGGAGGAGGAGGAGGAGGTGAGACAAGGAACAGACGAGTGGGAAGCGTGGAGAGGGAAGAGACAAGGGAAGGCTGGGTGCGGCTGCTGCCCGGAGAAAAAGACCGCAGTGGGAATTTCCTCTTTGGGCAATCGGACGCAGCTCTTGAGACCGCATCGAGCGCGTGGCGTTTATTCTCTTTCCGCCGCCGCCGCCGCTTCTCCCGCTCTGTAGACGTCCATCACGGCTGAGCTTGCCATGAAAGGTAACCCCGTCCGCCCATATTTCATCCGTAGACGGAAGACTTTTCTCCTTTCAGGTGTGCGCCTGCACGAAAGAGGAAGGAGGGAGAGAGGGATGGATTGAAGGATGGAAGGAAGGAAGGTTGCCCCGGCAGATTGTGACAGCTGCAGAAGCCCTACCCTCTAGCCTTGAATTTAAATCTCCGACTGGCAAATTGACCCAAGCGATAGACACAAGAAGGTAGCACCCCACCGGAGTTAGGCCGGGCTGTCCGAGACACATCAGATCCCACCCATTACCTTATTGTGCATCAGCTACCCAATTCGTGAATGTATAGCAAATGGCCGGTAGCCTCTACCCCTCGTGCCCTAACACAGCAAAAATTCGTAAAGTGGCCTTACGACCCACATCTCCTTCCCTCTCATCAACCTCTCTCCACCAGCTGCTCCTCAGGAGTGGCAATCCGAGCATATACTGCTCCCGTCCTTCCTGCCTTCATTCTTCATTCAAGACTGAACTCTACCATAAAGAACACTTCCTCGAGCCGTTCGGCACTCCTGGCCATGTAGCGCACCGGTTGATCGTCCACATATTTGTGCAGGTTTGCTCCTAATGGTCCGAGCTTGAGGTCGAAGGTGTTGAAGTTCATGTACGGAAGGAAAAAACTCATGCAGTAGACAATGTCCGGATCAAATTCAAACTCCTTTCGTCTCTCCTCACTCTTGGCGAAATGTTTCCGTCTATCTTTGACAGTGTGTGACGTGTCTCCAAAGATGAATGCCGTGTCCTCAATAGGCTCAATGCTAGGGTTGCTGAAACGCCATGGTCCCAATTCTGCATCCAGCTTATGAGATATACCATCATCCTCAACTTCTCCGGAGTTGTGTACTTTGTTTGGGCTTGAGGCTCGCTCGCTGGAAGGCAATGGTGCATCGCGCGCACTAGCTTGGCCGGCTGCGGCGGACGACCAGTCGGAATCTGTCGTTCGTAGTGTATTGGAGAGAGTTGGCTGTCGAGCACCACTTTCAACCGAATGCAGCGATTGTGCAGCACCTATCGGAGGTTCAGATGTAATAGTGGTCAATGACGAGTCGGTCCGACCAGTAGGTATGGCTCGTAAGCCTTTTCCTTCTCCGTCATGATGAGTGGTGCTTGGTCTGGAAAGACCCAGAGTGCTTGAAATTGGAGGTTGAAGGCCGTCTGCCGGACCAGAAACAACCGGGAAAGTTGCCGCTCTCACTGCTCCCGTCGTATTCGGTGGTTGAGTTGAACGACTTTCTGTAGGACGGGCAATCGGAATTACAGCAGTGGGCCTGGTCGAAAAGTCTCTTTCGTCAGACATGGATGACCGGGACTTCGGTAATTGAGGACTTCGCGCGTTCTTTTCTCGATCGATCTGTACTGACTGTCGCGTGGTGCTCGAAACACTATGATCCTTTTCATGATGCCCGAACCTGAAAGGACGCATGAGATCGATAGACTTTCGGGTCGGGGGTGCCTCTCCGGAATTTCTCGAGTCCTCAGTCTTTTCACTGTCTAAACCGAATGAATCGGTACGCTTGTCCGTCTTATCCTTTCGTTTGATTGACAGACCTCGCATGTTCTTCTGCATCGTCTTTGCAGAAGGAATATGCAGACTTTTCCTAACCTTTTTCACACTCAATCCAGATTTTTTCTTCTTGACTGGCACGACCGTGCCATCCGGCTGCACTTCGTTCTCAAATATGTATTCGGCAGCAGTATGGAAGGAATCATTGTCATCATCGAGGTCGTCTTCGTCAGAGAGATCTTCAGGGAACGTATCGAGGTGCTGGCCACCCATCGCAGCAAAGGACGATCGTGCGATAGTGGTCTCCCTCCCATGACTGCCGAGTCTGGTCAAGGCCAAACGATGCTTTGGATTCTCTGACGTGACCAAACGGTCTGGCTCATATCTGGTCGATTGGGTACGGATAGAGCCCTCGCGATTGCCCTGATCCTCTGCCATGCTTTCCTCCTGGATCAGCGATTCGCGCGTGGGCTTCCGTTGCAAGGTGTTGGTCGTCTCATCCTCTCGGAACCCTTGAAATGACCAATAGCGGACTGGACGGGGAGGGCCTGCGTGCTTGCTGTGTTGAACTTCCTCCCGAGGTACCTCGTTAGCCTCGTCTCCCTCCTCGTCAGAGTCATTGATAGCATTACCGTTCTCGAGAGCAAGAACAGCGTCTCCGGACCTATGAGGGGCCGGCCACGCAGAAAGTGTGTTTACGCATGCCAGATATGGAGACATAATATATGGTGTATGAGAAGTCTTGTCATAAAACACTGCAGGGTCGATGTACTTGGCTATTCGCATGCCGGCATTGAACAATGCTGTCAAGGTCAGTACAGCTTTGGCGAACCAAGATACGGACGGCTCACTCTCGGGAAAATTTGCAATCATGTGGTCAAATTGTGTGCCAAACCATACTTGATCGCCGTTGTAACCTTTCTTGAAACGCCCCTCAGCCTGGATGTGAAATCGTCTGTTGCGGCCTTCAAAATACTCGGACTCTGTCGCCGGTGGACTGCCATCGGGAGTGAATCCATCAAAATCTTTGACACGAACCAGAACTCGACCCACCCAGTATTTCGTGTCGATCTCTGTAGGCTTGTCTTCCACGTTGACCCAAGCAGTCTGCCCGTATTAGCATGAAATCTCAGCGCGAAGCGACTACAGACTTGTAAATCATCTTTGTTGGAACCGACTGAGACTCGAAGACGCATCTAGACGATGCTCGCAGGCTAAGGACTTCGGAGGTCGTAGAGGACCGCTGGTGCTCAGAGCACAATTGTCTCGAAGCGAAAAAATTCCTGATAATTGATTTTGGTATAGCTTGCCGAGCCAAGGTCGATTTGTGAAACTCGATCCGTGTGTAGGACAATATACCAAACCGCTACTGTATCGCTTCAGGCTGTGTGTGTATGACGAAAAGTGGCTGACTTTACAGTGCACAAGAAGCACTTCGGCGTGATAGCAGCACTCGGAAATAGACAGTGGGTATGAGCGTCAATTCTCGCAGCTTGACGAATGTTTTAGAAGCAGTTATAGAGTGGTATCATGGATGGAAGGCATTTGTCCATCGATGGAAGAGCGCGAGCCTCGTTGCCAAAGGTATCTGCACAAGTGCAAGTGGTCTTGGAGCGAGTGACACGGTACACAGTGGAGAGACGGATGGGAGCTTGGCTCAGTGAGCAGGGGCAATGACCGCAAAATGGCAGCTCGTATGCCGCACAGCTCGGGTCTAGGCTAGCACGAGAGCCCCAAGTAAGCACTTACAGTAGAAGGAGGCTTCTGGCTACAATCGTGCACTCGCGGTGGAGCTTACGCTCGGATTCCTCAAGCACAGACGAATGGCACCACCTGGGCAGGGCTGGGTCAGATCTCTCGGGACGGCACACTTCATTTCCGTTCCGTAGACGGCTTCGCTTGTGTGAGGGTGCCACAGGGCAAGATCAAGCCTGTGACACACCGGGGCAGCCGAGCTTGAGACGTTGACTTGGCGCGCGCGCGCCCGCGCAGAACGCTTGTAAGACCCCGACAAGACTGATCAAAGCCCACTCACGGCAGCCGGATCTTGCGTCTCCCTCCAGTCATCGCTCGCGCCTGGGCGATCGGCGGCTGCTCGGCGCTCCTAGCTAAATGAATTCCACTTGGGGCCACAGGGAGCGCTGGAGGTGCTTTTCGTCACAAAAACCTTTCCCGCAGGCGTTCTTACTGTATGATGCTGCCCTGAAGTCTGCTTGGGTCTCTTCATTCATAGCGGTCCTCAGACTATCTCTGGCCAACAGTCTTGGCACAGGACACTTGTAGCCCATCACATCCTGCTAACAGATCATCAAGCCAGCCGCTGCATCCGTCACATCAATCTGCAAGCGATCCCGATCTCAATTCCAATTGCGTGCCCTACAGTACTCGAGCACTGAGCTTTCTGACCGACGCTCGTAAAAGGCAAAAAACTGCGCCAGGCAAGGAACTCTGTCTCAAACATCAATGCGATCAATGAAGAATTTATTCCACCGTGGTGCCAAGGGAGTGCCCCCAGTTTCGACCATCGATTCGAGCTCGACTGTGGATGCTACGCCCAAAAATGTCAGACTACCAAGCTCGACATGGACGAAGCATCAGATCTTTTATGTTTTCATCATGAATGGTCTTGGCGCTTTCGTGATATCTGGAGGTATAAACCTTGCGATAGCCTATGGTATGGAATACAAGACCTGGTTCTTCTCAAACTGATAAGCAAAGGGATGTATGCACATGAGGACTTGGATAGCAACCCCATCCGGCTCTTCAGATTGCCAAACACGCTATCTGGCGATGCAGCAGTGACGCTGTTTGTTCAGTGTATCATAACATGGCTGATTACCATGATCTCTGTCAGCGGCGATCTTCGACGAGGGAAGGTGCAACCAATTGGCTTTGTGCCAGAGCCACAAAACAAGCTGCTGCGGTGGTATTTCTTCCTTGATGCAGAACAACCGGTCGGTCGCAAAAACTTTGGACAATGGGTGGTCTTCATCTTGTCGCAAATAGGCCGATCTCTGGTCTTTTCTGTGCCTCTGTTCTTCTTGTTTTGGCCAGCGACCGTGGGTATCCTGACGAGCTCTACATTGGGCAGCCACATGGGAAACGATTATTACTATGCACGGACATGGACACCACAGATCTTCAAGTTGCTCTATGGTGGACTAGTGGGACTCGTACAGAACCCGTTCTTCGTGATGATGTGGCTTCTGACAGTCGGTTGGAGGGAACAACGACTTGCCTGCTTACCAACTACGGAGAACAGAGCAGGAACAGCTGCTCCACAGCAAGCCGGGCCTATGGCTGCCTCATCTGCCACGACGACTACTTCGACGACTACCGCAGCCCATGATGCACACCGATCCGGTCAGTCAGGACCGAACGTGCCTTTCACACCTCTAGCACCACCTTTGGCAGGCGATCGCCAGTCCACGGTCTAGATACAATCGAAGACTCGGTAATACCTGGAGGTCAGTTTCCTTTGCTTTATGGTTTATTGTCGATTCTTGACAGAAGCAAGGGCGTTGTAGATTAGTCATGGTTGTAAGAAGTAATATTTATCTAATGTATGGATCGAGTGATACATCTTGTCTGTGGCTAGCATCAGAAGTGAAGAAATGATCGACTCCACGAGCCATCCTCCCCACACAATTGCCAAACAGTTGCGTGCTGCATAATCCATGCATGGACAATGTCGTTCGCCTGCACATTGCAAATTGTCCTCAACTGTTGGTCAGTCTTGACTTGTGGACAGTGCACAGTGCTCCTTCTCCAGCAGTATTGAAGACCAAAGAGAGCTTCCCGAGGTCACGGGCGAGACTGCTGGCGGGCAATTGCAACCATTCGAGCTCCCAATCTGATCCGATGTTTCATGTTGGTGCTAAAAATATTTCTGCATATGCAGACTAATTTAAAGGATCGGCCATCTGACAATCGATCCAACAATCAACCCCATCAGGGAGACCGGATCAGAAACGGTAGACTCTGTCAGGCAAGTGGGCACATCAAGTGGAAATTATCATAAGGGCGTGTCCGACTTCGGAATTGCGGAAGGACGAGGAGGCAGTAAAATCGCTCTTCATACACCTCCACTTGCCAATCAAGGACTCGTCCCTCTGGTGATGGAATGGTGGCGATGTCTTACCCTGCAAAACATATGCTCCCTATACCTGTGCGCGTCGATTCACACGCAGGTTCAGTCTGAGGGGAGCGACCGCTGATTCCCGTGAGAGGAATGTGGGTTGGTGAAAAGCTCATGGGGAGAAATCAGGCTCAAGATGCAACGAGGAGATCGACAGCTGTGGCATCACTTCATGATGACAACAATCCATGAGTTGCCATGCAGGGAATCTCCTCCCGTCAGCGTTCAGGCCCGTTCAGCTGCGCTCCGAGCACGCAAAGGGTCTCGTGCAACAGCTTCACATTCCTGAGATCCACAAAGTGCAACTTGTGTGCCGTTGTGAATCTGTCTGTAAACTTTGCCAGACCCGGTCCAGCTCGCGCCCTTGACCAATGGGGAACCGTGGGCCATGCGTCGACCATACGGAAGATAAATTAGGGTCCAATTGAAGGTCCGTGATTGGAGGATCATGCTGAAGATCATCCTCACAGCGAATCAAAGCACTCGATGCCTTCGTGGTCACACTTTCCAGAAGGAATGCAATTACCACGAGCACGTAAACAAAGCCAAGGGGAGAACAGCTGCGCTCCACCACCTGACCATCGGTGTGGATGGACCCGGATGCTCTTCCTATCCAATCTCATTTCCTCCTCCCCGTTTGAGGTTCCTAGACGGGTCTGTCCACCTCATTCCTCCTGGGGCCTGTGCCTACCTCTTAAGACCCGACCTTCGCTCTCTGACCCTCCCTTCTTAAGTCGTCCTATAACGCGTGTTTCCCCTCCCTTCCTTCACACCACACTCACTTCTTCTCCTTCTCATTACAGTCACTCTCTCTGTAATTTGAAACCTCAGTCTTTACGAATCACTTTCTCAAGGACACAATTGTATACCGAATCATCCCAATACTTCACCTAGAAGGAAAAATCAGACACTATGCAATCTTTCGTTCTCAATTCACTTGCCCTGGTGGCACTGACAAATGCTATGCGTAAGTGCTTTGCAAGCCTTGGAAAGTAGGACGGGAGTTGATGTATTCAATAGCTTCTGCACACCGACACGGTCACTCTCATGCTCGACGTGGTAACTACGACCTCAGTAACGTTGATTGGTCTGCCATGGACTGGGCTGCCATCTTTGGAAAGGTGAGTCTTTTGCATTGTTCCATGCTGTCCGAGCAAAACTGACGATGATCAGGGTAATGCAGCCGCTGCTGCCTCTTCTCCAGCAGCTGTCGCTCCTGCTGCGGCAGCTCCTGTCGCTGCTGCTCCTACCACCACCGCTCCGGTCGCCAATCGAGCAGCTGAAACAACGTAAGTCGTACCGGCATGCTCTACCAACCCAATGACTGATGGCTGTCTTGTAGTACTGCTGCCGCGTCTGCCCCAACAACTGTTTCTACTGTCTCAGGGGGAAAACGAGGTCTGGCCTGGGACCAAGCTAATGACCCATCCCTTGCGAACTTGTATGAGAATGGCAAGCTGTCATGGGTCTACAACTGGGGAGCAAGCTCCTCATTCTCGAACTCATTGCAATTTGTGCCAATGATCAAGACTCTCGGTGATGTCGGTCAGTTAGCCTCAGTGCCAAAAGGTGCCACTGTCTTGGGTTTCAATGAACCTGACCAGGACGGCATTTCAGCAGGCGCCGCTGCAGCGGCGTACAAGGCCTCTTTCACCCCACTTCGAAAGTCTGGTGCAATCGGTACCCTTCTCAGTCCGGGTATCACCAACGGCGGAGCTGGGCTCCCGTGGTTACAGTCTTTCATGTCTCAGTGCGCAGACTGTGAGATCGATGCTCTTGCTGTGCACTTCTACGGACCTACCATGGCCATGTTCCAATCACAAATGGCTGCCATCCACGCAGCATTCCCAGACAAGCAATTGTGGATCACTGAAATTGGGTGCACCAACTGGAACACTGCCACGAACCCATCCCCTGCTGAGGTGTCGCAATTCATGTCTGATGCTATTGCCTGGCTCGAGTCAACTTCATACGTGTCAAAGTACTCTTTCTTCGGCGCTATGCCAATCAATGACCAGTCACTCGGAGTTGCTAACGAGATGATGAATGGAGCAGCTGCAGGCTCAAGCCTGACTGACCTCGGTCGCAAGTACATGTCTTAGGTGGCTAATCCTGGAGAGGACCGCCCTTGTTTGTGAGTAGCATTCTGTTTTCTGTACGTCCTTTCAGTCTGGGGTTTGTGTGGTCGCTTCAATAGTAATCGTGAACTTGTCAAACTCACTTCCCGATATTCGTCTGATTTGATCGGAGTGCTCTATCCACTCCACTGTTTGTTCTTCCTTGGAGAGTTGAAAGACAATGTACTATCCTGATCAATTTCTCCAGGTGAACTTTTCAACTCCTTCAGACTGCATCTGCTTTATGTCAGTCTTGCAACTTCAGAGAATTACACAAGCTCAATTCCAGCTGAAATTATGATGATTGTGGTCATTCAATGTGGTTCAGCAAACTATCTACAGCCAAACAAAAGCGCAAGACTTCAAACTTTCTAGCAGACACGAGGAGTCATTAACCAAGGTTGCCATATGTTCTCAAGAATTATCTAATGTTGGCATCACCCATGCTCAATTCGAGACCACTACTCGGCACCACTCGACCGCCACCGAGGCCAAGCTCAGGATATACCTGCGCTCTGTCGGTGCCAAACAGCTTGTAGAATCTGATGGTTTCATCGCTGGAAGGAGTCGTCAGAACAGCATTTCGGATACAGAAAGTAAACAGACCTACTGGCAACAATGAGATCTTCCGAGTGCTTGACACCAAATCGAGAACACTTCTCCAGCGACGGCACGGCATATATCGCTCTAGGATCCGTTCTTCGGTGTTTGGGCAATGGTATAGCAATGATGCATCTGAGATCAGGCCAAGTATAGACTTTCAATGCTCAGCAGGCGACGCACCCTTCAGCAATCAGTGCTTACGGACCTTTAATCTTCTCTTGTCCTGCAACACTTGCATAACCGAGCGTAACTGCAAATTCACAATAACGTGAAGACCAGAAAATGCCAGTCACCTGAGCATGTACATTCAGTGTCCTCATCAGAGTTCTCGTTCTTATGTTGAAAAACTTGACTCTCTGATCTTGGGAACCAGCTCCTGCATCATGCCTGAGCAATCTAGTCACAACTCGATGGATATTGCACTCACCAACCGCAAGGACATCACTCTCGAATGGGCAGAATGCGAGAGCCTTTACGGCGGCATTGTGCCGACTGGTGAAAATTGGTTCGCTGCTATCCTTTTCATCAAAGACACATGCAAAGTTGTCGTTACCACCACTAGCAAAAAAACGCGCGTTCGGACTCCAACACAGTCCTCTGGGAATATAAGACGAAACTTCCTGCGTGCGATCAACGGCATAGTTACGTCACTTGTTCACCATGACCTGTTGTAATTGTGCGCGTAATCTGGCACTCAGCAGTCCTTGTACCATCCAGTGTCGTAGTACCCACGATTGAAATTTGATATATGTAGCCAGTGTGTCCCCCTACCAGAAGGACATCGGTGGTATCGGTGTCAGGTGGCAACACTTTCGAGGGTCGAAAGACAATGCACGCAATATCCCCATCGAGCGAGCATTCCACTGGATGATTGGTCTCCCCTTTACAGTATACCTGAATTGTGCCGTCCTTACGAGCGACTGCTAACCACTTGTTGTTCGCGCTATAAGCCAGTGCTGTAACTGCTTTGCGCTCGACACGCCTGCCTGAGGTGAGGTCAGTGTAGAAGCCAGGTATGTGCTTTTGTCCGGAGCGTTCCGACCATAAATGAACGTCGTTCTCGAGCGCTACTGCCAGTTGTCCCGCACGACTCCATGCTAAGGTCGAAGTGTAAAAGTCATCAGACACTAGAAAGTGAGCAGCTTGTTGCTTCATCAGCACTGCAGAACAACTTGCAGTAAGGCTGACGAGTATGAGCCTCGAGCTCTCATCCGGCCAGATTTCAGGAGGGCTTACCGCATCAAGAATCTTGAACGGCTTCATTTCCAGTTTCACCTGAGTGGATCGGGATGTACTACTCGTAATGTCCTCTTCGACCCAGCCACGGACTTTGGCCTTGTCTGGTGTGGAGCGCAGGACTCTTTTGTCGTCGAAGCTGAGCCCGAGGGCATCTGCTACACCGTGATCAAATCCAATAGCAAGCAATTTGGCAGTACTCGCGGACTTAGACTTGCTGATGACTGATGCGTGACCTGGGGATGTGCTGTGATTGTAAGAGGAGCGGTCTGGAGCGATTATGAACTGCTCGGCAGATTAGCGGATCGTGCTACGAGTCGTTGAGCTATTAGACTGACTCGATCAGAAGCTCGTCTAGGTGACGATGATCCTGTGGACAATT
The DNA here is from genome assembly GCA_005281575.1 of Taphrina deformans. NCBI lineage: Eukaryota > Fungi > Ascomycota > Taphrinomycetes > Taphrinales > Taphrinaceae > Taphrina > Taphrina deformans. Next base: position 31,411 of record RHGG01000005.1, on the reverse strand, counting down.
TCTGTGGCGATCTAGAGGGACTGTTCGGCGACGTGTATCCTGGGTTGATGTAGGAAGAGCCGTCCTCCACAGAACGAGACCCAGCGAACACCGTACTGGCCATCTCTTTTGCTACCTTGTCAAAAGACACCTCCAAGTTACAGACGACTGGCCTCGCTACACATCAGGGTAGAGTAGACCGACCCTTGAAAATCCTGGAGAGTGTCTGAACTGAGGAGAATGATCAGGAGTGACTGGTCTGGTGGTCGTCTGAAAAATCCTCATATCTAATGCACCACTCCAGCAGACGACGATGGCGAGAGACCTACTCGAAATCATCCCGCCTGCTACAATTGGGCAACAAAGACATTATTTATTGATGTGGGACTCCCATACTAGGTCGAACATGACAGATCGTAACCACACGATGCTCTCAACCTCTGATTCCATGCCTCATGCAGCAAAGACGAGCACTTGTTGTACACTGATATTCTACAGTAATGCGAGGCTGTAACACGTTTATGGACTCCAAATTATATCCTCAATTTCTCTTCTCGCAGTCGCTTTCAATTACATCTTTTCCGACACTTACACTGACAGTATGTCGCGATGACATGACCGTTGAAACCTTCACATAAGGCCTTGTGATTGAGAATAAACGGATCCTACATATCCTTTGGGCCCATATGGCTGCTCATTCTGAATGCGAGATGGTCCACCACGAATGGAATAGTAGGCTTGCTCATCGTTGCCGGTGTCCGGAGCAGCAAACTGTTTCGAATTCGTCCTTGATTGTGTACTTTGTGACGAATTAATATGTGCTAACTGCGCCTCCAACTCGCCAACCCGACTGTGAAAAGACTTGGCGATCTCATTAAGCCTATCGTTCTCTTCCTTTAATTGCACGATGAGAGAGTTTGCAATGTCCAACTCTTGAGATCTCAATTCGAGATCCTTGATGTACTTGTCTTTCCTTTGACGGAAAGCTCTCTGCGCCTTCCTGTTCTGATCTGCTCTTTTCCCACTCGCTAGCTTCTTCGACTTTGAACCTTTATTTTTGTCGTCATCTTCGTCGCTGTCATCTTCATATTGTCTACGGCCGGGTTCGGGAGAGTCCGTCAGCAGTCTTTCGTCCTTCTCTTCGGAATTAGCAGACATTCCTGTTTATGCCTCGTGGAGGTGAGCTGTATTGAATATCTGGACAGGCCGCCACCTCACAATAGCGATGATTGAGACTGTCAACGTCCGCTTTTGAAGTATTCAATCCTCCTAACGGACATTGTATGTCCGTCGGTGCCTCTGGAGGACAACAGTCCTGAATTGTGTAGAAGATGACAGCGATGGGTAGTGACCACATATTTGGGGAAACAGTCTGGAGAACATGATATCAGAGCTTGCGCGGGAGGCGCCGGCGCCGGCGCTATCGCCGCAACGTGAGCGGGAACAATTTCCCAGAACTGCCCGGCCTCCAAAGCTGCCGAAGATACCCCGCTGTGTTGCTGCTGATCACACAGGATCTGCTCCATCATCTCCATGAGGTCACGTGACTAGTCACGGCCAACGAAGCCTACCGTAGGCACGGGCTCGAGGCGGTACTCTCCAACATTCCCATACTGTGCTGGCGCTCATAGTTCACAGTCTCCGATCCAGTCTTCGGTCCACCACTTTTGAGGAACAATGCACAACGTAGATGTGGAGGAAATACAGAATATGAGTGATAATGCCAAGAGAGAAACCGTTGCAATGTCTCGGGCCATACAAAGGGCTTCAAGCTTAGAATCGCGAAATATAAGTAGCATCAGGCTGGAGATCAGCCACCACCCTCGGCAACCACTGCAACCACGGCAACCTCATAAGGTCTTGACTACTTCCTGGACAAGTTTCTGCATGTCGAGCGCAGCCAATCTGCCCTCCTCCATGACTTCTGCGTGATTGGCCATTCCGGAGGTCATCTCCTCCGGCTTCACATCCGTCGCTTGGCCACTCGGTACATGGTCAAGCACAGATTTATTTGTTACAAGGGAAAGTGCAAGCACCCGCATACCGCTATGACGTGCAACCAAGACTTCCGGTACAGTGCTCATGCCGACGACATCGCCTCCAAAGGCATGTCTGAGCATCCTGCATTCCGCTGTGATGAATCAGTCGTGATAACGATATGTGAAGTGAACGGGAGATACCTCTTGTCTCGTATGTAGGACCGGCCACGAAACAATAAACTCCTTCGTATACATTTCGTGACGAGTTAATATTCTTTAGTGTCTTAAAAACACTCTGACGCAACTTGAGATCGTATGCATCGGAAAGTGGGGTGAACCTGTCCCCGAAATCTGACTCATTTGGTCCCATCAAGGGATTCTGACCACATAATCCAGGAAGGTTAACGTGATCTACCAAGACAACCATGTCCCCCACTAGATCGTTCAGCAAACTTCAAACGTGGCCTCGGCCTCGTACCCTTCAAAGATCAGCGGCTTCAAAGTCTGAGATCTGGTCTTACATTGTATGATTCGTTCAGTCCTCCAGCGGCGTTCGTCGCTATCAAGACCTCTATACCGAGAGATTTGAAGACGCGTACAGGGTAGACTGTTTGCTTGATGTTGTAGCCTTCGTAGAAACTATCTTGTATCAGACCAAGTTAGCGTATTGCCCTGAGACCTTACTGGAATCGCCCCATCATGGCGAGTATCGGCACACCACCAAGTCGGCCGAAGACGAGTTTTGATGCATGACCTGCCACTGTACTGACTTGGAAATATGGTATTTCGGAATAGTCAATCTCGTTAACATCTTCAAGGTTATCTGCCAAAGAACCAAGTCCTGAACCACAGATGATAGCAGCCCGGGGCTGTTCGTATGCGGTCCCGAGTCGTGACTTGATGTAATCTGCACTCGCCAGTGTCTGAGTGAGTAAAGCTGATGGTGTCATTCCACGAGACCTCTATGTGATGGAGAGTGAAGGGAAACGATGACCGGAACAAAGTTTAGGTGGGGTCTGAGGATGGGTGATAAACTCGTTGAGTAAGTACTGCAGAGTGAATGCCCGCAGGGACTGATTAGTCTACCTTGATGGAAAAGAGTCTACCTAACGAACTACTGGGGAACTGTTGTCTCTGGTCGGTGTGAGCAAGAGACCGGTGGTTGAGAAGAAGCAAGATGCAGACGTCTATCCACGCAGCACTTCATCTACTTCAGGTGAATGTGGCTGATTGACCTAATCTGTGGCCGTCACATGTCAGGCTGGGTCCCGATCAGAGCTTCAGCTTCATCAGCAGCTTCTCCAACCAAACCAAACCAGATCAAACCAGACCAAGCTCAAGAGTCCCCCTCATCTGCCGGCCTCGTTTCTGTGTTGAGCGTTAAGTAGAGGGATTATCTCCAATGAGAATAGCGTACTTCAGCTTAGCTTAGCTTGTAGCTTCTAGGTTCGTGTACTTCCTTCACGATTCACTCTGTCGTGTGAAACTCCAGGAGTCGATAGCTCAATGTATATATCACATCAAGCTTTTGCACGTAAATACACCTTTACGACCAAGCTAACCAAGCCTAGAAAGATCTCCTGTCTCGCTTGTTGGCCCTCCTCGTTGTCTGCGTCCTGCCAGAAACCTTCCTCGCCTGGTACGTTAAGCCCAAACAAGAGTCGCTGATTGGCGCCCAAGCCTTGATTCAATAGTGCCGAAGTGATTTGTACGCTCAGTAGACTGGCCATCTCTGACCTTGCAGTATCACTTGCTCCAAGTACCCTGTCAGGAGTCAAGCTTATGTCTGGCAACAAGCTCATATCGGATTCTGCTTGAAGTTCGTTCTGTGGTAGGCTGCCTTGGCCCGTACTTATGTTCAAGAATTGACCGAATTTGCCGTTCGCAGTCAGAAGTAGCATCACACGATCGGAGAACAGGATACACGCAGCTGTAATGCCACTTTCGAGTTGCCCAATGGAGAGATTCTCTGTAGCCTGAGCAAAGCCTATAGGGAATGGTGCCTTGGATGTCACTTCGGTCATTGTGTTCCCGAGGTTCGAGATTTGTTGACCTACACGTCTTAAGGGGGAAAGCACAGACATGTGTTAACACACGAGTGGCGAGACATCATCAAAGCAAGGATGGCACTGAATGTTCAGAGATCTCCAGGCCTGTTTAGCCAATGCCTAACCACAGAAATCCCGTATGCACAGTGACCGGCTCCACAACCGACATCTCCAGCTTGTACTCATTCGTAAAAAGTGCAGAGCATGCATCTTGTGACAGAAAATCATGCCCTAAAGTCCATCACCACCAAATCGAATGCCTCAGGCGGCATGACCGTGTAAGGACTGTGGCTTTTTTGCATGGAACATGAGTCGAGTCAATTCTGATTCTTCCCTGCGAAAGTCACATCACAGCTCAGCTCCGGTGCTCGAACCTTGGTCACTTTTGATAGAGCTAGATCTCGAACCATTGAGGCAATGTCTGAAGCACGAGCACGAGTTCTTGGCAGTGTCAGTTGTGGAGACACGACACTGGCTTCAAGTCAACAACCGCTTGACGATGAAAGAGCGAGCACGGACGACATACAATGTCCCATCTGTGCGGAATCGATGCGATCTTTAGGACAACTTAACCAACATCTGGACGATGAACATACTGAGGTTGCACCAGACGTTAGTGAGATAGGGGTGGGGTCCTGGCTACAAAAGCAGCTCGTCAAGGGTGGCAGGTTGCAGAGTGTGGCAGCGATCGGGAAGAGTCTAAAGTTTTCAGAAGAGTTCGAACGCAATGGAGACTCGACACACACTGGGCTTGAGGCGACGCAACAGACTGATGCCGTAGTCTCCACAGATCACTGGCAGGTCGAGCATGCGACTAGTCAATGTACTGAAGCATCATGCCACCGACGAGCGCGTGGTACGTTTAGACAAAACCTCATCAATTGTCGCCAATGTGGTAAGCTCTACTGCTCAATGCACACCCTGTTTCAGATACGTCTTTCTAGAAGTGCAACATATGAGCCGAAGAGAGGGATCTGGTGCAGAGTCTGCCGAGACTGTTACGAGAGTAGGGAGTGGTTTCACAACACGACAGGGCAAGCCCGAGATTTATCAGAACTATTCCACAAGACTCGTGTAAAGCAATTTGAATCACAAGATCTAGAAACGCAGCGTCTTGAAAAGCGCCTGACTCGATTGCTACAAGGTGTTGCAGAACTCCCTATTGCTAGTGGTCTCGATCGACTTGACTTCTTCGGTACGTTCTCGAGCAGAGCAGCAAAGATTAGGATTTTGGAGCAATCCATCATACCTTGGGAAGATGAAAGTCAAGTCGAGGTTTGCCCAACGTGTGAAAGAACGTTCTTTCTCAACCAGGGCAAACATCACTGTCGACTATGCGGGGAATGTTTCTGTGGAGATTCACAGACACAATGCAGTGCACTGATATCCTTCAATACAAAGAGTAGGGACTCTTCAGACAAGCTTTCCCAACGTATGGTCGATGTTCGCCTATGCAAGTCGTGCCAGCACTCTCTCTTCTGGCGAGCCAACCGTCAAGTTACTGAGCGCGACTTGCCGGCTTATGAGATTCAATATGACTTGTTGCAACAGTATCGCAAAGCAATCGATTCCTTGCTCCCGCGTTATCAGGGTCTGCTGACCAGCTTGGTCAGTGATTCAGTGGCACAGTATGGTGTCAAACTCGAAGAAGCCCGCCGCCTGAGGAAGCGGATCGTCGATGCCTTTGCCCTTTTCGAAGCCTTGTCACGGAAAATTGCGAATTTGCCGGCAGAGACAGATACTCAAGGTCGTCTCCTTCATGTGATTTCTCGAGAGGCAATAACGTACCTTCAGTCTCGCGTCCTCTCCTTGCAAACCACCTCGCAATTTCGGAAGAACCAAAGTCAGGGCGATGCTGCAGAGACTAACGTTCAGAATCAGGTGGAGCAAGCTGCACTGCGGGACGAACTCACTATGTTCACTGAGCAGCAGGTACGTGTCACTCTTTGCGCCCTCAGGAATGCTGACCATGTCGTTAGTTTTTACTACAGCAACAAGCTGATGATGCCAGGCGGCGAAGGAAATTTGATGACCTTGCCAGTCTCATGGTGCGTCTGGGCTTTACTCCGAAAGTCTTCAACTAACCTAAGCCAGAGATCCTTAGATGAAATTGATGTGGAAGTGAAAGCGAGGCAGAACCGATTAATTCTATGGTCTGCAGATCTTACATCGACACCCACCTTTTGAGTGCGCAAGCACATCTGCCGTCAATCAAATCATCATTGTGGTATTGGCGAACTAAAATATAGCAATCCGATACAGGATCGCGACGACCGTCTGTGTATGAAACACATAAGACGCTCCAGCCTCCGGTCTACGTCTGTTGGAGCTTTAGATCTAAGAGATCAATGATCAGGACTGGTGTCTACATACGATCCACAAAAAATGTAGCCAACACTTTCAAGAAGTTGCATAGGACTACACAAGCAGAAATGATACCAATCTTGTAAGACTTATCTAAATCATCTCTACAAAGATTGGCTGAATAATGTGTGCGACCGGAAGTCGAAAGAGTACCCGACCCCGGCCACGTCAACGCTTGCTTTGCAATTACTTGCCTCTGTTCAGTGCCTTGAGAATGAAGGACAATTCTTCACCTTCGAGCACATATCCGTCACATCGACCACTCTGCCCTGGTCTAGAGGATACTGCAGCATAGAGACGACCAGCAGCGAATTGTGTATCAAGAGATTGTTCAACCTTTGCAGTCGTGGATCGGGCAGCGATCTTTCTTTCGACATGTTTCGACTTGGTAGATGCGGATTTTTCTGCTTCGCCATCGGCTGTCTTGCGTTGACCAGCCTTGCCTTTGCCAATCGCTTGTCCGTAATGTGCTTCGTACCATTGTCTCAGAGGCGCAGCATCGATTTGAATGATAGCCGATTTTGTCAAGGAGTTTGTTCTCACCAACTCGTTGTTCGAAGGATGATAGACGACCTGAATGACACGACACTTTCGTGAAATACCTTCTGAACCCCACGAGAAGTTACCAGAATCCAAACGCAGAGCTCTGAATTTTCTGTTTCCACCACGGACTCTCACTTCATGAACTCTCTTAGGTCCAATCTTCGTATTGGCAGCTTGTCTACCTAGTTCGAACTTTCTCTTTTTGCGATATTGTGCTCTCTTAGCTCCTGTGGCATTTCGCTTGTGTCGCGAGTCCCTAGAGATACCCCTGGATAAAAGTCAGAATATGCCCATGAGTAAGATTGACCCAGTATCCATCTACACGCTCTCAACATGCAACAGAGCTACAGGAGAAGTATATATAGAGATTGGAGAAGTTCTCGGAGTCAACATACATTTTCTTAAATGGTTAGCGATTGCCAACGAATGATTCTGATAGCGTGATAAACTATTAGCTGTGTTGAGCAGTGAGCAGTCTGTTCTCGGCTAGATGCAAAAAATCATCTCCACGCACGTGATTAGTAGATTTTGGCCTTCACGGTCCGGACACCCAAAGCCTGCCAATCACGAGCACGAATTTATGGCAGGGAAAGGGGCCCGTAATTGAGTACGAAGCTTGGCGATTCACTGTACGGAAGTAAGTCCAATTGGATTAGAATAGCTTTAGACGATATCGATTTCGTCGTCGTTACAGTAAAAGTACATATTCAGAACACGTCAAGATTAGTCCCAGCATTGGCAATTGCTCTTCTAACTACGATTTACTTCTTGAGTTTGCACCAAGCTTACTCACGACCGACGGGCGTAAGCGGTCGATAGTTGCCTACGGCTTGCAGGCATTCGCCACTTAAAAAACGGTAGTCAAGTAGATCTTCTTCATCTTGAAAGAGCTTTTTCCAACTTCATGTATTACATGTTTAATCTATCCGGACTATGGTTGTTTCCCGTCGACGAGTGTTTTTACTGCATCCAGTAGATTCACTGTTGCAGTAAAGGATGACTGCGTGAATAGAGACAATAAATCTTCAAGCAAATCCGAATCCCTCACTGCCTTCACTAATTGCCGTGAGAAGAGAGCTTCTGAGTACTTCGTAATTATCATATTCCGGCAAGTCCAATTGGTTGAAGCAAGTGTGACTTTGAGGCAATCGCGATCCAGTGGAATAGTCTCGGTGTATATTGAATCTCTGAACTCCATGCATACCTTCGAGACTGGCGAATCCTTCAATTGGTATTCTAGAAGAACCGGTGCAAAACTGAAGCAGTCGTGCCCTTTCTTCGTCATCAAAGGAGCGAACTGCTCGCCAGAACCATTGTATTTGGGCGGAGCCTGCTGTGTAGTTGTGATATTCTGTGTTGTTTTTCCAGTCATCCGGATCAATGTCTGGCAAACCTGATATCAAGAGTTCTAGTTCTTGCTCGTTGAAAATGGAAACAAGTTCGGCGGGAATTATCTCATTGAAGCCTGTTATCGTCAGTTGACTATAGGTAGCAGATGTGAATATGTACCGATCATGAAGTTCTCTAGTTGAGCTGCAACGCTTTCCAAAAGGCGGTACTCTGTCACTCGTGTAATGTATTCTTGTTTATTCTGCTCGGTGACTGCGATGCCTCGTCCACCTGGTATCAAATCAATTATATTGATTTCTCCGAAGTCTTCACGCTCCACTGCGAAAGACTCAGTGATTATATCGGTTATGTCGTTGTTAGCCATCCATACTAATGATTTATAGTATTCAAGATCCAAGGTCTCCATATCTTTGAGTGCGACATTTTTTCCAAGCATATTGCAATAGATGGGCCGACTAAAGTGACAGTCCAATAGTCTGCCATCGTACAAGGCCTTCCCTACGATCCGTCCAATAAATTTGAAGAACAGCAAGTGCTCGGGATTTATCCCAGATGTCTTATTCAGATGATAGGTATTTCTGTCAGCGTTCACAGGCACGAACAGAGCATAATTTGGATCAAACATTTGGCGAGCCAACACTTGAAACCATTCTCGGCTGACCCCTCCAGCATCAATACCTTCTTCTCCTGCAAATCGTATGTTGAGCTTCGAGAACTTGATCTCGTTACCTGTCTTGAAGTGCAAATCCTTGTAAGAGTCCAGGAAAACAGCCTCACGACGAACATTAAGCTGTATTGCAGGATATTGCTGCTTGTTGTGGCCCTTGTCTCGCAAACGACGATTAAAATAACTCCGCTTGTTGTCAAATTCGAGAACTCTCGGATTCTTGGTCAACAACGCAAATGAACCACTCATAAGTCCAGGGTTGTTTCTAACCATTTGGTTAAGGACCTTCTTGTGTTCGTCTGTGAATGCAATGAACAATTGCTGTAGATCTCGATAAGATGTCTTCTTTGTATCAGGAAAAGTGTGTGATTTGTTCTCGTTCATTGAAGCATGTTTGCACACAACCAAGAGTGCCTCGATAAGAGGCAACAACAAAGTGGCCACATCCGTCATATCTCTTTTCTGATGAATGATACCTAGACAGGTGCTAAGACGAGACCAAATGCCGCTTGTACCAATGTCCTGATATAGCTTCTGACAGTGTTCTTTGTGAAGTTCCGGAGAACCTGGCACTAGCTCGGGATGGTCTGTTTGAATTTTCGTATGCACTTCATCGTGAAGGTAATCAATTGTTTTTAGCACCCTCAAAAGTTTCGCCTGTTCGGAATTGCCTGACGAGAAGCTTGACATAGAAGATCTTTCGAGCTCTGTTGAAGTGTCCACATTCATAATACTAGTCGTAAGTTGGTCGAGATCTGTCTCTATGTTTGATACAAACCCACTTCCTTGTCGAACGAGTTCCTCAGAGATGGCAACCTTCGCATCAGGAAGAACACTCAAATGGTATATCGTCGCTAGTGTATGCTGGAACGTTTTACCGGAGCAGGCATCTGCAGTAACAAGGTTGACGACCAGACATAGATTTTCCTTAGGCACCTCAGGAGCCACCAATTCCCGTCGCCTAGTGGTTGCAGTCGTGCCAAAAGTAGTTGCACCTGATGAAATGTCAGCACTTCCACGCGTCGAGCTTGGGGTGACGTTCGGCCTAGAAATAGTGGCATCATTCTCATCACTCCCAGCATCATGTTTTCGCAAAAGCAGCAACAGAGGCCGTGAGATTGAAGACATTAACGACGATATCGATTCGAGAAGATCTGCATCTGTCAGGACATAAGGACGATCCATAAGGCCCATAATTGCATTGATAGGATACCTCCAAGCTTTGCATGTTGTGTCCTTGGCTTTTCCCTTGGACTTCGATGACCGTCGCGGTGACATAGCCTCTTGCTCAGTTAGAAAAAAAGAGGGTATCTGCTCATTCCACGTGATAAGAAATGTTAGAGCTTGCAAACATTGAAACATGAATAGTGAAGGGGAAATACTTATCATCGAAATACCAAGGTGAGCTTTCCTTGTGCTCTTGGAAGGAGTGTCTCCGGAAGTAAGTATTTTCGATTTCTTGACCAAAGAATGAAGGCACTTTTCGATCGATGTTACATCATTTGTGCTCTCAATGGTCAGTCCAAGCACTTGTGTGAGAATCTCAGTCCGATTATTCCGATTTGAGCATAAATTCAGGAGAACATCATGTAGCATGTTTCGATGAGGAGGAGAAGGCTGGAACAGCAGCTTCAGTAAGGCAGAAATGCCTGGCTTCTCTAGTAATTGCACGGAGTTGTGTTTCTGCGCACCAGCGACAGTTATAACCTTATTGGTGTTTGCTGCACTGTCGCGAGAACGAGGAAGGCCTGGAAGTCTATCATGCTGTCTCGAATCGTGTGAAATCCTCGGACGAACACTAGCAATCTCACTTATCATACCCTGTGGTAATTGTTCGAGAAACTCATCGTCCTGCTCAGCTAGAATGGCACGACGTAAAGCGGGATCCAAGGTAGCTAAAAAACTTGCTGTGTCTATATCAGAAGGCAAGCCAACTTGATTCTGTACTCGTTGATTGCCATGTGGATCTCTTCGAGTCTCTGATGTTTCTTGTTGTATAAGCTCCGCCCTAAGATCTGTCGGGAGCGCTTCCAGAAATTCAGGGGACAACTCCGGGGTGGTTTGTTGTGATGCATTAGATGCTGCTCGACGTTCTCTGATGTGTTGGGTAAGTACTTCCTCGCGCATGTCCTCCGGTAGAGCCTCAAGAAATTCGCGATCTATTCCAAAGCCCGTGACATCCACTTCTCGACCACGAATGCTTACGGTTTCTCTTACAGGATTTCCAGACTGTGGCTCCGTGGCCACGAGATTCTCTGTGTTCGGTGACGCCTCGTCAAGTTCTCCAGAGCGTGCCTGAGATACGCCAACAGTAGCCTGATCGGCGGTTGATAGCATTGAAACGTCTGCAGCAGTGCTCGGTGGTTCTTCAGAGTTGCCAAGGCTTGATTCCCGTGTTTCCGGCGGACGCATTGAGTCAAGTAGAGCATCGACAATCTTAGCTATGTGCTCTGATGGGTCCACGTTGGAAAGCACCGTAGCTTCATCCTGGTACCTGCGCAAAGAAAGCATTGGCAGGAATGAGACTGCGGTGAACGCCTCGTGTGATTGATTCAACGACGACATTTGAGTAGATGTGGCACTAGATTGGTTGAGCATGCGCTCTATTCGAGCTGGGGAGATCGGATGTCGCCCGTCAGCAGCAACTTCGAGCCGCATAGCAGGGCCATTGTGGTGAGGCCTATCAGTAGCGGAAGGTCTTCGCATGATGTCGCCAATTAGTTGCACAGCCCCGCCACCAATGAGAGCTTCGATGTGTTCGATCCAATGTGAAAATTGGTCACCTTGAGGATTGTCTCTCGAATTGGTTGTTGCTGGTCTCGAAAGTACTGGGTTTGCCAGATTTGTGGAGGTACCTTGGGCAGATTCAAGCATATCAGAGTTGCGTGGCCGTCTGAAGATCTGAATATCAGGATCGAATTCAGGTCTTGAGAGTTGCGGCCGCGAGCTTGACGCAAGGGTCGCAAATACACGATTCACGATGTTATTGCCAGCAGGCTCAAAGTCTGGAGCTTGTAGTTCCGTCCAGCTCCATGGGTGATGATTGTCACTTTGGTCCTCTTCACCGCTGTGTATTGTATACTCATGAGCCTCAAGAGGTGCCACACCACCATCATCAGCATCATCATCCTCGAGACCCTCGTGATCGTCGATGTCTTCAAAATCGATATCTTCATCGTTGGCAAGACTTGAATCAGGGAAGGCCTCGAGGTTTGGCGTACTCAGTCGCGAAATTGACCCTGAAATCCCGGCTCGTAATTCCTGCAAAAGTGATTCTTGTTGTTCTATGGTTCGGCTAGATTGTACAGATTGAGTACCGGCCTCATCCCTCCAATCTGGATCATCTGAGGGTTCGTTAAAGACCTCCATTTCGTCTGAATATAAAGCGCTCTCACTACGCGGTAAGTAGAATTTTCCGAAGTTGCAGATCAGAAATTACCTCAAGGACTCTTCTGACATGGATTCATCCTCAGACTCTTCGGACTCGTCGGCCTCGTGGTCAAGGATGATTTCCACCTAGACGTGTCAGAAAGTACCTCTAGTTGACTCATCCTTACATTGTGTTCGTGTCCATCAGTGCTGGAATCAACGCTCAGCTCTTCGTCACTTACTGCACTGCCAGTCTCGGACCCGTCTCCCTCAAACTCCATATCATCAAACTATAAGATCAGTTACCATGTGTTGTTATGCTGTGGAAATTACCCTAGCATGTTAGTATCATTGTGGTACAATTTGTATTTTCTAACATTTCTTCATCCTCATCGCTGTCATAAACCTCCTCATCTGACTCGTGCAGTTCGGCACCAAACATCCCCAAGGCTGAATTTCGATAAAGGTCTGGAGTATCTGCACGCGATACAGTGTCATTGCCTCCGTTGTTTGGGCGATCTGCAAAGTCCGCCTGGTCGGTCGTGCTCGTTTCAAATGTTTGATTCAGCAATTTCGGACTGGCGAGATCTCCGAGACGATTCGCCAATTTCGTAAGCGTCCTAATAGGGCGCATGATAGCTCTAATAATTTTCCGAGATTCTGGGACTCGAAGATCGACCTCGGACACTAGTGTACTTAAGAGACCTACGAAATTCTTCTCGAGCATCATCTTGCCAATTGCTTTGTGAGTCTCATTCGTCTGAGCGGAGCTTGTGTAGGAGCTTGGAACAATCGAGGAACTTATTAATCTTTGGATGAGCTCAGCGTAGACAACGAATTGTCTATACCGAATAGCCATCACTGAATTTGGAAGTATGATGTCCTTGATACTCTGGTGTAGTATATCCAAGGTAAGCTCCCGTACTGAGGTTATCTCGGCTTCATTCTCCATGTCTCTAACATCAGCACACAGTGCTACAATAACAGATTTAGCCCAGCCTTCTAAAACATGCCACAACTGATCATCTATGCTGCCTTCCGCAGGTACAGTATCCATACTCATACCATGCAAGATGTAGTGGAGCATCGGATTTTGTACTTGTCTGGTCGTTTGATCAATGCCAGTTACGAGAGGATCTTTGTAGTGTACGAGATCTAGCTTGCATTGTGTGTATGATGTAAGGAGCTCGGTTAAGGACTGTAAGATCAAACAAACATAAAGATATTCGGGATGATCTTGGGCCTCGAATCGTGACGCTTTTTTCGGTGAGCCATTAGAATCAAGGACGAGGGAAGATTTGAAGTGCCTACACTCGTCTTTGAAGTCACAGAACGCCCGTTGCAGCTCGACCAGGAGAAAAGTAATTGGAGATTGATGCCCACGAACTTGTGGTGTAGCAAGTCGGCTTCCTAAGTCACTAGTCGAACTTTCAAGCATCGGAGCGTCGGCGGAGACACTGTCCACTTTTTGTTCAACCTTTCGTGCTATAAGCTGCAGAGAAGTATCTCGATCGTATTTCGGAAGACAGCACAAGTCTGCCGTTGTTGCGACAAATAGCTTCGGATCCTTGAGTGCTATAGGTAGGTTTTGTTTGACAAAATTCCCTACATCAACACTTCTCGTCTTCGACTCGAACCAATGACAAATCTCAAATCTAAAAGCAGTAGATAGAACAACAGGCGTCTCAATCAAGCGACGAATGCAAAGCATCAATACTGTCTTTGTGTTCTCATCACACTCAAGGATTGTAGCTTTCAATGCGCGGAGTAGCACAGTCAGTAAGAAAGATTCTGACCTCGTCCGTGCCAGTCCGGGTCGACCAAGAATTCGGACCATGAGTCTCATGACGGACAATACCGCATCTCGCTGCTGTGCATGCTCAAGAGTACTCAAGCATGCATTGTATATAGCGTCTAAGAGCTCTGGTGATACATCGAGCTTGTCCGCATGAGAATCAGAACCTGCTGAAGAAGCATTATTATGCAAGAAGTGCGCCTTTCCTTCATGTGAAAGAACACCATCACAAACCATCAAAACATTAGCTGCCCCCATGACCACCTCTTTTGTGCTTTGAGACGAAAGCTGCACCTGTTGAACGAGCTCCGTCATTTCCGTTAAGGACTCGTGAAGTCTTGACTTACACTGCATGTAGAAAAATGGATTGTATGCCAAGACAGCCAGAAAATGAGTGATCGCCTTGAAGGTAGAGTCCGTTTCGGGAGCATTCAACCTCGAGATACCTTGTCTGATCTCATCCAGGATTGTGCCCAGGTGTCGTTGATTCCAGACAGTAGCTATGTCAGATCGACGTATAGTTACGAGTACAAGATCAACTAATTCGAAAACCAATTCGTCTTTATGCACGTTGAGCAATAACATCGCGCGAGTCAAAGCTGTTTGTAGAATCTCTTGGTGAGCTGAAGTTGCCGAGGCACTCACATCTGTCCCCACCGTTGCTTGAGTATCGCCGTCAACCTCGGTCGTTTGTGCTGATATCCGATCTCGATTATCTCCATGAGCGATGACTCTCGAAGGAGAAGGACGATCGAGGATGTCTAAAGGAGTTGTTCGAGGTTCAGCAATGCTATTGCTGTAGTCACTCATACACTGTGTAAGGATGGTCACCAGAGTCCGGGCAATTGAGACCGAGATCTGATCAAAGCTAGAATTTGTCCATAACACGGCACCGGCAGGCAAGAATCTGCAGCGAAGTTGTGTCAAAAAGACTTTTGGATCAAAGAACCCTGGTTTTTCCTTGTTTTTGTCCTTGGAGTCTAAGAATATGGTTTGTGGCGACTCCAAAAAATGCTTGCTTGAAGTCATCCGCTGAAACATATACAAGATCAATTGTATGACTCCAGACAGTCGAGCTGTATCGTCGCGAATCGCAGTGTCTGTGCGCGAACTTGAATAGAGCTGCGAGAAATACGATACCAACAATCGAGACATTGTTTCGAGTCCAGACTCAAATACGACGAGTAAGGACGTCATCAGATCAGAAGAGTTTCGTTCTAAATTTTGTCAGACGAGTAGTTTTGACCACTTGAAAAGCATTACCATCACATATGAGCATTTGCACCAGGGTCAGTATCATCAAATGATAGCTTTGATGACAAGACTCATTGATAAAAAAAGTTGGTACCCATTGTAAGTGGTCCTCTAGTGTATTCGAAATTAAGCGGGCGACTTTCAGTGCATCAATTTTGTGCTGATAGTCCACTGCTCGGCGATTGCTACACAACATCTTCGTCAATCCTTGAAAGAATGGCACGATACATGGTGGAATTTGACATAAGAAGAAGCGGACCATTTTCAGATCTCGAAATCTACTGGAAGACTTCTGCTCATCAGTCAAACTCAACATATCCGAGTCCTCGTTCTTCCCAACGCTTGCTTTAGCATCGTCCTTTGGTTGGGTTGCTCTAATCCATTCAGGAGCCAGACTATTAGACAATTTGATGTCTTCCCAGATTATGCGACGGTGAAAAGACGCTAAGTGACTCAACAATTGAGCATGGTTGTCGTTGGCTGTAAACGTGAGATAAAAGGGGCCGGAAGACCGGGCATGAGACACGATTGGTGAAGCATATATATCGGACAACAGGACTACGAGAGAATGAATGATTTGTAGACACTGGACCAATCTTGACCCTTCCGATTGTGAGACTACACCACTCAGGTAAGGTTCGAAGAACGATTCTTGAGTCCCGGCTATAGTGAAAAAATCCAAAGCTGCAAGAGAGCGAGAAACTTTTAGGAATATTGCATCGATCAGCATTTGGGGTTTTGCTTCACATGCAAGGCGAAGTACATGAGAAAGCGACAACGCAGCATGGGATTTTGCAAAGTCGTAGGGCAGGCTTACCAATGTATAGAAGCTCAACAACAACTCAACACCATGATCTGCCACAAAGACTTGTGAGTTTTTCGGATTTTGCAGATAACCCTCCAGAAAACGAGCAACAATGTCGATGTGGAGAACGACAATGGGTCGTTTTACCTCGTCTTCATCCGTGAATGTTGCCGCGGTGGTATTCTGTGGTTCGTCGTCCGGCCACGTTGAAGCAAAAGCGTTGGAATTCGAATTGAACATTACCGAGGATGTGTCAGGTTGAGTGATGCTTCTGAGGACTGTGCTTATCTCAGTATCGACGACGACCTTGAGAGACGGATGATGACGAACAAACTCGTCGATAGAAGTACCCAGCAGGCCTGCAATATCAGACTCTCGCAGAACTTCGCAGTGTTTCTCAGTAACAAATATCTTCATAAACTCTGCAAAAGGACTCAGCTCATTGAAGAGAGCAAGACCCTGAGTGTTCAAACATATAGCACCGAAAGCGTTGGGAATGGCTGTCATAACGTCTGCAGCAGGCAGAACCCCTTTGGCGACAGACCTGAGGAAAAGCTCCGGAAGTCGTGCTTCATGAAGGATCTGATAACTACTGGGTTCATTGTGAATGAACGTTGCCAGAATGTTGGTAGTGCTTGCAAATATACTTGACCCAAAGAGAGACAAATCCTCATAGATTTCTTGCATAGAGGTCAACAGAGACGACTCTATGAGGTTTCGCAACCCATCTGCAGTCCCAGAGGTTTGCATCATATGTACAATGAATTTAAGCATCGTTTTCAATAAGGAAAACCTCTCATGTGTCATTGCATAGTCGGTCTTGTTTGCTGCTTTGATATCCATGGCTTCGGAAACTTTAGCACGAGTTTCTTGTGTTTCTTCTCGGATACGGCGAACAAGTGATGTGATGCCTTGGGACTCGCAGAAGATATTAAAAGCTTGAGGAAAACCGTAAACAAGATGATCTAAAAGGTTGAGAGCTTTGACAAGAGTTCTTAGAGCGCCTAGGTGGGCTTCGCCGATGAAATTTACGAGCATCTGAATCAGGCCGGCAGAGCAGAGCATAGAGCCAGCGACGTTTGTGGTACTAAGATAATGCAAAAGACTCATCAGAGCATCGACGAGTTCGCTGGACGATATCGATGTGTTCTCCTGCATGTTTGACAAGCTGGTTCTCAGAATATACATCAATGGTCCGTGGTTGATAGACGCTCCCAGTGCACTAAGAACGTCTCCAAGTCTAGGCCTATGGTGCGCTATAGCCTCGAGCGCCCACAAACAAGCTGCAACTACATGATGTGATAGACTGGAGTCTGGATGAGCCATTTTGGCCAATTGAGACACTATGTTACTCTCAACGGAGAACAGCTTGGCTTGTAACACAGGTTCTGGGACGATATAAGCTGAGATCGCAAGAGCGAGCACTCTAATATTGACTAATTGCTGCATTTTCGTCTCATCATCGACAAACTTACAAAATCGGAGACGAAGCATCAGATCGAAATGGTACTCGGATGGTAGTTTCGTTGTGCGGATCGTATCCCATAATAGACTTTCGAGTGATTTTGACCGAACGATATTACCTGAGATTTCAATCAGGTTTGGACCATCAGTTGAGCCTGTAATGAGTGTGTCCGCTGTGGTAGAGCTGCTATGATCGTTGATACCGGACATAAGGAGTGGCTCGGAACGAGGTGGAAAATAGGTGAAGCGCATATTAGGCCAGTCTCTTTGAACAGCTCTACACGAACCTAACAATTCTGTCATGGAAACCGAACTTATGCTGTGATCCTGATTCGAATGCTGCAAGCTCGTGGCTAATTTCCACAGTCTATCTTGCGATATTGGAAAATGCGACCGGCCGTTGCGTTGATGACTAGCGCGCTGAGCGAGTCTTAGGGCGATGCGAGCCACTTCTTCCAGAACGTCGATGTCTGTCGTTCCAAGCAATTCGTTTATGATCTAATTTCTTAGTGCGCATTCACGAATATTGCATTGGATGTTTACGTTTCCTGATGCATATAAGCTTCGATTCGCACAATGGTCCAGTAAAAAGCTGGAAAACCGTAGAATCGAGATGAGGAGTTTACGATCCGGTAACGTGAAAGGAATTTGTTGCAAATTGTCTCTTAGGTGATATCGCGAACAGACGGAGTCCAGAAGAGAGTCACATTTGTTGAGGACATCGATCCACTGAAAAAGATCGCCCTTCGGGAAAGTCCAAGTATTGAAGTTCTGCAATACAAGTGGCAGATCTTGTTCAGACGCAGCAAGGACATCCTTCATGAATGTAGAAACAGCTGGAGGCTTACGATATTAGTGTGATACTTCTAATAACTGATTTACCCACGGCTGGTAGAACGCGCCTCATGGTCTTTTTCGAAACAGGAGGCATTTCTTGTTGTGAGCAATGAGATCCTCTTTCGATGAGTTTGTGCTGGATCAAAGTTGTCCTTCGGATTGATATAAGTAATCGACAGAATCAGCGGAAAGACTCAAAATCATTGGCATAGGCTAGTCGCAATATGTCCGTAGCAAGCACTCGCAAGGATTGGTGAAGCTCTAACTGAGATTGGTTAATTGTGTAAACTGATTCCTGTATCACATACAATTCTTTCCTGAAGTCTTTATCTGACTTAGAGCTCAGCCTTGGTCCTGAGCATGACAGGACATCGCTCAGGTAAGCCGAATTTTAAGGTAAGAATTCCTGTTGAGGATAGAATTATGGTGACTCGAACACTACACAATGACGAAAGGGAGTAAATGTTAAGTACTTAGATCCTCCGCGTGTGCAGCCACGAAAGTGCCAAAAGAAATTTACAGTAGGTGGGTTGAGCTGCCATCGGGATATGTTCGGAAACTTGTTTCTGATAATGGGCAAAGGGCAATATGTACGCGACAGGCACCTATGGGCTTCTTTTTGTTGATACGTATATTCATAGCTACTCAATCGAGCACACTTGGGGCAGGCCATGGAGATTCACGCACCACAGCTGCTGTGGAGCCCACAATTGATAGTACTACGCAGTATGTTTCTCCATCAGAGCGGCTTATCATGCGACAACGAGCTGGTGGTCGATCGTGATACGCAGATTGCTAACGCTCGAGACAACTTGCCGTTCAATGTCAAAAATGAAGTGTCTTTCTGCTTTGTTGTCTTATGTGTTGAGCATAGGTCCGATGCGTGCCATATGTGTATTACACGTATTGCGCGGTGATAGAACGATCATTGGCGTATTGATTCGTGCCAGATTATCTGGACATTGATTCGATGGCTTCTGTGAATGCATATGATGCAAACCTTGTGGTCCATGAGTCAAAATGACAGCAAGATCTGTATGATTGATGACTTAGTCCGGAAGATGCTCCATAGGAAGAGATGCTGTGATAAAATTAAGCTCTTTTCGTCATCACGGGTAACTATTTTCGCACAACGATATCCGTAGTATGCTGATCGGCCCAGGCACCAACGAATTTTTGGACGGACAGTACAATCGAAGCATGGTATGCATCAGTCAGCTGAGCATGCCAAAAGTCTAATGCTATAGAGCAAGATTGTGTCATAACAAAGGACAAATTGCCTCAAGCTAGTGTGTCAGCTGGTGTACCTGATAGAAGAGGCCGGGTCATACGTTTGCACCATGCTGATTCGTTGATCTCGAAAGTTACGTACAGTTGCCTCCACGAGGTCTACAGTGTGGTCAGAGTTCACAATTGGAGGCTCTAATTGTTTCTTGAGCAGATTTATTACAGTATCCACCGTGCAGAAAACACCAGTACGGCCACACCCAGCAGAGCAGTGCGATAATACAGGAACAGTAATATCAGAAATGGCATGAGAACCAATAGACTTGTACCGTTTAGTCGCTGGAGTGTCCTCCGGCAATTCAGCTTTCTGAACCTCTGCAATGAGAGCAAGAATTACTTCAGGTTGAATTATATGGAAGTCAGGCCAATCAGCGAATTGTATTTGTGTAACTTCTCTACTCCCATTTGAATTCTCTGACATGTCTCGAAGCAAAAATTTTCTCGTAGTGAAAGACATCTTTGTCCCGGCAGGGTCGTCTCCGAGTACTTCGTTTTCGTCGAGTAATCGTAGATCATAAGGTTGGATTGATTCCGCTTGATCCCAGTATTTATGACATTTCGTCTGACCGCCCTCTACAGTTCTAGTAAGCATTACAATCGTTCTAATTTTATTGTCCCAGATCATCCGCCAAAAGTCTTTGGTTGTGCCTGGCAACGGTCCTTGTGTAGCAATATAGAATTTGTCACTGTTTGGAACATGTAAATGGCTCGCATTAATGTAGTCGCACTGATTATGTTTGTCGACCTTCAGCCGAACTCGTGCGTTCTCGAAAGGCCATATATTGTTGTACCTGTTCTTATCCCCACGTTCTACACCGGCTGCGACACTGTGACGCACTTGATCCGTTCCTTCTTGCTCATTTGCACCAGCATCAAGAACGCTTTGCATACGTTTTTGCTCTTCTTCTTCAATCTTCAAGAACTTATCAGCAATATATCTTGCTCCGTTAGGATCTTCAACGAGGTCTCTCAGCCACTTGGGTATACGATGACGATATTTCGAGAATAGGAGAGGTATTTGCAAGGGTATAGGTTCTCCAACCCCTCCGATCAGATCCTGATTTTGTCTTATGTTGTTATAGAATGGATTTACTGGCTGAGAATGAGCTACATCAGTACGAGCTAGGCCACCGAATGCTCTTAGGGGGGTCTCACTGGAGCCATTATCGGAAGAACTATGCGGTCGTGCTACCTCGATCTCATGTGCGTCCACGAGGTGTGCTGCTTCACGCAAGACAGCATTGAATCCACCCTTTACAAGCATGACCTTAGTCAATCCATTGTCTGTAACGAACTTCGAGGCAATCTGATACAGATTGGTGCCTTGCCCAATGTTGAAGGAGTCAGCATCATACAAGATAACATACGAGGTGGCTGACCACGCTTCCAATTTGATTCTGTCAGACGTAGTCAAGTTCTCCGCCATTTTGTCGATCGTGTACATCGGCCTCTTCAGTAATATAGGCGGTATACCAATATTGATTGCATGTCCTATGCGTGACGACTTATGTTGCGCCGCACTTC
This sequence comes from Taphrina deformans, assembly GCA_005281575.1. NCBI lineage: Eukaryota > Fungi > Ascomycota > Taphrinomycetes > Taphrinales > Taphrinaceae > Taphrina > Taphrina deformans. The sequence goes on along the minus strand of RHGG01000005.1, from coordinate 10,146 downwards.
TCAAATCAAGTAGTAAAACTTTGGAATGTCCGATATTATCCAAAATAGAAGAAAGCTCGAGTGAAGAAATTTGTTCAACGTGCTTGGTCATCCGTGATTGTGACTTGAGCTCGTTTCCTTTCCTGAAATTATTCTGCGGTGAAGCTCTTGCAAGATCATGTATTTGGTACTGTGACCCTTGGACCGCAATGCTGGTGTCTTCATTAAGCTTGATGCCGGAGAACCCAGTAGCGAGACGAGGAGATGAGGGGTCTATATGCTGTTGCCTTGACATTCCTTGAAGGTTCGATTTGTCTCCCGGGCTCGACTTTTCATTCTCAAGACAAGCTCCATCAGCCCGAGAATGGTACTCAGACATATTTTGCTAAGCTTCCTAAAATACTTTGATTGCAGACTTTGTGGACATGAATCCAGCTAAACACAAATGTGCCACTCGTGCTGTATTTGATTGGAAAGGGCTTCGATATGTAGTTTTTGCGCGAGCTTGACGTGGACAAATGGATAGACGTGCAGGGTGTATAAAAAAGTCCGCAACGCGAGTGGTCGAATATCACAATTAGGAGATTTCTTGTACCGTGAACTAGGAATTGTTCGCGAATCGCTGCCAATGTAGAGTGCGTATTCCTCCAATGTAAGCATCGTCATACCCGCAGTGTCGCCCTTGCCTACCCAAGTGGCTAAACTTTTCGGGGTGTGGCGCACATTTACCACAGGCGGTCTAAACCTATGACGAATCTGGGCGTGTTGTGGCGGCCTGACAGGACTGTTTGAGCTTGTCATGTGTAGATGCACGCACTTATGAATACGTAGTGAATCCTGACTTTACAAAGATATATACACCATGTTACATATTTGTGAGTATGTTTGTATAGCCTGTGAAGCCATTCTCGGGAGTATGTCTTCGATGACAATATGATATGCGCCTTCTTGACCCACTGAGCATTATCTGTTGATCTACAAACCGAGCAGTGTTTGCAGAACACTGTCATATAGATGTGATTAAGACTTGCTCTCAGAATCGTGATTTTGGCTACTCATTGTTCAGTCATAGAGGTCTTGGTATGTGGACATACTGCTTCACGAACGTGATATACACTTGCGACAGACAGATTTTTTGAACACGATCGCATTTTATCGAATAGATACTACCACAGTCTCGAACTCCAGACGGATATCTTCCGCGATCTGATATTTGATCAGTCCTGCAAAGGTACTGAGGCGTTTCGCCTTCGCCTTGAGCATCTGAGTTTGCGATTTGCGTGAGGTGTCATTATATTCACCTGAATATAAAAATTCAACCTTCGCTTTCAAGCATTTAGCACTTAGCAGTAGGACATATGGCACTGTTCGTGCTACACACGCTTCGAGCAAATCGAAAGCCTGAGCTTTGTTTCTTATAGCACTGACTGTGAAGTTGCCGTTTAATGGTATCAGTCCAGTGTCGTCCATGGCTGCAAGACAAGCATCATAACGTCCAGCTGCAAAGTGCTGCTGACCATGTATAACTGCGAGGAGTGTCTCACAATTACTTCTGTTCCGTTGACTTACACTACTGAAGATCGTACTGTTTTCTCTATAAAGAGCAAGCATATTCTTCGCGAGAACGGCAGGATGCTCCACATCCGGCTTGGAGAAGATGTCATCACTTCCATGATGCTGAATGTCACCATCAATCAGAGATTCGCCTAAGAAGTCATTGATCAGAGCAACCACCAGATCGTATTCTTCGGCAAGATGGTACAATAATATAGAGTCCGCAATACGACCCTCTCTCTCTGATATAGCTGCGGCTTGTTCAGCAATCGTGCGTAGATATTGTTTCTCGTCATGTAGTTCTAACAAGGTTAGACGACGTTCGACGAAACCCGGTTCCCTGGCGCCATCTGCCTTGATGTCTCCTAAGAGCGTTGCGAAGTCTCGAGTCTCCAGTATAAGTGTTCTGAGCACGGAGTGGCACATGTTAGCTTCCTCCGTCCTTGTCGCTGGCACATCTGCGTTGAGACAAATTAATGAAATGTACTCCACAGCTGCTGTTGGACTATGCCGCTGAATTTGCGCAGCATAGCATGCGATCAAGGAAGAGAATCTCAGATGTGCAGTTCCACTCTCATCAAGAAGCAGATCTGTCACTTTACTGTCACCTTCAGGAACTACCTTGAGAAGACCATAGTACGCGAGCACAATTGAGATATGGACTGCATCCGTCCAGCTGTGGTTGCATAAGTACTGTGTTGCACGTTCGAACTGGCCCGACAGAAGGAGGACCTGAAAATAAAGGAGGGGGTTGGACCCTTTGGAGTTAAAATGTTGTTCGCCATAGTGTACCAGAATGGCTTGTAAGTCCCCTAGATTATACTTTTCACTTTTGATATCAACTTGGTCGTTTTCCTGCACTAAACAAAGTTGTAACCAAAGCCAATCTTCAGTGACAGGGAGGACTTGAGATAATGTCTTGTGCGTGAGGTCACATCGTCCAATAATCTTGTAAATAGCCTGTTTGTAAGGATCGGGATTGCTGCTCGCGAACTTCATGCGTAGATTGTAGTCCACTTGTAGGTGATCCGCCAATTGTCTGGGCAACTTACGTCCGGGATCAGCAGCATAAGACGAGATATAAGTGCACCAATTCTTTTCCACCTTCTGCAGTGCTGCTTCATTCTTCAGGGAATATTGGACAGCCTGAGTCAGATGTCCAGCACGAAGCAGATAAAACAGGACTGCCCATATAGGCACTCCGTTCACAATTTCTAGGTTCGGCATAGTCCACGTACCATTCTTCGATAGATGTAGATTGACAAATGCTTTGGCCTTGCTTTCCATTGTAGGAGTGCCACCAAGTCTAGCTTGGTGTGGATTTCTGGCAATTTCACGTTCCATAAGATTATGAAATTGTGTTTCGAGATACCTCCTAGATCCATCGACTATCATATTGTTGATGGTTCTTGCTGACTTTCCCAGCACATAATCCTGCATATACTGTCGAGGTCGTACCATTTTGCCGACCGTGATCTTGCCATACTCTACGTGTTTCTCATTAACAATGAAGGCCAGCATCTGCCAAGAATCTGCAATCTGATGCACTCTGAGTTCAGAACCAAGAGAACGAGTAAGTTGTGACATTAAAGAACTGATGGCTATTGGTTGTTTCATTATGCGGTGTTCATTTAGTGAGCTGATGGCCTGCGAGAATGTCTGCTCTTTAGCAGTCCAGGACAATTCCCTGTCGTCTTCCGGTATCATATCTTTCAGTCTGATGTTGAGCCCAAGCTCCCGACGCCGCGATACAGGCTCCGACCCATGATTTTTCAGTTCGCGATGTCCATGATCTGCTTCGCGTATAGCTTTGTAGCGCTTAATCAACCTTCTCTGTCTATCGGGCCATTCCGAGGACAGATTCTCTTCAACAAATTTACGAAAATCTGCTTCGGCTTGTCGTCTTCGACCGCTGACCAACGCTAAAATGCCATCTTCTCTGACTTGTCGAATGTATGACGTGACGTCGTTTTCCATCGAGATGACCGGAACAGCAACATCCCTGAGACTTATCGAACTCAGGGCAATTTGTGTTTGTCCGGGATTAGCCCCACTGCTCGATAACAAATAATGCCTGGTTGATTTAGAGCTGCAGAATGGTTCTTTCACGATGCTTACATTCTCGGATGGTCAATATCAGCGTGGTCCGCTATGGCTCGAGCATATTGTATAAGCTCACTAAGATCGTAGCGAATATTTCCAAGACACGGGTGTAAAGAGGAGATCCTACAAGTAGCTTGCAATTGGCGAGATTGCTCCAAGATATTATCTAGAGTGCTCATGACGAAAGTAACGACAACGAAATAGTTAGACTATCAGATGTTCACCTTCGACTCAGAAGTGCATCAAATGCCACGCAAGACGGAACGATGTAGATCTGTCACAGTCGTAATGCTTCACAAGTCGTATCTATATGTCGATATGCGCGGTGAGAATGCATGATCATCAATCTTGGCATGTTCTCAGCTGAAATGGTGGCTGATACTGCACCTGAACACTCATTTCTTAACACAGGTGAGAGCTCCCAGTAATATCCTAATATGTGCTCCCGAGCAATCCCTGGGCGTAATCGTTGAAAACCTAATTTGAGCGCAAGTAGTCCATGGTAATTGCAGAGACTGCGTGAGTAGCAAACGCCGAGCATCAACCTGAATCTTCTCAACTAAGTATCTGACCAAGGTGTGAGCACTTCAAGAATTGCCAGCTCTCTCGTGATACGAAGCGACTGGGGCTACGCTATTTGTCTTCTTTGCGGCTCAACCTTAATCTAGTCTGTTCGATGAGGACTAAGACGCCTCCGTTCTCGCTGACACGGCAACTCATCAGACCATCATGGAACAAGTATAATCTGTTCAATCTGTCTCGCAAATCAACACCTTCCATCCATAACAAGACAATGTATCAACAAAAATGGGAGGCGAAGAAAGAAACAAGAGCATATCATGGAGATCATCTTGTAGAAAGACAATTCAAAAATCTGTGGGATCGCCGTTTAGTTGGCGTGGCGGGAGATTATGCTAAGGATAATCGCAAAATTCCTCTGGCTTCTCAAACGTACGCTTCACTGGAGAAGCGTCTTGACATAGCAATTTTCCGAGCTCTTTTTGCTTCGAGCACTAAGCAAGCAAAGCAAATGGTAGTGCATGGAAAGGTCTCTGTGAATGGACGGGAGGTTTCGCAGCCTGGCCACATACTCAAAGCAGGTGACCTGTTCGAGATTGATCCTGCAGCAGTCATAATGAATGTAGCAAGCTACGCGCACAATGACATTTCAGGGTCTCACAACGAAGATACAGCGCAGCAGACTGGCAAGAGTGATACCTTTGACGAAGATGAGGGCGTCCACGGTTCGGAGGAACAACGTAAAGCTGCGAGCACAATACCGAACTCAAAGCTAAAGTCACGCCGCGCGTCTTGGATAACCATGGGCCAGCAACACTTTACACCTAAACCCTACATGTCAGCATTTGCATTCATCCCGAGTTACCTAGAGGTCTCGTTCGAGACTTGCTCAGCTGTTTATCTTCGGGATCCAGTTGCCCGACCAGGTTTTACTGAAGTGCCTTCACCTCATGTTGCTGGCGTACACGCACTAGCGGCCAATTTCTATCAACGAGGCAGGTAGCAAGTTCCTGCACAGGAGACAAAGAGCCTGTTGGCAAGATACCAATAAACCCCACTCACGCTCCGTTTTAGGTACCGTAGCAGGTTTGTGCACAGTGGAGATGTTGATCACTTCATGCTGATCACTTTTCCGTCGGGACTTGTCCAATAATTCAAGTGTTTTCACTGGTGATGAACCATTGTAGAGCTTCTTATCAGTCCAATCTTCGGCTGCTAGACTAGAGTCTATCTAGACTAATCTGCGTGCACCACTATGGAAGTCTCTAATTTGCCATTCACGATGCGGTGCTTGAGCATTTCAGGGACTGCTTCTTCCCGATATTCACCGTCGCCTATATCGATATTGACGTTGATCGAACCACACTTGCTAGTAACCACTTCGCATTCGAAACCTGATTTAGCAAGATATAACTGTCCAGACTCACAGACATCGCAGATAATTGTAGGACATTTGTCAAACACTTGCACGGCGAAAGAATTGCACTTGACCAAGTCAATTGAGGATACAAGGGTATCGACAGCCACTCCTATCTTGGTGCAGCCATCGAGGGAGAGTGCATTAAACTTCCCCTTGATCTGGATAGTTGCATTCCGGCAATTGAACACATATACAGATTGATTAAGCTCAACTGGCTCAATCACTATCGTGTCGGCATTCTGATAATTTTCGATGATCCATTTGGTGCCCTCCAGCACTTTGCGAGCTGAGTTTGGTTTTCTGGTTGAACCTCCGGAGGTTAATTGTCGAGCCGCTGAGGTTATACCGTGTTTGGCCCCCATGTTATGCTTAAGCTCCGGAACAATCGAAGAACTCCGTAAAGTGGGATTCTTGTGTGTCATTTGTGACTGATCGACTTTCTTAAGCCCGGCTGTTACAGATGCTCCTCTATTTAATTCGGCGAAGACCGAATTCATAGCGTTTGTCGAGCCCGTCGCGCCGTCCAGCACCTGGTCCACAAGAGGGGGTGGTGGTGGCCCCGGAGGTCTGAAACATTAGCATGGATGCATTGCATACAGTAGAATGAGTACGAACGGCGGTGGTGGTGCAGATACCGTATCAGTTCGGTTGAGAGTATTGTCCGATGTAGCCTTTTGAGCGCCGGTCTCCATGATTGTTTTCAGAGCTTTCCCATTAGGATCCCACGAAAGCCCCGTAGTGTGATAAGTTTTGACGTATTGCTGCAGGTCCGTCAAAAGTTTTGAGAAAGACTTGGCCCATTCTACATGCTTTTTGTCTTTGTCTTTGAACTCTTTTATCACCCTGTTGCCATAGAACTGAGCACTGTCTTTCATCTCACCAATAAAAGGTGCTGGAGCTGGAGAAATTGTAATCCAACCAAGAGCTGCTATACCATCGGTCACAGTAGATATATGGTTAAAATAAGGTGATGCACGATTGGCTTCTTTGAAGGCATTAATGGCTCCCAAAATATTTTGTAGTGGTCCAAGCACATCGCCAAACTCTTTAGAGTCTAGCTGAGGTTTGCTGCACATCAGAGCAATTGAAATCAATCTGCGCAGCTCAGAGAACGCATTAGCGACTAGATTGGCTAGTTGCTCAACAACTTCACCAATCTCTACCGAGATAGCCTTGAAAGCGGTAAGTGCTGTTATCACTGTAGAGTCGAACTCCTGAATGCTTTTTGACTCTATACATGCTTTATCTGCAACGAGCCCACTTGGTGATTCGGCACTAGCTTTGTTCTGGTTAGTTGTAGCCTTTTCATGATCAGAGAGTGGGACACTGCTGAGCACGTCGTGCTTCATGGCTGGACTTTCCGCAATTTCCTCGAGTCTAGCTGTAACAGCTTCAAGCCGGAGCATAAGCGTTTTCATCTTCTTGGCGTCGTCAGACATGCTCGTCAGAACCTCAGGATCGAGTTGTCGAAGAGCCGGGTCACCATATACTTGGGGGTTAATCTGCTTCTACACGTCTCATACGATATGTCATGTTGCGTATGGGACTCTGAGCAATGCCCACGAGTACTACGGTACTGAATTGGGGCTGGGCGCGGATTCGATTTCCCGCAAGCCACCAACACCTCAATGGACATCATGCTGGCGATATGCATCGGCCTTAGGTACACGCCGAATGTACACAACGTATGCATGGGCCATTTCGAACATCGTGCCCAGCAGCCGCTGATCTTGCATACATTCTCATCTCGGTTATAGATATTGGCATCATTTTCAGAGGATTACATTATGTGGCACATCTTTGTTTCGAGTCGAATGACTCACCTCTTTATCATCTCCTCTAAGGAGAATTAGATCTGTTTCTATGTCTATCTATCTACATGAAGCAGCACCCGTTTATCGAAGTCTAGCCATAGCCATGTTCATATGCGCTAGCCTTACGCGTATTCCCGTGTATAGCCGAATGATCGTCCGGTCCTTTCTAAGCTAAAATAGTGGCCACATACCTGAAGTATGGCCATAAGACACAGAAGCAAGCCTAACAATTTTGCGGAAGAATATGTGCGCTGTAGTTACGTACGAAACAGCTAGGTGGATTTGGCCATGTCATGGTTGTTGCGCGCACGCTCCGAGATTGGAGGTTCATGACCAGACTAGACTTGTATCGCCCGCGCAACCACCGGGGGTTTGAGCGGTACCCCACAGATCATTCCGTTATTCCGCAAACCACTAAAGAGGCGCACTACTGGTACAAGGACGGAGCGTACCCATTGTCCTTCAGTCAAACTTGTGCCCCGACAGTTCGTCTGAAAGTTCATCTGCCTAGTACTGGTCGATATAGAGAGACAGATTGGAGTCATACAGATCCTAGACCACCGCTATCTCATTTGATTTCGTGTCCTGTAGTTTTTACGCACTCGATGAGCTTCACAAAAGGCATAAAGAGTATACTAAGACGCAACGCTGATGATGTGGTCATTGTCTCTGCGATTCGAACCCCGATCACGAAAGCGAAAAAAGGGGGGCTTGCTAAGTCCTACCCAGAAGAACTTCTGGCTGCCATAGTAAAACAAACTCTCAAATTGACCGCAATTGACCCGAGATACATCGAGGATGTCGCAGTTGGGACTGTCTTGCAAGCTCTAGGAGGACAAAAGACATCCGCTATGGCGATAAAATATGCTGGTTTACCTCACACCAGTACTTTGCATACAGTCAATCGGCAATGCTCTAGTTCAGCTCAGGCAGTAACCAACATTGCACAAGGTATTTTCTCGAAACAGCTTGCTTGTGGCCTTGCAGCTGGAGTAGAGAGCATGACAATGGATTACTTCGAGACTCGTGGTATACCAAATCGAACGTCGCCTATGATCGCCTCAAGTACTGTACAAGAAGCGCTCGATGTCCTCATGCCTATGGGGAGGACTTCTGAGAACGTGAGTCAGGAGTACAACATCTCCCGAGCCGATCAGGACGAATTTGCTCTGGCTTCACATATGAAAGCGCACGCCGCGCAAAAGAACAACTGGTTCACCGAGATCGTTCCAATAGAAGTACAGGAAACTGCAACCTCAGCAACTACCGTAGTCGATCGCGATGATGGAGTAAGATCTAGTCTCACCTTGGACAAGTTGGCTTCTCTTCCTCCGGCTTTTGGAAAGGGTGGTCTAACAACAGCAGGAAATGCAAGTCAAATCTCTGATGGTGCCTCTGCGATTCTCTTGATGTCTCGGCAGAGGGCCAGTGAACTTGGGCTCAAGCCTATTGGCAAATTCGTGAATTCGACTGTAGCTGGCGTGCCCTCCAACATCATGGGGATTGCTCCAGCGCTGGCAGTACCTAAACTACTATCGCTCACAGGCTTGGGAAAGAATGACATAGATCTGTGGGAATTGAACGAGGCTTTTGCTTCGCAGTCGCTGCATGTGATTCGGCAATTAGACCTTGATATGAACAGGATCAATGTTCATGGCGGTGCAATTGCTTTGGGTCATCCTCTAGGAGCGACTGGCGGTAGATGTATTGCAACATTGCTCGCAAGTATGGCGAGACTTGGCAAAGAACTTGGAATCGTGTCGATGTGTGCCTCTACCGGTCAAGGCTACGCGGCTTTGTTCGTTAACGAAGTTTTCGAGTGAAAACCCAATTGTAAAAAGTTGAGAACTCTTTTTGATGCTACGGAAGCACTCGGCTTACTCACGACATAGTCATACAGTGGTTACTCTCCTAACTGCGTAGTCTCAGAGTTCAAAAATTGTCCAGGTTATATCTGGTCAATTTCCAGACATCTTTCTGAAACAGCTAAACAAGCTATAGATTCAGAATTCTCAGGTGACATTGCTAAATGGTTAGTTTATATGTAAATTAATTCATAAGCAGTTGTATACATGCACACAGAACTGGCAAGTCTGTCAGGTTTACATTGCAAAAGTCTAAATTTAAAATTTTGAGATTCTCCAGAACAAGTGTCTACATTATCTGTTGGAAAATCAGTTTGCATACAGCACTTTTCATTGAAGTGCAATGTCCTGAGTTATTTTGAGTAAATATATTTTGTGTTTTTAATTTCAGATATTTGTTGCACAATAAGTGTTCAGCTCTATAATATTGAAATGGTGGTTACTCAGGTGTAAGGTTATTGCCTGTCCACATATTGATTTTGATGTACAGTAGGTGCTCGGCAAAGTGCAACGTCCTGAGCCATTTTAGCCAAATTGGTTTTGTGTTTTGCATTTTGAACATTTGTAGCACAATGACATTCAGCTCTATAGTGCTGAAATCTTGCATACTCATACTTGAGTTATTTATCTGTCATCATATGAAGTTTGACAGATATTGATCAACATCCATGTGTTTGGTGGCCCAAACAAAAACAAGGGTCAAAACGACATCTTTTGCGCTCTTGGGTTTGAGTGTCTCTGGTGCATGCCATAAATTTTGTGAGAAGGAATGATGGTTATTACATCATTCTTTGACCACTTCTACACCTGTAGCTGTATTTTCAAGACTTGAGCTTGTACACAACGTACTGATATTGCACTTCAAAGTTTACGCTATTGCAAAAATAGCTCA